>OX375872.1:21733840-22288733 GCA_947359465.1 Metellina segmentata
CCTATGCATATAGAGTACCAACATATTGTAAATTCGTTACTTGACCAATTTGACGAAAGATTTAATCAGTTTAGAAGCCTGGAACAGACAGTACAAAATAATTAAGTATCCGGATGTAGTAGTCTTCAGTACTTTGGAACTACGAGTAAATGGTTTTCCAATGGATGCAACTTGCAGAATTAGATATCATCTGGACTCAAGTGTTTTGTCGACTTGATGTCCAAACTTGAGAATCTGGAAAGAACTCGTCTGGAGAATGAAGAAGAGTGCCACTACGAACAGGAAATTTATAGCGCTTGGACCCGATTACCGGACACTTTTAGCACCCTAAAAATTTTATCCGGTTTTTGACACACCTAGCTCAAAAGGTTCACCATCACTGCTCTAGTGTGACGTGAATTCAGCTATCTACTAGGTCTCATTAATTTCACACTTTATAATCAATATTAAATGACTCAACTCAATGAATATTGACGTATAATACAGGTTATTTTGAGAATAAATAAGTTATTTTATTTGAAAATATTTCATGCATTAATTTTAATCTATCTGTAGAGGTTTTAAGAAATTTCGAGTACACCTCGTGCAGTCAGACTCTTTGGTGTCGATATTTTTTATGCTCATTTTTTAACGAATCTGCTAAAATATAGTTCATTACTTGATGTACAATATATGGTGCATTTCAACTAACGTCACACTAGAGCAACAGAACGGTATACTGAGTACGATACGGTATCAATCCCGAATGGAACTATCCGAAGACAGTACCTAGTAATTTTGAATCACTGTTACATGATGACTTCATGTTTTTGGAAGACATTAAATATCCGGTCATTTGAGCGTGTCTATTTACCAGGGAAGTGGTGCAAGAATTTCGACGGCAACTCCTCCCACACGAAACTGACGTTTACGTGGCATGGAAGTTTTGAGAGTTGTGTGCCAGATCAGGTGTTAACCCCGACATTTGGCCGTGTTTTAAGATTACGGGTGTTGTCCTTGGATCTTTCCATTCAGGATTGATCCTGGACCGTCAATAATAGACCCGTTATGTTACTCTAGTGCGATGTTGAATCAACTACCTACCTACCCACATGAAATTTGTGGGCCATGCATAAAAACCACAAGATTTGTAGTAGACATCTCTTCGACAAAAGGGGGTGGACTTTAAATGGTGTTTCGAAGTGTTGCTATTCAAGGAATCCGTTTCTTGAATCAGTAGTTATTGAAAATAGCCATTGGTTATCTCAAATATCTAAATAGTAGATCTCTATATTTTGTTAGAAAGCTAAACCGTTACATGTTACAAGATTTGGGTTCGTAAAAAAACCATCATTGGATGCAATTTTAAAAGAGCCATTTAATAAAAACTTTTAAATTATTTCAATCTTGGATGTGGTGCTTCGTCAAAACTGACCAGATCCTCTGATGGACAAGATATCTCGCCATTGTTGAAAACTGACCAGATCTCGATCTAGTCGTCAGCACAAATTCGGTTTGATGTCGAGTTATCTATCATTAGCAAAATTGGTCAGATCTTGATGGACGTTATAACTCGTCGAAACCCCTTGGAGGGTTAACAGGGTCCACAAAAATTGTTACAATTTTGCTTAGAAGGAATGAATGTTTTGACCTTTTAATACAGAAGAGGTGTACTTTTTTATATACGAAATTCGTTTTCAACATCGAATAATGCATTCAAGGTAGTATGGAAAACTATTAGTTTCTAAGATTTTAACTAAATTTTCTATGAATCCCATCACATGTTGGCCTTCTGGGCAATGACAAAGCTGATTTAGCAAAAGCAGGGGGAAATAAACAACCTGGCACAAGAGAAAGAACGGATGATTTTGATTGGCCCTAGGACACCCCTGTGTCAACTCACCGGTCCAGATCGTTTGCTACAAAAAAATTTTCATTGGATCTACTCCGATTGAATTTCCAAAAAAGTTATTTAATCGCTTCACATTCTGAGGGATTCACCCACGTAATTCCACCTTCGAATCAGTTTTTACCTTCATGACCAATATTCTAAGGAAAGGGCCAACGTAATATTTCCTCAGGCTTTACGTCCAAGGATAATTACTAATTTTTATTTATCGTAGTACCAGAGCAAAACAAAAGTCTATTGATGACGGTCCGGGATCAATCCCCGAAGGGATAGGTCCCAGGACATCCCCACATAATTTTGAACCACGGTCAGACGACGAGGTCACACCTGAGCTGGCACCCACTCCCCAACCTTCCACACCACGCCTATATGAGGATATTTGAGACCACGACCAAATTTTATGCTCAGTAGTTTCCTTAAACCAATGTACCATGATACGTAAAAATATTTTTACTGATACCACTTGAAATTTGTGAACGCACACACACTTGTCAAAAATGCAAAAATAAACAGTTGAAATGAAATACATTTCATACAACTCAACCCGTTTCACCTTTCGTAAAGTTCACCTATGTCATTTTTGCGACTCACCGGTTGAAAATCGCCGCTCAAATAGTATACAGAGTTGATTTCATCATTAACCAAGTGGTTTCAACGGTATATCTCGTCCACCAATATCGGACGAGATGATCTGTCCACCAAAATCTGCCAATGGTTTTGCTAATGACGAGATACCTTGTCAAGACAACCAAGAGGGTTAAAAACTTCAAATTTACAAATCGTACAAAGCAAATTTTCTCCTTTTTGTTGACGAGAGAAGCAGTTTTCTTGTCTCCTTCACAACAGATTGTTTCCGCGAACACTTAACGCCATAAGTGCAAAAATAATAATGCCCATTAAAGCCCATTAACCTTTAATAAATTCATTATAAATCCAGCATTAAGCAGTGTCCTTAAACCACTATAAAAGAGGAGCCGTGAAGAATCGGAGGAATGTGACCTAATTCGGCTACTTAGAATGTCGAGCGTAGAGAAGGAAAAAACATCTTCAGCAGAGTCGAGCCATAAAGTGCAAGTTCGAAATTCATGTCTCAATATTGGGGATGGTGTTTTTTCTTCTTTTTTTCCTACCCGCCAAGCTGCACCCCAGATCGGGGAGAAGAAGGGTCCATTTTGACTCCGGGGGAGAGTTGAGTAGGGGTAGATGTACTCAGAGAGTAGGGAAACGCAAGAAAGTCGGAATATTCTCACAAAAATGATGCATAGTAACAAGCAGCGGGGATGTGCTCAGGAGGTGGGGCAGTAACTGACTGCATTTGATAATCGACCGGGGTGAGGATAGCTGGCCTTATCTTCCACCCTCAGACGAAGTGGACGGTTAATTGTTTTTGCAAAATATGTGACTTCAAACAATTTGACGCTTTATAAATAAAGCGGTGATTTTAGCAAAATCGGCCAAGGAAAATTTAACCATCTACCAGCCTCAGGTGGAGTGGACTTTTATCTGTCGAAATCAAATTATGTGAATTTGAACAATTTGACACCTTATAAATTTGGCGATGATTTTAGCAACATTTCATCAAGATAGGACGTACAAACGGAATTTCTGTCTGCACGGGCATTGTGCACAAAGTACTAAAAAAGGTGACATGTCGCCAAAATTTATATCACAAATATGGTAATTAATTAAACTCTGGTCAACAGTGAAATTACTTCTTGGTTGAAAGAACCCAATCCTGAATGATTTCAACGTGCTGCAGCCGACCAACCCGTATAGTGGTTAAGGTGTTAGCCTCTAGATCGGAAGGTTCCTGGTTCGAATCCGGGTTCGGGCATGGATGTTTGTAAGCGTATGGTGTAGAGGCGGCTGGTGCATCTTAAATCTGTCGTGGCCGAAAGTCCTCACGTTGGGTTGGCGTGGAAGTTTGGAGAGTGGGGTGCCAGCTCAGGTATTGCTTCGTCATCTGACCGTGGTTCAAAATTACGAAGTGTTGTCCTCGGATCTTTCCCTTAAGGGACTGATCCCGGACCGTCGTTAATAGCCCGTTGTGTTGCTCTAGTACGACGTTAACTAAAATTACCAATTACCATCAACGTGCTGAACTTGAAAATAATTGGTAATTTTTTAGTTAACGTCGTACTAGAGCAACACAACGGGCTATTGACGACGGTCCGGGATCAGTCCCTTGAGGGAAAGAACCGAGGACAACACTTCGTAATTTTGAACCACGGTCAGATGACGAAGCAACACCTGAGCTGGCACCCCACTCTCCAAACTTCCACGCCAACCCAACGTGAGGACTTTCGGCCACGACAGATTTAAGGTGCACCAGCCGCCTCTACACCATACGCTTACAAACATCCATGCCCGCACCCGGATTCGAACCAGGAACCTTCCGATCTAGAGGCTAACACCTTAACCACTATACCGGTTGGTCGGCGTGCGTGCTGAACTTGAATATCACCTTAAAGAAGTTGATTGGCTCTTGTTGCAGATATGTGGATGTTTCGTCCGCTATATAGGTGCTATCGCGCAATATAATGCAATTTAGTAAAATTAATACAAGGAGATGAAATTGTTGCGGCATATTTTATCATCCTTTTACACAAATAAGTTATTGCATCAAACACGCCAGGTTAATATTGGCGGCTTCGCGAAGGTGATTGCACAAGAGCAAGCAATATTTTATTTATAAACGCGAGATGGGCACGGCTCGAGTAAGTTCCTTTCATTTCGCCCTTACTTTTCGAAGCTCTAGCATAAACAAGTGATTGTTACAGACAGTGTAAAATCAATAGTCGTAATGCCTCGTGACTGCGTTAATACATTCTGTTATACAGTGTTATTCAAAATGAATAATTCTATTTCAAAATTCCATATTTTCAAGAATAAACAACACACAATGATAAGCGATGAATACAAATACAAGAATGCAAAGGTGCGAATGATACATGAATACAAAGGGAAAATATGTAAGTTTTATATTGTGAAGAAAAGATGACGCTCGTGTGTTCTTCGTGAAATTATTTCACTAAAGCTGTTTTAGAAGCTTTTCAGTGGCAGAAGTGATAATGGCGTATGTGGTTTGGATATGTTGCTAATGTTGCTTTTCCTCCAGACAGAGACAAAGGAAGATCTCTCCAACTTCGTTTTCCAACAAGATGGGGCAACACCCCACTGGGCTACAGAGGTTCGTCGTTTCCTTTAGTTAGAGCTACCTCGCAGTTTGATCGGTCGCAGTGGACCAGATGACTTGATGTTACACAGCTGACCACCTAGGTCACCTGATATGACCCTATGCGATTTCTTCCTTTGGGGGTTTGTAAAATATAAAGTGCATGTCCCACCATTATGCACACATTTATGTGAACTTAAATAACGGATTTCTGCTGCTGTACAATCAATTGCCGCTGACACTTTACAACGTGTTTGGCAGGAATTTACGTACCGTCTTGACATTATACGTGTAACTCAAAGAAGTTATATCGAATACTTGTGAAAAAAATTCAATATTTTCCCTTTGTATTCATGTATTACTTATCATTCTGTGTCGTTTATTCATGAAAATATAGCATTTTGAAATCGGATGATTCATTTTGAATAACCCTATATTTGGGGATATGTTACATTTGCTGCACAGAAAAAGACCATCAGTGCAATAGTTACAAAAGCATATCATTTGTATTTTGGTTACAAGATAGGCGACTAGGACAAAGACTGGGCCCCACACATATGTTGCCGCACTTGTGCAGTATATTTCACAGTAGCTTAATGGCAAAAAAAGGCAATGCCTTTTTTCTGGACCCATGATTTGGAGGGAGCCGACTAATCACGTTGATGACTGTTATTTCTGCATGATACCACCAATTTCTGGAGGCATCACCACGAAAAAGAATTGGGCAGTTGAATACCCTAACCGTCAGCTCTGCGTCCTCTCTTGCATGGCGAAGCACTCCTATTCCAGCGCCTCCTACAAATGTTTCTATCATATCAGACGAGGAGGATCGCCATGGCGTCCGCGAAATCCCCTACACCATCAACGTCAGCACCGTGGCACTATGGATGATGACTTTTCATGTTTTGATGAAACATCTGCTCCACATAAACCTATATTGGATGAACTGAACGATCTTGTTCAAGATTTGGTTCTTTCCAAAAACAAAGCGTAATTACAGGCCACAAGACTTCGACAGTGGAATCTTCTCGAACAAAATGTCCGAGTTACTTCATTTCGTCATCGTCATCAGTCCTTCAAATCTTTCTTTGAAAAACAAGAAAGCCTAGTGTTGTGCTGCGATATTGATGGCCTACTACAGTAATTCGGCATTGTATATGAGCCTCATGAATGGTGGCTATTTATAGTCGCGTCAAAACTGAGTCTCAAAGCGGTTATGCTGTATAACGGGAACCAGCTTCCATCCATACTTATCGGACATGCTGTCTACAAGAAGGAGACGTTCAAAAATCTAAAGCTGCTATTGGAGAGGATTAAATATAGCAAGTATGACTGGCAGATCTGTGCTGACCTGAAGATAGTGGCTTTGTTGATGGGTTTTTAGCAGAGATATACAAAGTACTGCTATTTTCTTTGTTTATTGGATTGCAGAACACAATCGATTTGCACAAAAATTCAAGAAAGACTAGCCTACGAGAGCATCTTTTAAGCTAAATAAATGAATGTACAGTACCCACCATTGGTAAAACCGCACAGAATCATCAATCCTCCTTTACACATAAAAAGGTTAGTGATGAGCACGGCGAGCGTTTCCATCAAGACATAGCCAAGATGGAGCAACGGTACCAGGGCAAGTAGTTCACATCATTGCTGGCTGTTGGACGCTCATCAGAGATACTCCCTCGTCCATCACAAACGACAGGCCAAAAGAAAGTGATTTTTTCCAATGTTATCATACTTTCTCAATGCATTTGCAGGATGACGTTAACCCTTTTCGCTATTACAACTTTCATTGCCTTGAAGTAATTTGTGGACTTAACTCAAAATCTAAGGGTAGGTAGAAACTCAGTCGAACTAAAACCCGTCGTGCATGGGGGCTGATGCACGTTCAATCTGTCATGGCCTCAAATGCCATCAATTTGGCGTGGTGTGGAGGTTTGAAGAGAGGGTTGCCAGATCAGGTGTTGACCTCGTCATCTGACCGTTGTTCAAAATTACATGGTATTGTTCTCGGATCATTGTCTTGGGGATGGATCCCGGGTCGTCATCAATAGCCCGTTTTGTTGCTCCTGTGAGACGTTAATGCAACTGTCTGCTTCATTAGCAAAATTGACCGGATCTAGATGGGCAAGGTATCTTGTTGTTTGGGGGAAAATGACCAGATCTTGAACTCGTCATCGTCAAAAAATCGGCAATATCTTGATGACCAGGGTATCTCATAATTAGGAAAATTAGACAGATTTTGATGTACGAGATATCTCGTCCAAACCACTTGGAGGATTAAGGACTGTCAAGGGATGGCCGGTAGGTAGGTATTTCAATTAACGCCGCTCTGGAGCAGCGTAACGGGCTATTTACGACGGCCCGGGATCAATCCCGAAGGGAAAGATATAAGAACACCTCGTTATTTTGAAACACGGACAGATGACGCATTAATTCTAAGAAAAAACTAATTTCGTTTGCCACTTTCCCTAGGGGGGAGGGTTAAGCCCGTCGTGTTACCAGTGTGTGACATTAATTTAAAAAATACCAAAACAAATACACCTTTTAATGGCCATCTTGTGAAAAAGATTTTCATTTGATTTAGTCAAATATATTGATTTATTATTATCAAAAGATTACGGAATTTATAAAAATTAGATTTTAAGGCTAGTACAGATAATGTGAAAGGAGAATTCATTCCAAGTAACTTACTTTGTCTTGTCTTAATTTCTATCCTTTTTCTGTGGAACTAAAAGAGGAGTGGCAAACAACAACCTTCTTTGTCAATACAGTAGTGATTTCTCATATCACTACTGTATGTACATTTTCACTGTCAAAAGGATTCTATTATTCATTTCCTTTAAAGGAGAGAATCCTTTAGTTCTATTGATCATTTCTTTATAATATATAAGCCTTTAGAAAGATTCTATTGGTCACGAAGGTAAAAACTGGTTAGAAGTCATGCTGGAGAAGACTGCAGCTCGCAGGGTGGGATTACGGGATTGAACCCCTCAGAGGGTTAAGCGATAAAATGGCTGTTCAGAGAATTAATGATTTAAACTGAAATGTTTTAAATTCCGAAACGATAGTCCAGATCTAACTATTCCGTAATTTTTCATCCATAAAACTCTATTCGTTTGTTCATTGATTCAGAGATTCATTTTAATCCCATTTTTTATCTCATCACAAACCGTACTAAATCAAACATTGAGGTTTTTCATAAACCTCTTTAAAATAAGTTCAAATGCTCGAAAAAAAATCATTAAACGATGTCAAATATTATATAGCATTGTATGACTTTATTGTGTCCAAACATTGAAGTTTTATGCAAAACTGTATTAAATGTTTTTAATTGTAAATGCTCATACACGTTTTTGGAAACCGCAGTGATTAAAAATCATTTAACGTTTGCAATTACATCGTACCCAATCGAACATCAAAGTTTTATACAAAGCTCTTTAAAATGATTTTTAAACTGAGAATGTTTAATAACTTTTTATGATTCCACAGCCATTAAAACTCATTTATCGTTGAATGATCATATTGTATCCAAACATTGTACTTTTGCACAAACCCTGAGAATACACCCAGTTCACGTTACAGCAACGTATACCCATTAAACGATAGCGAGCAAATAGCAGAAATTGGATTAGATCGGGTCTCCTTGTTCTAGACCAAGAGATAGAACACGTTTTATTTACCCGAGTTTACCATAAACTTGGATCTGTGTTTCAGAATACTCATAACCTACAGTCTTCAGAAAGACCTTTCTTAAGGTTGACGAGTTTTGGGGGGCCAAGTAATGACGTCATTAATATGGCATAAGGAGATAGTTAATGGCGGTTATTGTCTTACTCTGGAAGCCAAGATCTGCTTGACTAGCCCGCTTTTGCGGAGATCTTGAGATTTAACACTGACCTCTATGATGTATTAGTATGGACTTGTAATGTATTATAATCACAAACAAAGACTAAATAATAAACAAATAAAAAGACCTAATATATATATATATATATATATATATATATATATATATATATATATATATATATATATATATATATATATATATATATATATATATATAATGTAATATTGACCTGCTAATTAACTAATGCGAAATTTTAATGTGGTAAGTATAAATGATACGGAAGATCACACATGCTATCTAGGTAAGTGTTTGAATAGAGAAATAACAATTTCAAGAGGAAATGTCTCTCGAGCCCATCCCTCCGAGTAATGATTAGGGGCGCGCAATGCCCGATGATCTTAATTATTTCAATCTAAAATGGATTTATAAGATTGAACGATTTGAACATGTACATAGATGCTATACAGAAAATATCTCCAATATTTTTTGCTTGCAGTTGACCTAACGATGCTCGCTGGATGACTGTTTACCTTCTGAACTTGCTAAATATTGACTCAGTATGCCCTGGTGCAAAGGCTCTTTCTCAAGGTGGTCTGTCTATAAAACCCTCTGAAACATATTTTTCTCGAGTTCCATTTGACATGGCTCTTGAACAAACAATGAACGCTGACGCAGCATCAAGACTTACTGGTATTACAGCGTTTGCCAACTCTGATTCATTTAGGGCTATGTGGATGAAAACTAGATCATTACGGAGCAAAATAGTAACAAGTTTGTTAGAAGGCAGTGGTGTATCCAGGAAACCAGACTCTAAGCAGGACCTTCAAGAAAGTCGGATCGAAAAAGACAACAGATATTGAGTGTGTAATATCTTCACTTAAGTGCTTTTCGGATCCTTTTGAAGAAATGGACCGAGAAACTCCTTTTAGCAACATATCCAATGGGCATGTTGTGAACTATAATGTAAGTAAAGATTTCCTAAGTATTTACTTCAAAGTCACAGAGGCCTTTGACAATTTTAAGACGTTGTATGTTAGTGATCCAAGAAATGTTGAACTTCCAATACCAAGAAAAATTGTTTTGAACTGTGCTTATGTGTGTGTGCTTTTAAAACTATCTAAGGATCAGATAAAAAAAAACTACATGTCGTAAAATGCACACGTGATCTTTTGGCAAGACTTCTCAATATTGTCTCTGAACAGAAGTGTGACATGAGGGATGTTTTAGTCTATCCTCTTACTCCAGTTCCCCTATCTCTTGGACAGATGGTTGGCTCACTAAATAAAACATGCAAATCAAAACTGATGCATACGTTGGAAGAGCTTCAAAAAGCTTAACTGTGGACACAATAGTCTTTGATGCCATGTTCATCCTGCACCCAATTCAATTCCAGGATTGGATTGGATATGATTTTGTGGCATTGAGAGTCCTCTTAGGACATATTATGCCAAATTCAATTCCAGGATAACTATGGAGCTCTTCCCAACTACATTCTGGGATTAATCTGTAAAGGAGAAGTCAGAGTAATTCGCTTAGTGTTTGAAGTCTATGGCACTCCAACTATCAAGGATACGGAACTTAACATACGTAATGTTAAAACATTAGTGAGTGAAATAAAAATGTTTGGATCTGGACAAAAAACTCCAAAAAAGTCTTGAGTGGCTCTACGACATTCAAGACATCTTTAACAAAGTTTTTATGCAAAGAATGGAGATCTTCCAAATATTGTCACTTGCTAGGCAATAAAAAGTTATATGTTGCTGGAGAACATATAACTTTGAGTGTGTATATGATATATGAGTGGCTCTACGACATTCAAGACATCTTTAACAAAGTTTTTATGCAAAGAATGGAGATCTTCCAAATATTGTCACTTGCTAGGCAATAAAAAGTTATATGTTGCTGGAGAACATATAACTTTGAGTGTGTATATGATATATGAGTGGCTCTACGACATTCAAGACATCTTTAACAAAGTTTTTATGCAAAGAATGGAGATCTTCCAAATATTGTCACTTGCTAGGCAATAAAAAGTTATATGTTGCTGGAGAACATATAACTTTGAGTGTGTATATGATATATGAGTGGCTCTACGACATTCAAGACATCTTTAACAAAGTTTTTATGCAAAGAATGGAGATCTTCCAAATATTGTCACTTGCTAGGCAATAAAAAGTTATATGTTGCTGGAGAACATATAACTTTGAGTGTGTATATGATATATGAGTGGCTCTACGACATTCAAGACATCTTTAACAAAGTTTTTATGCAAAGAATGGAGATCTTCCAAATATTGTCACTTGCTAGGCAATAAAAAGTTATATGTTGCTGGAGAACATATAACTTTGAGTGTGTATATGATATATGAGTGGCTCTACGACATTCAAGACATCTTTAACAAAGTTTTTATGCAAAGAATGGAGATCTTCCAAATATTGTCACTTGCTAGGCAATAAAAAGTTATATGTTGCTGGAGAACATATAACTTTGAGTGTGTATATGATATATGAGTGGCTCTACGACATTCAAGACATCTTTAACAAAGTTTTTATGCAAAGAATGGAGATCTTCCAAATATTGTCACTTGCTAGGCAATAAAAAGTTATATGTTGCTGGAGAACATATAACTTTGAGTGTGTATATGATATATGAGTGGCTCTACGACATTCAAGACATCTCTAACAAAGTTTTTATGCAAAGAATGGAGATCTTCCAAATATTGTCACTTGCTAGGCAATAAAAAGTTATATGTTGCTGGAGAACATATAACTTTGAGTGTGTATATGATATATGAGTGGCTCTACGACATTCAAGACATCTTTAACAAAGTTTTTATGCAAAGAATGGAGATCTTCCAAATATTGTCACTTGCTAGGCAATAAAAAGTTATATGTTGCTGGAGAACATATAACTTTGAGTGTGTATATGATATATGAGTGGCTCTACGACATTCAAGACATCTTTAACAAAGTTTTTATGCAAAGAATGGAGATCTTCCAAATATTGTCACTTGCTAGGCAATAAAAAGTTATATGTTGCTGGAGAACATATAACTTTGAGTGTGTATATGATATATGAGTGGCTCTACGACATTCAAGACATCTTTAACAAAGTTTTTATGCAAAGAATGGAGATCTTCCAAATATTGTCACTTGCTAGGCAATAAAAAGTTATATGTTGCTGGAGAACATATAACTTTGAGTGTGTATATGATATATGAGTGGCTCTACGACATTCAAGACATCTTTAACAAAGTTTTTATGCAAAGAATGGAGATCTTCCAAATATTGTCACTTGCTAGGCAATAAAAAGTTATATGTTGCTGGAGAACATATAACTTTGAGTGTGTATATGATATATGAGTGGCTCTACGACATTCAAGACATCTTTAACAAAGTTTTTATGCAAAGAATGGAGATCTTCCAAATATTGTCACTTGCTAGGCAATAAAAAGTTATATGTTGCTGGAGAACAGACTTGTTATGTGTACTCCTGTAGGCACCAACATGAACGTAAATGAGGCGAAAGAACGTGCCTACCAACACAATGAATTAGTTACGAGGATAATTTGACATATTACAGACACGACTCGAAATGAAGAGAAAAAAGTTTTTCTGCGAGCAAACGATTCGGTTATTTTAGTGTTATTGATCTATCCCCAAAAGAATTCACACTTCTGGATTGAATGTTTGGTGTATCTTCAAACAACTCTAGAAGATATATTAACGTCTCAAAAATAGCAAACGAAATAGGAAGTGAAATAGCTGACGACCTGCCAGGCTATCACGCCTTGACAGGTTCAGATGACACTGCTGCTTTTACAGACAAGGTAATATCAAACCTTTTAATATTCTCACAAAAAGTATGTCTCATCAAAAAAATCTGGCTAAATTAGGAGAATCCGTCTTGGTGGATGAATCATTGCTGATTGGTGTAGAGATATTTGTGTGAGGTATGTATGGCCATCCTTCGTACGTTTCAATATCGTAAGTGAGATACAGTATTTTTAAGAAAAAACAAAAACAATTTAAGTAAAGAAAACGTCTTATGTAAACCGTTGACAAAACTTAGGCCTGTCGATCCTACTCTTCTTTCTCCTTCAAAAGCTGCTTTGGAACAGTACGTCAAGCGGAGCAATGCTGTATCTTGGATGTGGAAACGTGCAACCTCTGTAGCCCTCCGGAAAACATTGACCCAACCTTGTTATAGATGGAACTTAGAAAACGGGAAATACCAGGTTAAGTGGTCTGATTGGTTGGTTGGTGTTTTATATGGCACAAGGGCCATACTTGGCCGGTATGAATGGCTTATGTCACCTGGTATATCTGCAGAGGATCAAGTTGCTTTAAAAAGTAGTGATCACAGACTCCGATGATGCTGTAAAACTGCTTAAACAAGAACGCAAGTGCTAATTTTAAATTGTTTTTGCTTAAGGGAATTTTTTCAATTTGACATCTATTGAAACATTTAGATTTAGTTAATTAGCAGATAAATATTTACCAGATAAATATATACAGATTAGCCCCCCCCCCCAGTCACCAAATTACATTGTTAAGAAAGGCCTTATTGAAGAATGTAGTTTATGGGTATTCTGAAACACACAACAAAGTTTATGGTAAATTTGGGGTAAATAAAAGTGGTCTATCTCTCTTGGTCTATACCAGGGACGGCGAATCTTTTTAAGAAGTTGGTCAAATTTGTTCATTATTTTTTTAGTACTAGCTCGTGGGTCACTTGGAAAGAGGGAAGGGAGCATGGTAAAGAACTACTTTTTTTGGTTCTCAATTTTTTAATCCTTTAAAAAGTTAACAATTCCTTTTTGTTTTACAACTTTTACATTGGCAAAAGAAGATAAAAAAATAGATATAAAAGGGGAGAAATCATGCCCAACCCCCCTGCACTGAGTTTTTAATGAACAAGAAAAGAAAACAACATTATGAAATATTATATTTTAATAGATAATATAATTATAGGTATGTGGAAAACAATATATTATGTCACTTTTCCCAAAAAATTGAGTAAGTCCCATCCCGGAGTCTGGTTTGTTAATGTTTAGAAGGTGGCAAAATGTCGTAAGTCTTTTTCTTTCAGTTTATGAGAAAACAAAAGTGAAAAATTGTAATAAGTCAAAAACCACAGAACCCTATGTTGAGTCTTGAATCTTAAAATTGCTGTCACGAAAAATTAAAAAAAGTGACTTATAACATTTTGCCATCTGAGCACAGATTTAATGAGAAATCTGTTGTTTTTTGACAGATAATTTCTTAATATTGGGTTCATATTCGGTATTCATTACTTTAACGCATTTTGCAGTAATTCATTTCCGAGTTTTATTTCTATTGGTAGACTACAAAATTCATCAAAGAAAACAATTTTATACATGAATATGTGGATCCAAACATCGTTAAAAGAGCATTAGCATGTTTCTTCATTGATATAAAATTATTTGGTAAAGCATACGTTTAATATAATATTTTCACTTTTTAGTGTGGGATCATTATAATTTGCACTAATTTCAGACATTTTCTCTTCTACTTCGGAAATCAAGTTTTCAAATTTTATTTTTCCAAACAATGCTGCTTTGAGAAATTCTACTAATTCCATTTCTAAATCATGGATACCTAGCCACTTAAATTCGTTTAACTCCATTGTTTCGAATTTCGTTTTGTGTGGATATAAAATAAAATGAAATGTATTTTCTATACTTTTTTTTATTTCCTGTATAATCATTAAATATTTTTTAATTGTATTTTCTTGAACGTCAAGCATATTTTCCATTGTTATTGTGTTTTGAAAATGTTTTTGTTATTGAGGAAAATATTTCATGATTTTCATTTCCAAATCCATAGTAAAGATTTCAAGTTTCGTCATATATATAAATATCCTTATAGTCTCGTATAAATCTCAAAACAGCAATATGTATAATCAATAATTCTAAAACATTTCGCAAAAATCCTTTATGCATTTTTCTTTTAATTTTTAAGTTCTTTATAAACACTTGTATTTTCTTCATATTTTTTAAAAGAGGGGTTCGAAAAATAATTAAAATTCTTTATATATATGATGAAATATGATAAGTTTATAAAAGTCAACGCGTGGGTCTTTTAAAAAGCCTGCGTGGGTCAGTGTTTGACCCGCGAGTCATAGGTTCACCATCCCTGGTCTATACTGCTAATGGTAATAGCCGTTAACGGAAGATCGAATTTCATAGTCCGGGTAAAAGGAGGAACATCGCTATTCATATGCTATATGGGAAAAGCTTGAGGAAGGGATTTTCTGTTTTCCCCTTCTGAAGCTTGTCACATTTTAGCAGTTCGGGGGTCTTTCACAACAGAAGGATAACCGGTTCTCACCAGACCTTAACAGTAAGAATGATCTGCAGAGGACTTCTCTCTCTCAGACGCCAGAGTTCAATCAGGATGAGAATAATCATAAGTAATAAAAGACTTGGAAACGATGTGCTTGAAACAACAGCTGGGCGGGGAGAAGACTATAACTTGTTCTGTGTGTAGCGATTTTAAAGTAGAGATCACGATTTAAGGTGTGCTTAACTTTTCTATGATTCTGCCATCAATAAACAAGGCTAAAAACCCATTTAGGGTTTTTTTTTTATCATATAGTATCCAATCAAACGTTGACGTTTTGCACGAACCTTTTTTAAATGAGTTAGCAACTTTTTACATTTCCGCAGTCAGCACAATTTTAATAATTGTTTCGTTGTATAATCATGCATCCAAATACTGAAGTTTTGTACGGACCTCTTTACAATGAATGTTAAGCAGAGAATGTGTGCTTAGTAACTTTTTACGATTCCGTTTATATAATGTTAAAAATCATTTTACGTTGTGTGATCATATCGTATCCAAACATTGAAGTTTTGCGCGAACCTATTTTAAATCAGTTTTAAACTAAGAATACTTGGTAACTTAAAATTCTGCAACCATTGCACAATGTTAAAAATCATTTAATGCCGAGGAATCATACTCTACACAATAAAACATTAAAAATTTCTATAAACCTCTTTTAAATGAGTTTTAAACTGAGAACGTTTTGAAACTTTTTACGATTCCGCAGCCATTACTACAATGTTAAAAATCATTTAACATCGTATGATCATTTTGTGTCTAAACACTGAATTATTTTCACGAACATCTATAAATGAGTTTTAAACTGTGTCTTACGATTCTGTGCAGCCATTTCACAATGTTAAGAAATCATTTAACGTTGTATGATCCCATCGTTCCCAGTGAAATATTCAAAATTTCATAAACCTCTTGCAATTTTTATGGTGCATGCAATTTTTACTCTACCTTTAACGATCTAGGGGATAGAAAAAAAGAACTACGTGAATCCAGTTGAAACTTTGTTTTTTTAGTCTGCTGACAAATTGTTCCTTCGCAAAATGAAACGGAAAAAATAAATTTAGAATATGTGCTCTTTTCTAATGTTGCCATTCTAAGGAAAACAATAACTATTAAATAGGTCATTAAATTAATTTTAAAATGTTCCAGATTGACTTTTAAAATTCGGGCTTCTCACAAAAATTGCAAAAAATTCGGATTACCACTGTGCTAAATCTCATTATTGTAAGTGCCATAGATTCGTCAGGAACGTGCACATAACAAACAAACAGACAAACACTTAATTATTTCTTCGTTTTATAAAGGAGGAGAAATCAACTGAAGAGGTTAGTTGACATTTCTTGGACTAATTCTGGATAATTTTTTTTTAATGGTAAAGGAAACTAGGAAAGTAATTCTAATGTCCTTCTGATGGAGTTTCGTAAAGGAAAGGTTGCCGTATGGTAGATTCAATGCAAACTGAAAACTAGCACTGCAGAATATTTAGAAGGTGAATTGCTTGATTCAATAACACCATTCACCTGCAATGCATTTGTGTGGTAGCTTATTGCAATGTCGTTGCAGCAATTAACAAAATTAGATAGAATCCTTTTGATAAAAGAATATTCGCCAATTGCTCAAAAAAAAAAACGAAGAAGAACTGAATAATTCCCTGTACTTATAGTGACGTATTCAGGGGAAGAGTCCAAGGTGGTATTGTCATTTTATTAATGGTAAGTTCAAATTTCATGAATCCCAGGTGAATACAAGTAGATCGAGGAAGGGTCCAAAGGGTTTTTCGGGGAATTTAAGAGACCCAAAGAAAGAAAATTTTTGTTTAGCTCTTATAGAATTCAATAGTTTTTTTTTCTTCCAATGACGAGATATCTCGTTCATCAAGAACTGGTTAGTTTTGCTCATAACGAAAAATACCTTGTCTAGACAACCAACAGGAGGGTTAACGGCGCCTCTGTGTAGGTTATATACAACATAGTTTTTTGGGGACGACTTTAAATACCTTTTGAAAAACAGATACTACTTGTGAGACAACTCTCTTTTGCCACGAAATCATGCAAAATTGCTTCAATTGGCTCAGTGTCACCGTATCGCTGAATTTCCCCGAAACATTATCAGTACGTGGCATGGTGTAACAGCTCACCTCAGGGGATTCGTTATCGGTAAAACATTACCAGTGAAACATCGGGGAGAAATTGCCCTATTCCAAGTAACCAATACTCGTGACGTAATAATACTTATGTATACCAATCTTAGGCTGGTTGCTTACTACACTAGAAGAAATTGTGGACTGATATTGTTGACAGGAAGTATTTCATTTTATACAAAAGGAATCAACCTTCATTTGATTTTTTTTAAATGTATAGTATTTTCAGGCAAACACATTTTGCTTCATTACAAATCAGAACAATCGAACTTCAATCTGTCGTGGTTTCCTGTATTTTTATGTTAGAATTTAATAACTGAGGCACGCTTCTCTACTATTATAAAAGGAAGTGTTTGTTTGTTTGTCTGTTTGTTTCGTGGCCACAAAATCCTAACGATCTAAGGCACTTACAGCAATGATATTTGGCACACAGGTAATCCGAATTTTTTGCAATTTTTGGGTAGCGGCGAAATTTTAAAATTCAATCTAGAAGATTTTTAAATGAATTTAATAGTTTTATTCTCCGTTGGTTTTTCAACGCGTTTCTACCAGAGAAGAAACGCCGGAAATGACCTTGAAACGTCAGCAGTAGGATACATGCCAAGTTTTTTTCTTCCGACAGAACGCGGAGAAATTATTTTTTTCGTTTCCGCTTTGATTTTGCCCGAGGAATAATTTACAGTCACAGTTCTTTTTTCTATCTCCTTTAAAGATACCGTTCTAGATGAGTTAAGATAGTTCTACCGTTAAAGATAGAGTAAAAATTTCAACGGATATGAAATCTGCGGAAAATTTCAGTTTAGATTGATACCTAAAAATATGATTTTCTTTAAATAAATAATTTTTAAATTGAATAAATCTTTAATGGATTTGAAATCTACGGAAAATTTTACACCAGATTAATACCTTACATCACAGTGTTGCCCGTAGTTGTTTGCTTCGCAAACCAACACCACGGGCACGGGCAACGCCGTCTAGCCACGCAGCTGCTATTTCTAATATTTCTTAACTCAAGTTCCCTTCCGGTTAACGTCGAAATTCTTTTTTTTGTCTTCACAATTTTCTAAACAATAAATCATACTTCAATTTAATAAGTCTTTAAATTCTGTAGTAGGATGTATCCAAGGAATCGGGGCTAATAACGATTCCATTCCTTGATAACATGAATCACTTGCTAAACTCTGAAGGGTTCACCCATAATTCCACCTGCAATCTCTTATGCATTAACCAAATTTAACCTTCTTAACCAATACAATATTTCCAAAGGATTTTATTCTCTGGAAATGAGTGATAGAAATTTTACAAAGGATTCTATTCTACAGAATGAGCCAATAAAATCGTTCCAAAGGATTATATTCTTGGAAATAAGCAATAGAATCTTTCTAAAGGGTTATATTCTAGAGAATGAGACAGTAAAATCATTCCTAATAATTCTATCTATATCTTTGGAAATCATCAATTGAATATTTCCAAAGGAAATTCTATTCGTTGAAAATAAGCAATAAAATATGTCCAACGGATTGCACTCCTTCGAAATGAGCAATAGAATCAAAATGAATCTTTCAAAATTATTCTATTCTATCAAATGAGCTAATAGAATTGTTCCAAAGGATTCTATTCGAAGGAAAGGATCAATAGAACAATTCCAAAGAAAGATTGTTTTCTAAGGAAAGGACCAATAGAATATTTCTAAAGGTTGAGATAATCAATGGATTCTTTAGTGATATTCATTGTGACTATATAGTCATTAAATGTATGTGGGATAAAAGCAACACTACACTACCAGGAAATCACGTGACCTTCAGAGGGTCAAAGAACAATACACATTCCTTCTCTGAATCGACTAAAGAGTACAAAAGTAAATATTGTTTAGAATTTCAATAATTTTCACTGTGTGTTGTATGTCTATTTTCTTGATGTTGTCTATCTTGGTTTGTGCGGCTGGTGCACGTGGCCTCAAATGTTTTCACGTTGGCGGGGTATGGAAGTTCAGAGAATGTGGTGGCCATCTAATAGGCGTTGCCTCGTCATCGTACCGTGGTTTAAAATTACGTGATGTTGTTCTAAAATCTTTCCCTTCGAGGGTTGATCCGGACCGTCGCAAATAACCCGTTGTGTTGCTCCAGTGTGATGTTAATTAAGTACCTACCTTAAATATGGTCGGATCTTTCCCTTCTGGATTGGACCCGGACCGTTGCCAATATCCCGTTATGTTGCTACGGTGTGACGTTAACTCAGCTACCATCCTTAAGATTAGCACGGCAGTGTTTCATTATTATTCAACAAATCTAATTACGATTTTGTATTTGTCCTTCTCGAGGGGGTGACGGTAGCTCAATTGGTAGCGTAGCAGATTCGTAACCGGAGTGTTGCGAAATTCATATTCAATCCAACCAAAGATCGTAAAAGCACATGAAAGGAGGTGCACATAGAATCTATAGTGACCTAAAATGCCTTCGCGTTGACTTGGTGTGGATGCTTGGACATCGGAGAGCCAGTTCACGTGTTGACCTCGTCATCTGACCTTGGTTCCAAATTACAATGTGTTCTCCTCGGATCTTTCCACAGGGGATTGATCCCAGACCGTAGCCCGTTATGTTTCGGGCGGGATGTTACTCAAATTACCTACCCAGACCGTCGGCAATCTCGCACTGTAGTGCGCGTAAATTCAACCGCCAACCTTACATCTCCGTGGGTGGCCGTGGCGCAGTGGGGTTGAACACTGCGCTTGCAGCCTGCGAGTTGTAGGTGGAGCAGGTTTAATTCTTACCTTTTGGTTGGGTGGGTCGTGTGGCAGAAGGAGCACATTTGGCCAATCTCTGTTCATAGACGTGAAATATAAGTTGACTATGCATCGCTATTGAGAGCAACTTCAAAATTGACCCACATGTCGACTAGTAGTCACGTGACTGATCTCTGAAAAATTGACTTACTGGGCACCTTATCGCCTCGTTTGGCGATATAACTTCTTCTTATGACAGGATAGATGAGTGCTCATTTCCATAAAATAAAGAAAAAACTGGTGAAATAGCTGATGTGTTGTTATACTACATCGCGCGGACCATTCAGATTAACTATGTTCGATTCCACACAATAGACCGAAATATTCTAAAGATCACGTTACTTCTAGTACAGAAAATGATATCTGATGTATTTACGTTCAAATTTGCGCAAGCAGAATAATAAATTTGGACTGTTTTCAATTTTGATGAATTCAGACGTATAATGTACCCGTAATGTACGAAACCTCGATTTTCTGATATAACTATCTTCAGCATGTGTGCTTGCTAGCTCAAAAAGTTATCAAATGATTAATAAAGCAAATATATAAATTCCCAGATAGCAGATTTTAAATTTGAACTATTTTCTGTTTCGACTAATTCCGGAGCATAAATTTATCTCTGTATTCTTGAAAACCTAATTTTTTTTTCTATCTTCAGCATTTGTGTTTGATAGCTCAAAACGTTAGCAAATTATTAATTAAGTATTTTTATAAATTTTCCTCTAAGTAGATTTATTAATTTGGACTGTTTTCAGTCTGGACGAATACCAGATATATAGTTTACACGTAAATGTACGAAATCTCGAATTTCTGATATAACGTCCTTCAGCATGTGTGCTTGATAGCATAAAAATTTACGAAATTATTAATGAAGCAGATTTATATAAATTTGGACAGTTTTCAGTCTCAACGAATTCAGACGTATAGTTCCCCGTGATGTACGAAATCTCGATTATCTTATATAGTTTCCTTCAGTATGTGTTTGAAAGTATAAAAAGTTGCAAAAAAAAACACAAAATACCAACATTATTGCATGAAAAATTGGGCTCACCCCCTCGAAAAATCTTTGCCCTTGAGTTCTTTTTGAATATATTGATGACAATTAACAACAAAATATGTAGATTTAAAGCTGATTACGTCCCAGAACGGTGCATGCCCAGTACGCCGTTCAAGAACGACCCAAATACTTAAAAGTTCGATAAAGATATCCCGAAGGCCAAATAGGGGCTCCTAAAGTCTTCTGAGTCAGTAGACTTTGCGGATAGCTTGAGTAAGATTAGTTAAGCCCTACCCTTCCTAGAAGGATGGTAAAAATCAGCAACGATAGCCGATGACTCAGTGATTTGCTAAGTACATAACCAAAGGGGGTTACTGTACTGATTACGCATTTGGTAAGTCTGAGCTTTAATACAAGCCTTCATCACCATATGCTTATCTCAGCTTGACTAGTACAATTGCATGTATTAGAATGTATTGACTTTTCGTTTTGCTGACGCTATAATTGGTTACTGGTTTCTATCAGGAGTGCGTTGTTGAAATTCCACAGAAGCAATCTTCAGTTCTTATCACATGTCGGTAATCTGGTCCTTAACGGATGACTGTCGACTGCAGACTGAATCAGGTTGAAAGAGCCTTTTGTATAATCTCTCACTTCGCATTGTTAATAGACAAAGAAGCATCGCTCGTAAAGGAGAAGTTAGACTTCTTGGGGACTGGGGGTTGATCTTAATGCCATCCTCTCGGCGTGTAGCGTAGCAAGGTCAGGTGGTTCAAGGTGCGAAATTTTTTTTGTCACCCTCCTCCCAGTGAAATTATTAAAAGAAGAAAAAATAAGATACAAATACAAGAGTTATTTTCTGGTTTATTTCTTTGCATTGAGACATAAGTGCTTAAAAACTTATTTTTCTAACTTCGTTCTCTGCAAATTTTGAAATGACGCCATTAAAATCAATGCCTTTCGCTACTTTGTTTTCAATTGACAAAATAGCTATTGCAAAGAGCCAAGCTTTACTCATAGTGGACCTAAGATAACTCTTGATAATTTTAGTTTCGAAAAACTCATCTCTCTTGATGCTACTGAATCACAACGATAACAAGATTCTTAAGGCTAAAATTGGATTTGATAAATTTATTTTTAATTAACGCCGCGTACTAGAGCAACACAACGGGCTATTGACGACGGTCCGGGATCAATTCCCAAGGGAAAGATCCAAGGACAAAACCATGTAATAATTTTGAAATACGGTCAGATGACGAAAAGTTAGACTGGGTACAAAATCTGAAAGTTCATATTCAACACAACAAACTTTAAAAATCTTAAAGACCATTCTAGAGAATCTACTTTTGAATATTTGGCAGCTTGTAGATGTATCTTCTTAGTCGCGGAATCTCTCTAAGGATATCATCTTCAGAAAGTTCATCATTGACTCATTGAAGTTAATTGTCAGATGAAGTTATTAAACTCATTTTCTGTATAGTATTTTTTTTAAGTGTCGTGAGCCACTCCCATTTTTTTTTATTAAAAAAACACATTTTCGCCATTTTGTCACCCTCGTCTGTGATGACACCCGGGGTGGCCCACACCCCTATTCCTACCTACTGCTGTTCTGGCCAAAGCAAAATTTACGTATTGCAAATGAAGATAAAGTAATGCGTCATGCAGGAAAGTTCAAACTGTTTCTTGCGGGTCGAAACTCGACATTCCTCTGTGGGTGGTGCATGGAGATGAATGAAGGATTCACTTTTAAGGTCACGTATTTTGTACCTCAGATTACACTCTTTAGAACGCCTATTGCACACGGAGATTACTTTTGTAGTGGCAGTAGAGCTAGAGCTATACACAGCAGCGAAGCTGGACTTTTGGGACCTGGGGAAAATAGGGCAGATGCCACCCTCTGTCCAAAACTAAATTTACATATTAAAAATGATTATAAAGGAAATGTGCTAGAGAGAGAGAGCGAAAAAGAAAGTGTGTTCTTTTAACGTCAAAACTAGACATTCCTCTGCGAGTGTACGGACATAATAAAAGATTCACTTTCAAAAGATCGCCTTTTCCGTATCTCAAAGTATACACTCCTTATAGCGTCTATTTTACGCGGAGATTACTTTTGTGATGTCAGGGGTAAAACGGGGTAAATGTATTTCGCTGAGTATGTGTGGTGATAAATGACGGTGGAGTTACACAGTGGCAAAGCTAGACTTTTCGGGACCTTCGGTAAAAAGGGCTGATGAAGCCTTCTTTACAAAATTAAATTTACGTATTAAAAGTGAATATTCTTAAAAATAATCAAAACTGAATTTTTTCAAACGTCCTTGAATTTAATTGTTTAGCTTATATGGAGTATATGCATTTTAATGAGGATATAACTGAAAAATTTCAAAAAAATCAATTGTGAGTGTTTTCAAACAATTATTTTTTACGGACAGATTTTGAAAACACACTTAGCTTGCTGCAACGTGCAATATTTATTTGTATTGCAAAATATTTTTTATTACTCTTCATCTACAATAGCTTTATTTAAATAACTGACTTCGCAGTAGTGTTTTGTTTCCTTTATGTATATATATAAAACCGGTTATAGCTATTTCCAGACTTAAGATATTTCAAAGTCAATCTAAAATTATAAAGGTATAAAATCTCCTACACTTTTCATTTGATGAATGGGTAAAAACTTGAAATGCTATCTTCCTATGAACACTTAAAATTTCAACTAAATTCATAAAACAATAGAATTGCACCAATTTTAATTTGCCTATTCAAGATATGAACAAAAAATTCCGGCCATTGCATACCTTTTTACCTGACAAATCTCTGCAGAACAAAGAACATTCCCACATAATATCTTGCATCAAATTCAATTGAAGGCCTCAGAGCAATACAATTATAAGGCACAGAAATATGTTACGGTATAGATAAGATAGAAAACAAAAGAATTTCTAGTTGTTTGAATGAGTGCGAGTGCTTACTAAGAAAATTAGGTTTAACGCTTCATTTTCAGTACAATTTTTTTGGCGCCCCGCTGCAAAATGATATCAACTAATAATAGATTTGTAAGTGCAACCTCTAATTTTTGAATTTCATCCAAATATTTCTATAGCTATGCACCAAACTTGCAACTACTTGTCACACAATTCCCTCGAAATAGTCTAATAGTAATTGATCCCATGAATGCTTATCTGAACGAGGTATCTCGTCATTATCAAAAACATTAACAGATCTAGATAGACGAAATATCTCGCCATTCGAAAAATGTGTCCAGATATTGACTTCGTCATGATAAAAAAATTGACATCTTGATGACGAGGTATCACGTCATTAATAAAATTGGTTTTTTGTTGATGGACGCGATATCTCGTGGAAATCACTTGGAAGGTTGTCTTCTTATTTGTAGTATTGTAAACTCCGCATAACATGGCATATTTCTGCGGTTTCACTTGTAAGAGTGTGCGTAAGTTGGAAACGGGGGCAATTCTTTATGACATGAATACATCTTTAAAATCAAACAAGTACGGAAACTTGAGCTTTACGAAAAAATGGGTAACGAGATCTCTACCATTATAAAAGGAAGTATTTGTTCCTTGGTACGCAGAGTCCTGAAGAATCCATGGTGCTTTCAATCATGAAATTTAGCACACAGGTAGTCCGAATTTTTTGCGATTTTTGTGTCCAGCTCAAATTTTAAAATTTATAATCTAGAACATTTTAAAATTAATTCATTAGTTTTTTTTCACCGTTCTTTCTTCCCTTCGGAATGTGACGTCACCCGAACTTGAATGAAGAATGAACGAATTTTGCAATTTTGACCGCTGACGTCCGTCTTTCGAACCATGCCAAGTTTTCCTATTCTAGCGTGTTTTGATTTACGTTGTTGATAATAGCCACTTCGTGGACATCACGGCGTTGCATGTGGAGTTCGTTTCCGAAGCAATCCAAATGGGAATACGTAGCAATCACCGGTGGTTGGCGAGCGTTAGCGAGCATTGGTCACACTTGACCCCATGAAAAGAACTGTCACGGACAACGTCATGCTGGCCACGCAGTGGTTAGTAATACATATATTATCAGAGCGAACCAAATCAACTTAGCGTTATTCGAAAGCTGAGAGAACAAACACTTTTTGTGACCTTGATTTCGCGCACAGGAATAATGGGGTATTGAGTGGCGTTTTGGAGACTGTTGCGCCGCGCAAACTTCAAATGATTATAACTAGATCCTGCCAAGCGCTACCACGACGAAATTGGTCTCAAATGAAAAGTAATATCGAGATAGGTCGATTTAGGCATTAGAAGTGAAATACAATACAGTGTTGGCTAGGAAACTTTGGATCGCATTTGAAATTTTTTTTAATTTCCCATTGTCGTCAAGCAGAAACACAAAGAATGTAGTCCACGCGAAAGAGCAACTTGAGAGATTTCGATTAATACTGAATTGACTACTGAATTTGTCTTTTTTTTCAGTTACTACATTCAAATAAATACTATGCGCTACGAGGCGTTTTTGCGTTAAACCTTGCGGCCGTGCTCCGTCACAGCCTTCCCGAGTTTTTAAATCCATCAGTTGTAACTTGCATTTTACAAGTGTAATTCTTGCGACACTTCACAACTGTAGTGAATGTCTGTATGGTCAAGTGGATAAGTGTTTGCATAACCCTCCAAGTGGTTTCGACGAGATATCTCGGCTATCAAGATGTGACAAATTTTGCTAATGACGAAGTACCTCGTCATCAAGAATTTGTTTTTATGGAAACGAGATCAAGATGTGGTCAGTTTTCTTCTAAAGGCGATATCTCATTCATCGAGACTGATGTGAGCAGTTTTGTTAATGACACCTTGTCGAGACAACTACAAGAAGGGTTAAAGCAATTTTAGGCGACACTTCTTTTATTAGAATGGTGTTACATATTCTTGCTCCTCAACGCACCACTATTTCCCCAAGAGTCAGCATTGCACCCAAAATTTCTGCAGCTCCCGTTTGGGTTGGTTGGTTGCATTTTTATGGCACAAGGGGCCTTATTGTGTGGGCCACGATGCATCAAACACAATTCAGACAACGTCAAGAGTCAGCATTGACCCCAAGATTTCTTCAGCTCCCATTTGGGTAGGTTGGTTGTATTTTTATGGAAGGAGACGGTGGCTCTTGAAGCCCTGCTCCTGTACCCACTGTCGGGGTCGTTCCCCCAGAAACTGATTCCACGACCTCCATGGTCACTGAGCTCACACAGGAGGCTACAGGTTCATCTCTCACCGTCTGCGCCAGCGGTTCCATCATAGCTTCGTCCTATGCAGGCTTTGAAGCCACCTCATCATACTCTGCAGATGGTCCCGCTACAGAATCGTTCAATGTAGGCTGTTGGGTCACATCACTAGACTTTGCAAGTGGTTTACCCGTGGTAGCAGAAGGGGGCGGCGGCGGCGTGAGACTTGCGAGTAGACTTTGGATCGGAGAAGATCTTACAACGTCCTTTCCCGAACGCTCCTGTGAAAACCTCGAATTTCCACTTTCGTAAGAGCTGGCCCGATGTTTGGTCCATTTCGATGATCCACCTAGCATAGGCACGATCCCCGACAATGACCATCTCCCGGATCTTCCACTCATCAGTGTTGAGGCCTGGGTTCAAACTGACAAGCCGTCGAAACAGTACCTCACCGTCTGTGGTGAACACATCACGGGTATTGAGGGCCATTTTCACGGGTTTGGGAAGGTAGGCCGTTTGCAACACCCTGATCTTAAAGCCACCGATCGACCTCCAGTTGTAGTTCGCATGTAGCCATTTCACTGCGTTATCATTGGCACAGTGGAGCATGAGGGTGCCGTTCAGCACACCTGCGGTTAAAAACTGCGGGCCCTCTTGATCAACATCCATTTAATCGATATCCCTATCGATATCTCTTTGAATGTTCATTTCCATCTGCAGGAGACATCCTTGCCTCTGGGAAGGCTTCCTAAACGATGGCCATTCTCATACCTGCGGCGGCTTGACTGTACGACCATGGAGCAGATGTCCTGAGTCGCTTCGTCTGTGGGATAGGGTACCATCATCTGGTCTACCTCTCTTAACCGCTGGGTTTCTCTCTGCTGCTGTGGGAGCTTTCCATTCCCAGATTCAGCACGACGAAGTTGAGCTTGCCGTCTCCTGAACTTACATTTCTGGGCACGAGACATCGTTTCCATCCAGGAAGAGGTTAAGCCTAGAGGACTTATCTACTTATTCTCTTCCGGATGGGACATTGGTTGACGTGGGTCTTAAAGTTACACTTATGTCAGAGTTTTGTACTAGTTGCAGGCCCCGAGGGTCCACAGTCGATCAGTGGTTGAGAGCCAGTCCCAGTCTTGCTACGTAACTTAGTGGTAGATCCCAGAGGGATGTAGCACTTTGGTCAAGTTTTGACTGCTTAGGACGTTTGGGGGGCGGTTTGACCCGCCATTTTTTTTCTTTATTATCCATAAAGCATTGGTATACTGAGGGTAAGTAAAATGTCACCGCCTGTATGGACCCTCTATGTAGGCGTAAGGTTGATTACAACGTGGGTCGCCACTTCACAATGTGAACCGTTCGCGACAACCATTAACCCCGGTTGCCATGGGATTTTCACATTCACATCATCACGGTATCCACACTTTGAATTTGGGTTGCCTTTTATCTACCTTCTACATCTCATCCGCGGGGTCTTGCAAAGACAAGACTGCACCCAGATTATCAGGATATTGACAGACTTTGCCAAGGACAATTTAGCTACCCTCCTCCTTTCTCAACTGGGCTTGGGACCGGCTACGGCGAAGTTGACAGACAGTCTTACGCAACCAAGTTCACTCACTAAATAAAGATAAGTACTCATAGGTTGCAAAGTTTCATGAAAATATATTCGTGAAGGAGGATTTTCCTATCGCGCAATAGCAGCTCGTGTGCAGCGGAACAGTTCCACAGTGATGCGAGTTTGGAAGTAGTGGATCGACGAGCACCTGACAACTCGAAAAACTGGGAGTGGGCGACGGAAGATGACATCAGCGCGCGATGATAGACACCTGGTCCACATGGCGGTGAATGACCGTACAGCTTCCTCCAAGCAGTTGGCAGCACTTTGGTCTACTGCTACAGGTGTACTAATGTCGGCTTCGTCAATTCGTCGACGTCTGCTGCACCGTGGACTGCGTGCAAGGATTCCTTTATACAGGATTCCCCTCACGCCAAACCATTGACGTCTGCGTCTGCAATAGGGTCATGAGCACAGAGCCTAGCTGGCTGATTGGCAACAAGTTGTCTCTTCTGACGAATACCGCTTTAATTTGTGAAACCATGATGGCCGCATTCGTGTTAGACGCTATGCCGGTGAACGCTGCCCTACAGAATGCGTTATCGAACATCATGGTGGCCGAACACCCGGAGTTATGGTCTGGGGTGCGATTTCGTATCATGGATGATCTCAGCTGCTACGAATGGAGGGTAATCTGAATAGCAACAGGTACGTCCGTGAAGTGCTAGAGCCCGAAGTCGTTCCCTTCCTTCAAAGCATCCCTGGAGCTATCTTTCAACAGGATAATGCACGCCCACATGTTGCAAGGAATGTTCGAGACTTCTTTTCAGACATGCAACTTCTTCCTTGGCCTGCTTATTCGCCGGATATGTCGCCTATTGAGCACGTGTGGGACTTGGTTGGTCGGCGTATCGCTCGTGATCCGCGTCCTACAGCTTCAAAACACGAACTTTGGGTGCGCATACAAACAATATGGAATTCTCTTCTACAAGCAGACATTCAACATCTGTTTCACTCCATGCCACGTCGTATAGCAACACTTATTGCAGCGCGTGGTGCCTGCACCAAATACTGATTTTGGACAGTTAATATTGTTTTTTTGCTTTGAAAATTTATTCATTTATTTGTACTAATACAGGCCTTTTATGTATTAAATTTCATTTAATTCTGATGACTCCTTCATGGTGCTGCATTTTTTACAAACAGCAGTATATTTAACCAAAGACTTAAGAAAATGTGGTCGAAATATACATATATCGTCAAGAAATTACCCAGGTAAATGCTATTTTGCAGAAAATACAAGTATTCATTGAAATTTAACTCTTAAATAATATACCTACAATATGTGAAGCACTGGAACACATAAATACAAACAGAAATAAAATTCCAGTCATTGAAAAATGCAGAATTCCGAAAATGAAATATACGAGTAAACGTGTCGAATTTCGACTTCTTGAATATTTTCAGAAATAGAGCAATGTTCAAAAAAAGACTATTAAACAATATTGACAAAGGCAATAATGATTTATTTACAAAAATAATATATATTTATAATACTTAAAAATGTTTAAGTATAATTGCAACATTTTGCTGTCTTAACACAAATACACGAATATAGAATTCTAAAGCAAATTCATAAAAGGTATTGATGAGGTCATGAAATACATCAATCTCCAGTACGTCACTTGATAAATGGATCTGCCTTGATATTTGGGAATCCTAATAAATTGGTAGATCAAGAAAAGAAATGAATGAAAATAAATATAGTATGTATTGACAGGTATTTTTTTTTAGTATTGAGAGAGAGAGAGAGAGTGTTTTTTTTCTTCTGTCACTGGGTTAAGTCCACCCCAAAGTAAATTTGTTTAACTGAAATCTTGCAAAAGTTGAGCTTCGATCTAGATGAACACTTAGGAGAGCTCCGAAGTGCTGATCAGAGCGTTTCGTGTTCCATAACAAAATGCAAGTTCAAACATAAATGTTATAATTAAATTTAAACTGTTTAATACAGTTGTTTTGGAAAAAATTGTTTTTCGAGCAATACTGGCAAAACAATTTTATTGAATAGGTTGATTATGCAAATCCGCTGCCGTACGGTCCATTAATGTGTATATATATATATATATATATATATATATATATATACATATACATTTTCGACAAAATCGCTCTAAGTGACAACATTTTGACTTCAGCGTATTTGACAATATGCCTTAAATAAACATTTGTTATTACACTAAAAATGGATGCGGTGATAGTGGCATTACCTACATTACAAAGACATATGGAGGCATTTAAAAAAATCAGGGAAAATGTTTGAACCTACCCCATACCCGGGGCGGTTGTAACAGTGATTGGGGTCAGTTGTAACTCTAGAAGAAGAATGATAATTATGTTGTTACATATTTATTTATTAAGACAAAATCACAGAATATGGTAATTTATCGATATTACTAATGATAAGAATCAGTCTCATTGTTATTCGAAAAAATAACTAAGCAAAAACTTGATGAACCTCAATTAAAAACTTAACTTCAGCAGTACAAGATTGAATAAAATTGAAAACTTATAAAATTTGATGAAAGTAACAAAAATAACTTCTGCGACAAAACAAATAAAATAATAATGAACACAAAACCTTACACTAATCAGTTAGATTCACAGTTATGACATAAATAATAAGGATCACCATCGGTACAAGCCTCGTGGGCCCACATTCGACAGCCTGTGCATTGTACCCAATCGTCTTCAGGCCTGCTAGTGCCATAACTTTCAACGCACACACCAAGCATTAATACTCCTCTTTTTCATTTGAGGACATGTTTGCCTTTTTGGTCATTTTCTTGTAGGACTTTTCTCAGTTTCTTATCGTATTGCCTCTTTTTTTGGCGTATGTGTGTATAATGCAGATTTTCTCTTCACCCCTCCCCCTTTCATTTACAGTCAGTCTGTGTGGTACTTAGGGGGTAAGTTCTCACTATTTCAGGTAAGAAGACAACAGTGCTCATAGATGGTCTTCTCGACTATTTGCATTATTTTCTTTTTCATGTGTTGGATGATTTATTGGGGAACTAGAGAAGACTGAACAGACTCTAGTGTTGGATTTGCTTGAGCGACTTCTTCAGTCTGAATAGAACACGCTTCATTATTACTTTCATACCTTGCATCATTGAGATTTGGCGTGTGTCCATCATCGTCTACATAGAAGTTTGGTTGTTCATTCAAAATGGAAGAACTACTAGCCAGCGTAGGATTGTCATCTTCCGAATTCGCTTCATTCGGATTTGGCCGGTCAGTCACATAAGATGGCGCGAAATCATGATCAGTAAATATGCCGCGGTTAAATGAATAAAGGCCAGTTTTTTTTAAAACCAGCATGAATATTGGTCGGAGTGAGAGCTAACGGCATAGTAGTAGCCACAATACGAGATATGCTATAGTGTGTACCAGATATGTAATACCAGATATGTCAAGTGGTTGCAACTTGTGCGAACAGTGTCGCGGAAACATAACATACGATTTCGTTTTCTTTACAGAAATCCAGAGCATTAATATGAACGTGAGATGAATGATTGTCTAACACAAGTAATACATTATGGGCAGTTAAAGAGTGTGTGTTTTTGAAAATGTTTCAAAAATATTTCAAAACCTTCGTTTTGCATCTAACCTAAGAGGTTAGCTGTGTTTTTCGGGGTCGGTTGAAGCATTTCATCCGACCCCGAAAATATTGTTACAACCGTACTCGCGGCACATCTTTTAGAACATGTGTCGTTATATATATATATATAACCAAAGTTCTTTCGTAAAGAACAATAATAACTATAACTAGTATATACTTTGGAATTAAGAAGCCAAATAACAGCAACAAAAATACTTACTTTTGCATGCAAAAAAAAAAAAACTCCTTTTACATACGTGTGAATATGTGATGCACTCGAAGAACACCAAACAATAGCTGACAGATTCAGACATGAAAGCCATGTTCTTTCTCAATGCACTTTTCCCACTATTGTTAATTTCCCGCCCGCTATTAGCGTTGTTTCAACCGTACCCTGTTAAAATCGACCCCGGTCTCCTCTATATGTTCACTTTCACTTTCGGAGACCTCTACGATTTTCAATCGGTGTGCCGCAAAAATGGCATTAGTATGCATTAGTGAACAGTTTAAATTGTGTTAGTTTTATTTCAATCCCACTTTTGTCGTATAAATAATTTTGAGTATTATTTTTTATTACAAAACATCATCAATAAATTGCTTCTTTGTCCTGTGATTGATAATTAAAGTGAAATTACATATTTGTCAACATGCCACGCCGAAAACATAAGTCTTCTAAATACTCTTTACGAGTTCCAATTTTTCAACATATGAGTGAATGCATTTCTTCATAAAGTTGGTGAGGTGTGGATGAGTCTTTTTTTTTTTTTTTTGGAACGTGCCACTTGTCTTATTAAAGGAATTTACCGGATCGCTGTCTGATAAAGGTTGAGAACGATTGGTCTGTAACATGGAAAAGTTGCAAGTCAGTCGTTTATGAATGGAATTCAGGAATTGTGCTAACGCCATCTGTTGATAAAATTAGTTTCCATTTTATCACTGTTCCCAAGGAATTTTCAGTTTGGAAATAGTATCAGGAAATTTTGGGGGGGATTTGGAAGTTCAAAGGTCACTTTTTCAACCAATATCTTAACTGAATTGGTAGATGTTTTTTCGGGTGCGTCCTGAAAGTGGGACAGAGAAGGATTTGTCTTCAAAAATATTCCGCGACATTTAGCCTTATTTGGAAAATATTTACATTGATTTAGTTTTGACTCGTATTTCACTCATGCTTTTAAATAAAAATCACACGAGTAAGGTATCTGATTACGTTGAAAAAACTATTTTCGACAGTTGAATTTTATTCCATATATTCTTAATACTTAGATATTTTCTTTATGAAATTTTTATTTTGTCTATATAGTGGATAAGAGCGGATATAAAGCAATTTGAATATATCTTGGCAGCTGTTTTTTAATTCGTTTTCATACATCGCTCATGGTTCAAATGTATTTTTTCTCTTATTGTGATTTTGAGCACAATCTTTGCACAAGGAACGCGATAGCTAAAAATATGCTATATTTTTTTGAATAAAATTTGGTGAGCAGATTTTTATATTTCATTTAGAGGGCTTGAACTAGGACACAAGACTTATCTTCAAAGGAAAACTTTTTATTAGAACTTCAGTGATTGTGGCGTAAGGAGAAATTTCAAAAATTCATGTTTTCTGCTACATTTCCAATATCTCATGAGTTGAAAGGAAAGCTGCATTTCTTTTGTTATTTGATTTCATGCGAAATTGAGTTTTTGCTTTAGTGTTTTTATAAGTTGTTTTACATAATAAATAAATAAATAAAAATTTGAGCAATGAAAAAAGGACTCCTAACGTAGTTAGATATCTTTATGCATAATTTTGGATTCCTTATTTCTCTAAGTTTTTCTTAGCGAGTGTATTTCTATAATTGGTAAATCGAGTCATTTCAGTCTTCCAAGAAGTGAAATATAAAGAGGGGTCAATGTAATAGGAGTCGTGTTAGAGGTATCCTTTTTCTTTACATTCAATGTGTTTTGTATCCAATTTAAATCCTGTTCGATTCTGAAATTTTTGTATACCTGAATTTTGAAAGAATCCATGGATTCTTTCAACCTTTAGAAAGATTCTATTGCTCCTTTTCATGGGAATGCATCTTTGGAGATTATTTACATTCTTTCCATTAAATATAATCATTTAAAAAGAACATGTATTGGTCATTTCCTTACATTACAATCCTTTGAAAATATTCTTCTCCTTTCCTTAGAATATAATTCATTGGAAAGATTATAAGATCAAAAATGGTTAGAAGTCACGCAGGGAAGACAACAGGTTGCAAAGTGTGAACCCCTCAGAGGGTTAGCATTGTCCGTTTGGTTTTGTAAGCGTTTTGGATTCAATTACCAGATGTAACATAAGTACCAGGGACGTGCCAACGTTTTTGAGAGGGGGAGGGTTGAGAGATTTTTTTACGACCACAAATTAATCAAGCATGAATTTTCCTGATTTACCAGTTTTGGGCCCAAAATTTCTTACATTATTTAAATGCCAAATATACCTTTTCTCTCCGCAGTTCTACACACAAATTCTTTAACAATAGAGTTCAGATTGATTTTTGCAGTTGCAGTGTGGGACTCGTGAATATTATGAAGTAAGAGATGTGTGAAACGTTTTTGAGTCATGTTTGTGCGCAAATGAGTTTTTACTCGTCTAAGAGCACTGAAAGACCTTTCTGCTGAAGCTGCAGAAGCAGGAACAATGGAGATTAATTTAAGAAGATTGAACACTTTATTCATAAACCTTGACTCTGCCACTAACTTCTGGCAGGTATCAAATGATGTCCAAATTTTTCTTTAACTACACTGGGCTTCCAATTTTTCAAGATCGAAATAACTTGCATGAACACCTAATTTTTTGCAAGGAAGTACCTTTGGAGGTTTCCTTTTGTGCTGTATCTGTAAGCACGTCTAACTTGACAAAATTCACCATTCCTGGCTAATGGAATCGATTTTCAATTTCGGTGGTTACTACACCAACCACTTCAAAGAAACATTTTCGAAGGACAATAGTTTCATTGATATTGACGGGGGTGCAACTTTCAGAATTGCTGGAATATTCATAACGACATGGAAGATTTATTTTTCGAGATGGCTGTGGCAGCTCCAAATCTGAGAGTTCAGCAGATTATTTTGTTTCTCTACAAATGTATTCAAAATTTTCATCGCTCCTCATGTTTGAAAGTGTGTCTGAGAGATATTGTGCAGATTTCTTTGCTTTCGTAACAGTATATTCTGTCTTCTGCAAAGCTATAGCGAATTGCTCACATGGACCCCGAAAATTTGACATGGCTACTTTTGCTACATTGGCTACCTTTAATGCGAACAGTGTCTTTGGTTTTTTTCAATTGTCTTATATCCTCTTAATGCTGCCCTTCCATTACATTTCTGTCATTAAAAATGGCTTTTACTGTCTGCAGTACTCTTTTGTTTGTTTCTTTCGCTGAAGTTAGTATGTGATATTCGAAACATCATTCAGCAACCCCAAGACTTCACAAAGTAGTGAGCAAGTCCTAGCTGCATCTTAGAGACACAAATCTAAGGAATGGTAGCTGCAATGAACAAATAATGATTTTGGCTAAACATCTTTAATGAGCTTTCGGACACCATTTAAATGACCACATATTCAGAGTTCTATCGAAACAGTGTCCCTCTAACTTTTTGAAACCCTAAACCATGTCTTACCATCACACCTTTAATGGCATGAAGTAAAGTATTAGCCTTGGTATCTTTTGTTGAATACATGCCCATGAAGTCTTCTCTCATTCAGATGTGATGGGATTCATCCATCTCATACACAAGCTGAACAGTAGACTACCTGCAACATCAGTACCATCGGAGATGACACCTAAGAAAGAGCTTTGCTTCAAATCTTGCACCAACTGTGGCTGAACTTGAATGACAGAAGGAGGAGATAGAAGAAAGAGCTACATAACTGAAGTTAAAACTTTATTTTTATCGTCAGCTGGGAAAATAACTGTGAGCAAAATGAAAACGGAAAAAATAAATTTAGAATCTGTCATATCTTTATGCTGTTGCCATTCCAAAAAAAAAAATTAAATTTCATTAAATTCATTTACATAAGTTCTAATTTGAATTTTAAAATTAGCAGCGACCCTAAAATTGCAAAACGTTTGGACTCCCTGTGTGCCAAATCCCATTACTGTAATTGCCATAGATTCTCTCGTCAGGACTTTCAGTGCAAGAAACAAACACTTCCTTTTACAATAGGAGACTGCCGCAATCATGAAAAAGTAGATGGCAAGAATTATCAATTCGTACCCATAAATGGAGATGCCCCCCCCCAAGAAAATCACTCCTTAGTAATATTATAGATTTAGTTCAGTTCCAAAATTGTCCCAAGTAACCTAGCCATGTATTTAAGATGTGTTGAGACGATAGTTGATAATTACCACATAAGAACGCGAAGCTCATATCTCAATGGCATGCCTAACTGTTCTTATACACTCGTGTCCATAAATTAAGGATAATGCCAGCTCCGGCAAATAAAGATTCAGAAACAAAACAAACGTGACTTATTAATAAAGCCTATTTATTAAACAAAAGATAAAGAACAAAAAAGATGGTGTATGTATGATACCGTTCATAAAAACTACAATTTTTACTCACTGAAGCAATTACAAAAAATATCGACCTTACAAAACTTAACAGGACATGGTTGGTATCATGGTTAATACATTGTATGTCTCCCAGACGATGAAATACAGTCCATACAACGCCTAGGCATGCTGAGGATCAAATTATCGAGCTGATCTTGGGGACGATCACTCCACTCAGCAAGCAATGCTCTCCGAAGTTCCAGTACACATGTAGGAAGTGGTTGACGGGCTGCAACTCGTCGGCCAAGCATGTCCCACACATGCTCTATCGGATTCAAGTCAGTTGAGAATGCTGACCATTCCATACGGGTGATATCCTCAGATTCTCACAAGGCATTCGTTTACAACGTTTGCATTTTGAGGACGGGTGTTGTCACCCATAAACACAAATTCTGCGCCCATGATGGCATCCTTAAACATACGTACATGTTGTTCCAGAATAATGTCCCGATAAATTTGGCTTTTCATGGTTCCGATTTGAACATGTAGATCTGTTCTGGAGCCCAGTATAATTCTGCCCCAAACGAGCAAACCTGCACCACCGTAACGGTGTCGTTCAATGATATTGTCTTGGTGGTAGAGGGTACCTGGCGTTCTCCATATGAACGTCCGCAGTGAATCAGACTGCAAGCTAAACCTCGACTCGTCGGAAAACATCACACAAGCCCACTGTGACGATGTCCACATTGCATGTTCTCTACTCCAGGCTAACCGCTGGCGACAGTGAGTTGCCTTGAGCGGAACACATCTGACACGCCTGCGAGCATATAGACCAACATGTCCCAAACGTCTGTAAACGGTTTGTCTTGAAACTGTCATACCCGTGGCTGAAGATAGCTGACGAGAAAGGTCGGATGCTGTGCTCCGTCTGCTTCTTTTTGCAGTTACTGCCAATTACCAGTCGTCATTCGGCGTTGTAACTCGGGGTCGACCTGCACTGTAATGTCTACTGACATTTCCATCATTTTGGAATCGGTGCCAAAAGGTAGAAATGACACTTTGGGCGATTCTAAGTTCCACTGAAACTTCCCTCCGAGTACGCCCACATTCCAGGTGGCCGATAATTTTATCACGTAAAAAACCATCGGCATGCGTCCTCTGTTCCATAACTATTCGGTTGTGGCTCTGAGCAGCTTACAGAACGCTTGTGAACAATTTTACTTCTTTCCTACCATTCCTTATATACACCTCTCTTACACTTTCGTCACTGTGACGTAGAATCGGCGTCATCTGATGGCTTCCTGTAATTTGGATATTATTCTTGAAGATGTGTGCGATAATTCTACAGGTGAAAATTTCACTTTAGAGTTCGATTTCCGTGTGATTCTGAATTATACTAATTTTTAGACATGAGTGTATTTGCGCTGTTTGCATCGCGAATGAGACGGACAACTCAATTAGTGTGAACAGTTGAGAACCTGTGGTGAATGCTATCTTAATAGTTTGGCTTTAAATCTCTAATATTATAAAAGAAAGTGTTTGTCTGTCTGTTTCCCTTCTGCATGACATAAACCTTCTCCGACTGGCGACGGGTGAATGACGCCGTAGGAGACCGGCGACATGTGCATACTTGTCTATACTAGTTTAGTTACGCCTATTGTGAGACTTTGTGTGTCGCTCTGATATATTGAAGCCCATTCCAACGAGGAGTCCGAGTTATTGTTTGTTTTCAAGGTTATCAGCGTTTATTTTTTATTTTTATATGAACTGAAACTTTTCCTTTTCCTGCCTCTGCTAGTTCGCGTCGTATGTGCTTAAACAGTCCCGATTCGTTTTGTTACATATGCGGCAGTTTTACCATTCCCAGTCAAAAGATAAACATCAGTACATTTATCAGGCAAGTCTATTTTAAAGTGAAAATTGGTGTTCAAGATAAATCATGGACCCCTCACAAAGCGCGCAAAAAGTGTGTCGAGATTTTTTTTTAAATCACTGATTTAAATCACAACTAATTACACATTTTTATAACTAAGTAAATGCACCACAGAATAATCACAGAAATAGTCAAATGCTTTAATTTTTCTGCATTTATGGTGATTTCAGCACTTATGGCTTCACCCAGCTCACACAGAGGGAACTGGGCCAATTACTGCATCTCTCTATATTAAAAAAATGTTGCCGCCGCAGGATTGAAAACTGTGTTGTTTAGCTCGATTCTTAGACGGTTTCCCGAGAAAGTACTGAGCGGAAAAAAATTAAATTTACATGCTTTGTTCTTCATCGTATTCCCTGGATAATTATTAAGAATTTTTTCCGATGCGGCTATTTGTTTAGGTTTTATTAAGTGTTAAAGTTGAAGAAGTGAAATTTCTTCCGCGAGTGAGCAAAACACATTCAAATTTTTAGTCTCCAGTCGTGAGTTTTTTTTTAAGAGTACCTCTCAACGTAAATTTTTGCAGCTCGTCGAGTTTTTTTTTGAAATTTAAATTTGGATCTTGATAATATTTTTTTGAAATTCAGGAAAAATCGGGATTTTTTTTTTTTAAACTGCCGTATCTATATCTAATTACTATTAGTTTTTAATTTTTAAAATATAGCAGTATACCTCAGAATATACTCTTTCTTACGGTACTATTATTTTTGAAATCGGTTAATAATTAAATTGGATGCGATCAAAAGTTCGTCATACAAAATTCGGAATCTTTGGATATTTTCGATACTTATTGTTAAAACCGTTTTGTCTACGGCAAAAACCATTATTTTTTAAATTTGAAAACATCACTGAATACATTACATTACACTCTTTCTTATGGTACAATTATTTTTCAAATTGGTTCATAAATAAATTCGATGCAATCAAAAGTTGGTGACACAAATTTCGTATTTTTCAGTTCGCATAGCTGCTTTCGCAAGCAGTAGTGGGTTGCACTTTTGACTATCGGGTTTGCCAGATATCAAATTTATCGGAGCAACAATTGCCATAAAAACGATTTATTTTTATTTGGCGAGGAAAAAGGCTCGCTTTTTTCCCTCTGCTCTCAAGACAGTTTACCGACAAAGTACACATCGTAAAGTTTGGATATTAACAATGTTTACTTAAAATTGTACAGGGAACAAGATGCAGAAGATTTTTTACTGATGCGGCTATTAGTTTAGGGTGCATTAAGTGTTAAAGCAAAAAAAAAGTGAAATCACTTGCGAAAGAAGTATTGGTTTGAGAAAGCAAACCAAACGGATTGCGTAGCAATCCCCGGGGTCGGCGAGCGAAAACGAGACGCAGCGAAGCCCTCGCTGTGACGCCATGAACCGGAAAGTGAAATCAGCATAATACGAATTATTCAGATAGTTTCACTCTGTGAAAGTAATGTTGGTTTGCGAAGCAAACCAAATGGCATCTGTGACAGGAGTGTTGGATTGCGCAGCAATCCCCGGTGGTTGGCGAGCGTAAGCGAGCAGGAGGCGGAGCCCCCTAGTATTATAAAATATTGCAACATCCAGTTGTAACTTAGAATATACTATGTACTGGAAACAGTAATGTAAACACACATGACATCATAAATCTAAATGCCAGGAAGAGTAACGTATAAACATTCCTGATTAACAACACTCATAATATAAACACTTAAAGGAAGTATGTAACAGTTTGATTCAAAATTATAAACTAAAGGGGTGACTGATTTCATTAGCTAAAAAAAAACACACAGTTCGAAGTAAAGTTTTTGAAGGCTTAGCGTATTCTTGTGGTGTGTAATAGAGATTAAAGAGTAGAAATATACATTTTCACACAGCCATTAAAATGTCAGCATGGAGAAAGAAAGAATCCAACATGAATTAAAAGTAAGTGAAAATTCATTTATTATTGCTGCTCGGCAGTTTTATTATTAGAATTTACTATAGTCAGATTATTTCTCTGTCCTCTATTCTACTAGTGTAATTTATTCAAGAAAAACTATGTAGGACGTCAACTTGTGTTTAAAGTTAAACAAATGTTAAGTAATTATTGATTTACCATGTCACAAACTCAATTTTTTTATTAAATTTTTTTTTTCATTACTGTAAAAACAGTGTATAGGGCCAACAGAAATTTAAATAAAAAAAATCCGATTAATTGATTTTTTTACACTCTATCTAAAACATTTTACAAAAATCCTTTATGCATTTTTTTTTTCAATTTTAAGTTCTTTATTAACACTGATATTTTCTTCATGTTTTTTAAAAGAAGGGTTCGAAAAATATCTAAAATTTATGTATAAGATGAAATGATGATAAGTTTATAAAAATCAACGCGTGTATCATTTCAAAAAGCCTGCGTGGGTCAGTGTCTGATCCGCGGGTCATAGATTCGCCATCCCTGCAATAGATTCTCACGTGATAGCTCCATGTTGCAAACTGACAGGCGGTCCAACGCGCGTTGCACTATAACCACCCCCTGCTAGAATCGCGCGGTTTTACAACGCTGTTTGCAACTGCCGCGGTTTGAGCGGTAAAGAAGGAAGCTGGAAGCGGTGCACTATGGACGTACCCTAAGACAACGAAATTGCTGTTCCCCAGTGTAATCTATGGCACTTAAGAGAAATGGGATTTGGCACACAGGTAGTACGAAGTTTTGGGTCGCGGCGAATTTTAAAATTCAATCTGGAACATTTTAACATGAATGCAACAGCAGATCACAGATTCTAAAATTTTTTTTTAGTTTCCGTTTTTATTTTGTGCGGAAGAATGATTTTCGAGCAGACGATAAAAAACAAATAAACTTTTAACTGGAGCTATTTTTTCTAGAGGGATTATCTTCTTCTATTTTCTATCTCCTAGACCGTTAAAGGTAGAGTAAAAATTTCAACGGATTTGTAAGCTACGGAAAATTTCAAATTATATCGATACCTAAAAATATGATTTTCTTTAAATAAATAATTTTTAAATTGAATATATCTTTTATATTTTAGCTAGAGATTGTGACGTCACGTCAACCTTCGCGTTCCAAAAATAAACAGATTACAATTCCTGCACTCTTACGATTTCAGCAAAGGAAAGTATAACAAATAAAAAACGTTTTTTGACTGGCATTGTTTAATTCTTTTTTGTAAAATCGCGATCGTTAAAGATAGATTGAAAATTTCAACGGATTTGAAATCTAGGGAAAATTTTACACCACAGATAGATACCTTATACATTTGATTTTCTTTTAATAAATAATTTTTCAATTAAATATTTATATTTTCGCAAGAGATTGTGACGTCACACCGAATGGATCTCTTCTTAATTCGAAATTGGCCGCCTTTGACAATGAGCGCTGCCCGTGGTGTTGGTTTGCGAACGGGCAAGTCCGTTATGGCTGTTATCCAATGGGAATTCGTAGCATATATTTGAATTGTACCTATATAAATTGGCTACTCAGTTCTTATGTAATTAAGTACAGACTGAATAAATATCATTATTTTAGGTCAGGCATCAGCCTTACTGTTCTTTTGAACTTTATTTTATAAATTATAAAGCTTGCTTTTCCCTCAACACATTGAAATATATTCCTTCTACATTCGAATTTTTAAAAACGCGTGACCTGGTGTAGGCTATCTATTTCTGTGAAGAGCTTAAAGAATACTATTCATTATGACATATTCGATGACATTAAACTTTGTAGATAGTGTATATTGTAATTTTTAAAGATAGCACTCCAATCGAACTCACAAACACTGAAATTTAATAAAAATTTTATCTCTTTGTCAATTAAGCTAAGGCCCAAATAAGGTAATAATAAATGCATTTCATCTAAGAGCTACAATGCAACATTGATCATTATGTTACCAAATAAATTTAAAATCAATTGGTATGTGCAGACTAAAATAAAATTTAAGATTGGATTTGGTATTTGATATTGAAATAATCATTTAGGCCACGCATGAAACTCTGAACGAATATGCACTTTAAGTTCAGATGAACAAATAAGATATGTGTGTGTGTGTGTACTTCACTCAAGATTTACTAATCATACTGAGATTTCTAAATATCAGTTGACCGTAAGTCAAAATACATTTCAATCTTTTTCAATACAAAATAGGAATTAGTTAGAAGAAAAGTTTTATTCAGAAAAATGTACATTTACACAATTGTGAAGTTTGAAAGTATGAGAAAAATTATATAGTATTGTTAATTGTGATAATTTTTAAGAATGATAAACTCGAAAACAGTTTTAGGCATTTTTAGTTTGATACAAAAATATACGACAATGTACGGTTCTCAACTATATATATCTACTAAAGAGGGAATTTTGCTTCAAAATTTCATAGCATCTTTTTAAGAGTAACATTTCTTTCACAGTGAGATAAAACTGTTTACATTAAACAAACACAAAAACACTTCAGACTAAATGCTGAAATATGATTTAAACTGGCTCTAACTATGGAACTAATATGTCAACTTTTCAGTACCTGTAAACTGGAAATATTCTCTTGATTCTTACTCTCAAGCTATACTACACAATAGCAAGTATCTGAAATCAACCTTTTAAGTATTACTGCAACTCAAACTACATTTTTTTTTTCTTTCAAAGAACACATATAAGCGATTGCAGTATAGAATATACAACTGCTTACTTTCTTCGAAGTTCCCACAATTCAAAAGAATTTCTTCCAAATGAAATATTTAAAAATTGAAATTTTGAGCAAAGCAAGACTTTGAATTGTTTTTCAAGACATGTTTCTGAATGATAGTCAAATGTATAAATTCCATGAAATGTAAGAGATTCTTAAAACATTTTGGTGGTCTATGATCAGTTTGTACATGGATACCTATCATGGAACAAAGTATTTGATTTGTATCAAGAAACCTATTAAACAATTAAATTTGGCACAAACTGCAGGAATATGATCATGTTACAATAATTTTAGTTTTAATTCAGTGGATAAGAGTACTTTAAAAATATTAAGTGCTAAGAATTATTGATAACAAGTATTTACATATTAATAAATATGCTGCTACTATACAATTTCCACTATGCTTATACTTTAAGCAATGCTTAAAGTATGTGAGGTTATAAAATAGATGGTGAGAGCTATTTTTCAACTTTCAATGAGTTTGCAAATGAAAACCTGAGACATAAACAGAACGATGCATGTTTAGAGACTTTTATTCTAACTCTATCCAGCTTGATTACTTCCTACATCGCTGTTTAAGTTCTTTTCTATAAACATGTGTTTATGAAACCAGATTATTTTATTTTTGTAGGTTGGACAAAATATTTGACAGAAATTCCAAATCCTCCACGTTGTTACCTTGCAGAGCAGCACAATTTTTTAATGTGTAACAATTTGGTGAATAATAGAATAAAATTACAAAATAATATCACGCCAAATATTTTATTGCTTAAGTGAACATACAAAATGAACAAAAAACGAATACATCTTGTTCTGAAAAAATAAAAGCAAAAAATATAATTGTTACAATGACTGAAATTACATAAGAATTTATCACCAGAAGCAGTATGCCACTGCATTTTTAAAAAGGTAATACAGCTGTAACTGTCCCTCAATTCATGCCAGATAAAAGTACTATTCTTATAACATTTCTTTTAAAAATGCAAAATATTAAAATTCTTCATACCTTTAAGGAATTTCTATTGTTCAGACTAACATAAATTGTACGAAAATAAGTCAAATAACCAATATTTCACACAGTAGAAATTATTTTTAGAAAACTATAAAAGAGAAGAATTGTTTCATATAACTATGTCTTTTCATGTACTAATTTTAAAAGTATTTCATAACATTTTTGACATTGTTATGCGAAACTACTAAAAAGAAAATGCAATAGTAAACCTTCTTTTTCATGATGAATATCAAAAAGAAAGTAAAATTGAAAGTTATTGTTTTAATTTATTTAATTTTTCAATTACATAAAATAGAAGTAGCAACCTTGATGTACAAAAGATAAAAAAATATTATAATAGCTATCTCAACACAGATAATAGATGGTAAACCATCTAAAATATTTATGTTAAAACAAAAATGTGTTTGAAATAGATGCATAAAGATGAACTAATTAGAAATGAATCAAGAAAAACACTCCCAGTTCATAAATGTAACAAATTTAACTATTTTCTATTTAAAAAACTCAAAAAGGGAGAATCCATGTATCTTATAATCAATAACACTGACCAAAAAAGATTTTGCATAGTTCATATCAAACACAAACAAAGCACTGTTTAAAGCATATGTAATATCTTATTTGTTTAAATGTCTAAAATGCAAGCCTTGTTTTGGTTCCTAAGAGAGAATTAGAACAGTATTTTAAAATAACAATAAGTGTAAAGACTTCAATCAATTATGATGCATTGTTTTTATTCACTGTAATTTCTCACTGCCAGTTCTTTCACTTCTCAGTTTTATGAGGAAAACACAGCAGCGTTGCAAAAATGGGTTTTAACAAATTGTTTTACTTTTATTGAGTGTTTCTATATATAAAGTAGATTTTGTAAGTTTTTTGTGATTTCAAAGTTTAAGTGGTGCATTTAGAAGAGGCTGTGTAAAAATTCCACAAGTTTTTATTAGATATGTTGATCTTACTTTATAAACCAGCAGAAAAGAAACAGTATATCATTAATCAAGAGGATCTTTGGATACAAACTGAAATTAAGAGTCCATGATAAATATTGCTAAACTTGTCCAATGCATAACTTGTGCACAAAATCTGATAGTTAGAGATTTTGTTTACCTATACCATTTGGTATTCCAACGGTTTAGCATGCACAACAAAACAATTATATTGATTTTATTTAGCCATTTTAACCCTTTTAAGGGTTGGTTTTGAGGTCTTATGGCACAAGGGTCAATTTGACCATATTGTGCCAGATACAAGACACAATATCAAGTAATGGAGACATACATTGAAAGTTTAACTAACACAGAAGAGAGGAATGCACTTAACAGGAATCGAACCTGTGACACATATAACTCCCTGAGCCACGACGGCCCTTTCTTTTAAGGGATATCTGAAGTATGTTACATTTAAACTAAAGAGCAAAAATGTGTAAACATTTCATAAAAGGGTACACAATTATTTAATGACAAATAATTTGTTGCCTCAAAACATGCCCTTTAAGGCAAAATACACTTGCAAAAAACAGTTTGACATTTCAATTTATGATCCAAACTGTAATATACTATTGCTTTCATTTCTGAGTTTTTTGTTGAATTCAAAAATTTGTATTTTACTAACAAAAAATCTTTGACTGAATATTTGAGTTTATCTAAGTAAACTGTAAGTTTATATTTTATCAGTTGAAAATTGCGATGCACAATAAAAACCGTGTACAAATTTTTTTAAAGTATTTCAATTATCTTCCAACTTTTAAGCATTGAAAATCTCATTTCATTTTGCTCTGACAGTACAAGTAGATACTTGAAATAAATATTGTCACTTTATTCAGTCTCCTACAATTTCTCCGAGAGAAAGATTAATTCTTAATAAGGTGAAAATGTAGTGCTCCATGTTAATGAAAATTCCAAAAGTGCAAAATATCTCAAAAATAAGAAAATGCCTCAAAATGATAAGAAAACATGAAAAATTTACTGCACAAATATCACAAAAAAAAAAATGCATGAAAACAATGGTACTTAATTAATCATCCCAATGTTTTATGAAACGCATTTCTTTATACTAAAAAGAACACATTTCTTTATGCTGAAAAATATGGATAAGCATAAAAATCCTAGCTAGCTGTGTGTGTGATCATATCTCTCTTCTATTCAATTATTAATTAAATCATATATTAACCATTAATACTAAGAATAGAATATAGAACTTTAAAAAAAATTGAAAACATTACTAAATATAGAATTGTTTGTAATTAATGTCAAGAATTTTCTTTTCAATTATCCTTCAGATTTCAAGAGAAAAATTTAGAACTCACTTGCTTATGAAAACTAAAATAAATAGTTATTTGCTAAAGATATCAATACTCTTTAACTATCAGAATGTCCAATCAAAATTTTTTTTCAGAATTCATATAAAAGAAATAAATTAAATTTGTTTAAATTTACACAAATTTTTTAAGGAACAATACAAAGAACTTATTATTATTATTAACTTAAAGAACTTATTAAGGAACAATGCAAAGAACTTATTTCAGTGTTTTAAGTTGAAGGAAAACTTAAAAATTTGTAAAATAACACTTTAGAATACACTTTAAAAATATCAAAATTCCACATTAGCTTTACCAATTTCTACAGAATGTTTACAAACAGATGTTGCAAAAAGACTAACTAAACTTTTTGTGAGCAATTACAACTAACAAACAATGACTAGTGCTCAAACTAGCATTCCAGACATAAAAATAAGATATTCCCAATTTTACTGTCTTATGTTTAACCTAGAATGTTAAAATAAAGTCTTAATAACTGAGTTTGGAAGAACTAAATTACAGGAAACACAGGGGCATGATACGGTTTCATGAATTAATTTTGGAATCCAATAAATAAATTTCGATCAAAATTGTGAATTTATTTTGTGAAGATGGTTTCTAATGCAAAGCAGGTGGTTTTTCAAGCACCTGGATAATTTACGTTCTTGTCTGGAAATGTTAAATAAAGTAGGTGGAAATGGTATTAGCAGGCATCAGTAGATGGAAATGATAACATTACTCATTTGAAAACCCTAGCCACCACATGAGTTTTGGGATCAAGAAGATAATTTAATTCATGATAAAATTGTATTAGGGATCTACAACAATGGACTAATAGAGCGTCAACTCAGATTGATGGAGATCTGATCTACACCAACTGATAACAAACGCAATGTTTATACTAAAACACAAAAATATCCAAGAATTCCTCCATGCAGTCATTAGAATATGACTAAAAAATGTAAACGACAATATAAGCCGACAGTACCTTGTAAATGGAAAAGTGTTTCAAATGTGAAAAGAAAACCATTTTGCAATTGCTGTCCACAGCATGAGAAAACAATTCAAGAAACAGAGCAATATGAAAAATAACTTCATGTATGTTTTGATTATGTGAAACATATAAATATATTAACAAGGCAAGTGAATCAGAGGAAAGTAGTGCAGATTGATTTTAAATTAGATCCTGGAGCCAAAATGTATCATTTTCCAATATTATATTTTAAATAAATCCAAAAGTCCCATTGAAAGCAACCAGAACTTTAATGAAATATTAAGATTTTAAAATCAGTCTCAAAGGCAGTTATTATGTAATGGTCAACAACTAGACTTAAAATTATACAGCCTGTTTTATGTTGTAGATGTGAGATTAAACCTATGTAGGATTAAACACATAATAAAAAGAATGGAGGATATGAAAACTGATAGTAAAGATATAAATAAACATAAAGATGGTGTTTTCTGGAACAGGCGAATTTCCAAATGGATCTTGCAGAACAGTGCTAAAAATATTGCTGTTCATTCACCTAGATGAGTTCGTTAAACTTTACAAGTTTAGTTAGTGGATATAATAAATAACTTAACACATGAAGGAAACACACATACATTTCTCCTACTAATTAGATTCAGGGTTTGGTTACAGTAGAGATGCCTAGTGGTAATCTGTGTTTATATTTATGTCCCAGACGTAAAAGTTATAATAATGAAACATTACCTAAATCATTCAGCAGAAAAAATAATAAGTAGACTTGAAGAAAACATGCATTTTTAAATCTAAATCTTAAAGACGATTTTTGATAAGTGCCTCTGGGCAAAGCTAGCCCTCAAATCTGAACCTTCAATGTACCACTTGAATTATCATAAGCATTTCCTTTGAACAAAGTATAAGATCATCCAGAAGTGGTGGATATTACCCATAGTATTATAAAATACCTACTGATGAGTGAAAAGAGAAACTAAAGCTGACTGATAGGATCAGATTTCAAAATCATAGAGGAAGGGAAATCAATTCTGAATCAAATTAATTCCTAATAATGTAAAAACATTGAAAACCTAAAGAAAATCTTCATACAGCTAAGGTTTGATCTTTTTTAATGACAAAAGTGTTGTCCCCTACTGAAATCGAAAAGTACGATTAATCCATGAAATGAATTTTGGAATGGAGAAATGTGCAAGAAAGTGACAAGATAATTTATCTACTGACTGGGAATGAGTTATGAAGAAATGTATATGTTTTGCAGAGTCAAATATGTGAAAACTTCAATTGAATAAACTAAAATGAGCCTTTAATACCGTTATGTCCCACAAACGTTTTGAGAGAGTAGCATATATGAAGGATTTGGTTAACATTCACATCAATTGTATTGTTTGAATAAACTAGTACTCAAAATAGCTGAGTTTGTCAACTCAGTAATTAACCAACGGATGAAGTGCTAGGCTTTTATGTATTTTCACCATATTTTAGGATCTAAACAGTCTCTGATAAGATTCTATTAAATTATTTCGCATATAAACAGTTTGCTAATGAATGGAATTTTAACTTTCATAAGTCCTCATAACCTAGAGTAATGAAATCGTGAGCAATGAGTGGGGATTGCATTAAGTTTGTTTAGAAAGGCCAAGATAGTAATAAGATCTATCATGTAGGAATCATGAAATACAGGAACACTCCTACATTTGGACTTGATTTATACCATATTCAGATAATGCTAAATCTCCAATTAAAAGTAAAATTGCAAATAACAACTTATCGAATGCAGAACTTTTTATAGCATTAGAGGAATTAATCCTAAGGCAGAGAATGCAAAAGCTTTAAGACAGAACAGCTCATGCATTACCAAGGGACTATTTAAACAAACAGAACTACTTGAGTAAAAATGGAAATCAGTCAAATTAGTATCACAAGAAAAAAAAATCTGTACTTGCATCAAGCCTCACTAAAGACAAATCAGGTATAATTCTTAGTCGATGTAGGAAACACATTAAAAAAGTGAAAGTCCCTTTGCAGAACAAATAAACCTTGATGATGATATTAATATTCTTATATCCCCAAGAGGTCAACAAACATCACACAAAGGAATAGTTCTCAAGAATCAAACACATAACACATCAAAGATAAGAAGTCTGCATATTATCAGGTCAACCACATATTTAGAAGGTCACATTTGTGTTTAATTTGTTTTGTTGAAAATATTATTTCTGTGTTGATATATATTGTTAGATTAGAAAACCTGAAGAGTTAAAAATTGTTTATGTGTATATTTTATGTACCGATGCACATTATAACAAGCATGAATTGAAACTTGCTTTATATAACTTAGGTATGCATTCAAGAAAACGTAGATGATGTGAGATGTGGCAATGGTAATGGTAATTTTAATTAACGTCGTACTAGAGCAACACAACGGGCTATTGACGACGGTCCAGGATCAGTCCCTTACGGCAATGATCCGAGGACATCGCCTCGTAATTTTGAACCACGGTCAGATGACGAAGCAACACCTCAGCTGTCACCCCACTCTCCAAACTTCCACACCAACCCAACGTGAGGACTTTCGGCCACGACAGATTTAAGGTGCACCAGCCGCCTCTACACCATACGCTTACAAACATCCATGCCCAGAATGGATTCGAACCAGGAACCTTCCAATCTAGAGGCTAACGCCTTAGCCACTATACCAGTTGGTCGGCGATGTGAGATGTGACTAAACTGGTTGCAAGCAATAGCTGTAACCAGTATTGTTTAGTGTTCAAGATGGTGATCTATAGATTAAATAAAGATATGATTTGGTTTACTGTCTTCTGCTAAAACTAGTTAAAAATAAAATCTTTATAATAGTAAACTGAGTTTGGATTTATTTACTCTTTAAAGAAATAAATGATCAGAAACAAAGAACATAGCAATCAATAGCTATATAACCTCAAACAATATAAGTTTTCATTGACACACAGGTTATAATTTTAAATGCCAATGATATCAAGAAAGTAAAGTATTAGAAGAATCATCATAACATTTCGAAACTATTACGAAATACAATGCTAAACCACCATTGATAAGAATGTTTTGAAATTACTCATGAATTTAAGTATTCAGGCAACAGCATCATGATTGCAAGTACACTTAAGATAAAATACATACATGCTTGCCAATATTTGTTATATTAGTATAATACATCATTATATTAAGTAATCATCCTGGCATCTGAAATAAGATTTAATACATATTAAAAAAGATTAATTTGTACTTCATTTGGCAGAAACTAATGCAATAAAATGATTTGATTTCAAAATTAATCATGAATAACTATCAAATTGTAAGATAAATCTTAGTAGCATTTTATTTCTGAGTAAAACAGAATATTTTAACAAAACATAAAATAAAGCAATAAAATTATTTGAATCAACATATCAAAGGAGTTAAAACCTCTAACAATAAATTTTTTTTTAACTTTTCAATTGAACAAATAATTATAACAATCACAATGCCACACTATTAAATGGATGTTACAAGCAGTACGTTTACAAAAAATTCCAAAGGAATTAATTTTTTAGTAATTAGGGGTAGTTGCTCAAATAAAGTCAGATTTTAAATTAAAAAAAAAAAAAAACAATACTTAATTTGTAAGTTGAAGCAAACATGTCATTACGTTTTGTCAAAGACTTAAAACACATTAACCGAAGGATATATTATACTTTTCCCTTTTAAGAATACCAAACAGTAATATTGGAAAAAGTTAATTGCTTCCCTTTTTATCTCAACATGGACATTAACCTGTACCCAATTAAAAAGATTTCTCATATTTCCAATGAAAAAGCTTTGTTAATTTTATGCATTTTGTCAGGATAGCTTTAACTTTTAAACTAGTTTCCAAATTTCAGTACTTGCGTCTCTGAACAGCTGATTTTTCCAGTTCCTTCCCCTCTACAACTTCAGGTGAGAGTGGCATGAATGACTTTTACATTCATCATCTAGCATCATCAATCAAGTTTGTTACTTTTCAATTCTTTGTTGTTTTGAACAAGAAACTATAAAATATATTCTATTAAAATTCGTTTATGGAGATCTGGACAGTGATCAAAAACTCAATTAACTGTAATAATTGTATTTCAATGGCTAATACATATTGATAAGCACAAGTCATATAAGAAATTAAATGCCAGATTTTGTAAAATACTTCGTCTTAATTTTTATTTTCATAAATAATTAATGTATAAACACACATATGGGGTAGACTTATGTTCTGTTCTCTTTGGGAGTACATTTTTACACATGATTGAACTTTTATTTTTATTTTATGAGTTCATTAAAAATGATTAAATAAATTTCCTTACTGGCAGTATTCATTAGGCTCAATACCTTATGAGAAAAGCTTGTAATATTCTGCATTCAAACACTCAATTCGTATTTTGAAATAGATTGAAAATTGTTTTTATAAGGACAGTAATTGGTTGTAATTTAAATAGTTGTTCTAAAGGTTTTTTTTTCCACTTAAAAACAGTTATAAAATTTTATCATAGATAAGAAAGATATATTAAAAGACCATGAAAATTTCCTTATCGAGTGAGGTTCATACTAGCATCAGTCTCCAACATTTTGGTCTGATATAGTATTCTGATAGTCAAGTTCCTCTTTGATTTTAGAAAATCGCTTCAAGTATGATAAAGAACTTCTGTCACCAAAAATATATAAAGATTTCAAACATTTCTGTATGAATACTGATAAACAGATCTATCAGCAATATTTGTTTATGAGTTTTAAGATAAATGAAAAATCATCTTTACATTGAAAAATACTTCCATCTAAAACTGATATTGAAAGCTTATGTACAGTCAAACTGTTGAAAATTAAGGTTGATTAGAGTTTTATGATGCAAGGGCCATATTTGGCCAGGTAAAAAAGGTATTGGAATATTTTTAATAATTTTAGACTTATAAATACAATAAATGGTCACATTCTACCATTATGCTAAATCATGAATAGCAGAGGCTTCTTAAAGATCGAAATAAGATGAACATGGACTTTTCTAGTTCAGTGTACTTAAAAATTAAAATATTTTTCATTCTTTGATAGATACTCTTGTATAAATCAGGTAAAATCAACCAGTATGTCCATTTTAATCATAGATATATTTATTGTATTAATAAAACCAAAAATAAATTCTATACACAACCTAAGAGTATTGAATTCACATTTAGAACGATTTATCACTAATAAAGTATTATATACAAACTTTGTTAAAACAGCTGTTTCTCCCTATTATGTTCAATTTAGTTTTAAATTATTAAAGTAAAAAATAGTTTGTCAATACTCTAGATAACCTTATTCTTATTGACTATTTATTAGAAAATTACAGAGATAAGTTACTTGCAAATCAGGCGTTAAAGGTTATTGTTCAAATTTATACATGAAAAGACTAACAGATATGTAAACGTTTGTTCGAAAGTACTTATTTGCAACTTATACAGGAATTCAAAAGATGCAATATTAACAGCAAAAGTCTCTTGCCCAGACACTAGTTGGTTATTATCTGCCTCAGGATGTTCAATTTCTCTTTTCTAGTCACCAGGAGCAAAATTTGCTCAAACTAATTCTTTCATTACCCATCCAATTTCTTTTCTAGTCGAACACCTCTAGATCATCAAGCCATTTTAAAACCTAGATTTCCTCTACCTTTTAAAATACGCACACCCAACAGTAAAACTTTATTAGAAGTGCAGGTATCATGCAGTGTGATCCTTCACTGTCAGTGAACTTGTCAGTTTCTCACAAGCCGAATTTTCTGTTAAAACTTTCCGGCATTCTTTTATTTTTGTCTCATGCGAACTAAGATATCACCAGTGAAACTTCTGTTTTTTCTAAAGAATTCACACAATTTACAGGGAAAAGCATAAAACAAAAGGAAAAACCCTAATGGTAGGTTGCTTACGGGTGGCAAACTATTATTGATGTCAGAGATCATTTAAAAGAAGGTAAAATCCATGGTACAGAATCTGTATGGAGCTGCTCTAGAAAGAAGAAATATGATACAATTGTCGCACCAGTCATTGTCTAAAGGTTAAATATCAGCGTACCAACAAATGCATTGGTTTTGTTAATTCTTATTTGTTCTAAATTTATTTGTCAAAAACTTATACAGTAGAAGCAATAAAGTTAGATACATCTTGCATTTAGTATATGAACCATGAAAAAGTAACATTTGTATTAATTGGAAAAGTTAGACAGCAAAATAAAGGATAAACTGGAATATGTATGAGTATTTAGTTTCTGAATGGAAGAAGCATAATTCTTTGATTAGACATCAGATATAGTCTTAAGATTTATGAAAAAAAATCAAACGTTTAACAGGAGTGAAAGTTTTTATAACCTATCATTTTAGTCATTCCAATTCGTACCCTAGTGGTTATGTGTATTTATCTCATACTACTTTTTCCTTAAGTTTTAGGCAGTTTGCGAATCATCAATTGCACATCACCATGCAATCACCAAGGTCTCAGCACTCATAAAATGTAAGCTTTGACAGTTAAAAGTCAAACACAACAATTTTCAAAGATAGCCTGACTTCTAATATTGAGTACAAGGAAATTTTGAAATTTATCTTTACATGTGAACATAACAAAAAAAGAATAGCTATGGACAACTTTGTGCACAAAATAAATTAAGTGGAGATGACTAATGTTTGTAAAATGAAAAAGCATGCATGATTATCATTAATTAGTTAAATTTTAGGTATGTGATTTTAAATGCTAATTAGCTTTAGGTAATAAATCAATTTTACATATTTAAAACCTTTGAAAACAAAATTAATATTTAAAAAATATTTTCTGTGCATCACATAGGTTCAATTAATGGGATATAAGCTGGTTATTGTTAAACTATCCTGCGAATTACTTTAAATATTATGCAATTATCCATGTTATAGTCCTTTAAACTACACTGGAGTCCAACACTATCTCCACATGTGTAGAATCACAGATTTCTCCGAAACTGTGAACTATAATTTTAGATATTTGTGAGGAATGAGACATAACATCATAATACATAAATACAAAGGAAAAAAAATTTAAGAACACTGTATGATATAAAACTGTAACATGAAACAATAAAATGGCAATAATATGTGACAAGGAGAGTTCAGAAAAAAGAATAACTCAGAAAAAAATTAAGGCTTATGAATTTAATATGGATGTTGATCGCCCCTGACTTGTATACACATACCACAATGTGATTTCATGTTGGTAATAATGTTGTTAGCCACAATTTGGGGAGTTAAGTTTCACTCCTCCGGCAATGGGGCATTTATATCTCTAGGAAAAGGATGTCTCTGTGCAACTGCTTTTCCAAGGTAGTCTCATAACTTCTCTATTGGTTTCAGATCAGGAGATTTTGCTGGACACGGTATTCGTTCAGTGGCTACATTTTCAAGGAATTCGTCAACAAGGTTTGCTCAATGTGGACGAGCATTATCGTCCATAAAAAAAAAATCAGATTCATTTGCACCTCTGACAAGTCTTACAGAATGTTCTAAGAACTCATCTCGATATCTCTGGCCGGTCACAGATCTTCTCTTAAAAACGTGTAGGGGCAAAAGTCCATTGATCATTATTCCACACCACACCATCACTACCAAAACAGTCACATTCCATAATGTTCAAAGAAAGATTTCACGTTCTTGACTTCCTCCAGATATAAAAATGTTTAGAATCAGATATTAAACTAAAACTCGACTCATCAGTAGAGAACATGGGTCCATTGGTATTGAGTCCAGTTCTGATGTTCTCTGTACCAGTTAAAGCGATCCCTATTGTGTTCTGAAGACAATGAAAAACATACCCTTGGCTTTCTGTCATAAACAGAAGGCTTCATTAAGCCTTCTGTATACAGTTTACCATTATACAACAGTTCCCGTGCTGGCTGCAAGCTCTGAACTTAACTGTCGAGCAGTGGACATTCTGTTATGACGGGCAGTTACTGCCATATATCGATCTTGAGAAGCAGTTGTTAAACGTTTAACACCTTGTCCAGGCCTCCTTAAAACAGTTTCTTCAGAGTTCTGAAATTGTTTCCACAGTGCAGACTGTCTGTCTTGAAATATTTAAACATCTTGCTACTTCTATGAGTCTGCCCTACTTCTAAAAGGCAGATGATGCACTTCAGATTCCTGCAAATGATACTTCAGAGCCATAACAAACCGTTGAGTCCCTACACACTGAAATCAAATGCTGTATTGCAGATATTCACTGACATTAGTGCATGTTTATGCATGATAGCAAAACTTAAGTTCACCTAATAAATTTTATAACCATTTGTAACCTACAACACCCTTCTGAAACAGTTCCCACTCTTTAAACTTAAGAAAAATTTATTATTTTAAGGGTATATTTATACATACTTTAAGGGTAGATTTCACAGATTGAAGTAGATTAACACACATAAATATACAGGTGAAGAACTTTCTCAAGAGTACATGGTAGTTGGATCATAGGCCCAGTTTTAAAATATTGCATTCTAGTTTACCTTGTGGCGATCCTGGTGTGAAATCACAGTGCCTATGCTTGCGGTATGTTGTGCACATGTGTGTTTTGAGTATAAAATGTATAAACTTGAGGCATTGAAAGGCCAAAATAAATTGTTGAAGTAACTCTCTCGTTTCGTTTTTAACTTCAGGGAGGCTACAACATGCCCTTAAATTTTGTTTCTTATCAAAAAGTGTAAAACATGAAAATATCCAATGAAATGTTTTGAAATACTGCATTTTAACTGTCTATTCATTTAAAAAACTCAAAACAAAGATTAGAATTGACTTTAGTCAAAACTCATCCCAGTACAGGTTAAAACTTTAAATGGGCAAAACATTTTGCACTCATAGCACTGTAAAAAAGAATAGTAAAAAGTTAAGTGCACTACAAACGTGTACTAATACACAAAGAAAGATAAATGCTGTTGAGGAAAATAAGTACATACTTAAACTTTGAATAGTGGATTTCAGACAACTTTTCCTTGAGTATATGTATTGGTTTCCAAATCTTAAATTTTTATTGAAACTGCATCTGAAATATTCAATACATTGTATCAGAGAAATCGTAACCACAGTTATCTAAGTTTTTGAATACAGTCAAAATAAAATATGTATTGTTGTTCTAAAATAAAAGGCTTTTTAAGAGCTTTTAAAAACTACATTAGAAATTCAGGCCCTTTTAAGGCCTGTGGGAGCCAATGTAAAATTTAGAGTGTCCTCTGATACAAGATTGAGGAGCACATTTAACATAATCCTAAGCTGTAAGCCAAGTTCTGATTTGAATGACTGGTGAATGTTTATTCAAGTATGGTGCTGAATCAGCAGCAAAATTTATAACCAAAGAAGGTGGACATATCAAATTTTAACAAATAACCCTATGCAATTTTAAAATTCAGTTTAAAAATCAAATTTTAAACGGAAAACCTTATAAATATTTATTTAGAGAAAGAATATATGTACAAGATAAGCAAATACTAGTATTCACATCAAAAAACCTTTTTATGCAAGCATATCCAGGTTCAGACACCCAATGAGGAAGTTGGTACAAGCTAGAATAATAAAGATGTTGAAATGATAAAAGAAAGCACTGGGTTTTTAAAAACGTATAGGACAATGAAAAACATGAAATAATTCTGCAAACATTTTACTTCTTCTACCAGTCATGTTGGAATGCAGATAACACAATCACACAGCAGTTCTTCCCCTATCATGTCATGAGTAATCCTTCCCAAAGAATGAACATTCCAAATAACCCAATATTTTTCACAATTTATTCAGTTTAATTATGTGATGAAGTTCAAATGAATATGAACTTAGTTTTGAATTGAGAATTTCCTTTTTTCACCATGCAAATTTTTTTTTGTGTGTGTGTGATTGTTAATATTAATATATCTTTTTATTATTAAAACCAGCATAGAGCAAATTAAATTTATAGGCCAGATGGTACACAAATGATGTGAAGGAAAGTAGCAAAGATACTTCAAGGAATGTTTACCTACAATGGAACACAAAAAAAGTCTAGTCAATTTGGAACAATCTGACATATGAAGCACTCATTCTACAAACTTTGAGCAATTGCAATGAGTTTCCGAGCAAGGAGTTTTTCATTTTGGAGTGACTTTAAAATATTTCGAAGCAGAATCTTAGATTCTAACGAAAATGCTAGGTTTTTATACAAACGTGTTTTCCATTAGAAAGGAATATTATAAATTTTGCAGGATAACTTTCCTTAAAAGTAGCAAGAACAGTCTCCCATTTTAATAATTAAACTAATTCAGTTACCAGTTTGATTACTGGCAATATCAAGCACACATTTTGATAGTGGAATCATGAATATTTTATAAATGTCAAGGACAGATAGTAAAATATCTTTTTGCAAACCCAATAGAAATGTAAGTCCTGGTTAAAGGTATCTTTGATTAATGAAAAATAAGTCAAAGGCATTTATTTTCCAGCCATTCATAACTCTACTTTCAGATTTCATCTTAAATCAATGTATCAGGTCATCCGGAAAGTTCTACGAGTTTTCAAATCAAAGCTAGCTGTGTTATTATTATTTTGCTACTGCTGACAAGGAGCGACCTTGATTGAAGCAGATGTTTAAATTCGGTCTTTTCTGCTTACACTGCATAATTATAGCATGTTTTGTGGCATAATTTTTGTTTCACTGCAGTGCTAACAATGGAGAACCAGAAAGTTCATTTTCGTCAGCAGAATATGCTTGTTCCAATTTCGGCATGATTCTTTACTGAAATGAAATGAAGAAGCTCCTTCTTTGAAACGGCTCATTACTGGAGATGAGAAGTGGATACTATACAATAATGGTTACAAGGAAAAGGTCATGGGGTAAGTCAAATGAACCATGAGTAACATTGAAAGGGGACTGCATCCCAAAAAAGTAATGCTTTCTGTATGGTGGGACAAGAAAGGAATTGTTTATTATGAATTGTTGCCACAAAATCAGACAATAAATACGGAAAAATACTGTTCTCAAATGACAGTATTAAAAGCAGAAATCGAAGCAGAGACCAGAACTGACCAATTGTCGAGGTGTTGTCTTCCAGCATGACAATGCTTAGCACCACATTTTGTTGAATGTCAAACAAAGACTTATTGAGTATGGCTGGGATGTTTTGTGTCATCCCCATATTCACCAGACCTTGCCCCCTCAGATTTTCACCTCTTCAGAGGTCACTTCAAAATTCTTCGAACGGCCTGGAGTTCAATTCTTTGGAGACTGTCAAACAGCACCTCGATAACTTCTTTACAAATAAGCCAAATGATTTCTTTTAAAGAATTTTCCAGCTGCCAGAAAGATGGCAAAAAGTCATAGAACAAAATGGGGCTTATGTGATTCAATAAAATTTTCAAATGTTTTGGTACTGCTTTGTTGGTATTTATCCTAAAAAATGTGCAGAACTTTCCGGATGAACCAATATTAAAAAGGAAGGATGTATGTTTATTGAAAAACAATGGACCTTTTAAAAATTAGATGTATTTTGAAGCTATTAGAAAATGTAAAAGCCTACTGGACTTCAAAATATATCTCTTTTTAACCCACTCTAAACAAGTTCACTCCTATCTCCCAATCACCTTACAAATTAAGGCAGAAGAATAACTTTTCATGAATGTTACAAAGAAACTAACAATTTTTTAACAAATACAATTTCTGTAAAAGCAAAAAATAGTTTCAAAATTACTTTTAAGGTTTTAAAACTAAAAAATCTCCTGCGTAGTCCCTAGTTAGCACTACTGATTTTAAGATAGTTTAAGGCAAACTGGCACTTAACATGTGGCAATATTCATGCTTTAAATTTGTTTAGTGAGTCTTGAAAGCAAAAATTTCTGTTTCAAGTTTTTCACAAAAAATAAATAAAAGCTTATCAATCAGAAAAAAATTTGGATGTTTTTTTGTCACACCCACAAGCTCTTTTGAGTATTAGGTTTCTTGCAGTCCAATAAAATAAAGAAACAGCCTTTGAATGGGGAAGGTCAGAATACAATAGATAGAGCTGAGCAAGTAGAAAGGTGCTCGCCAATCATATTCACACTTATACACAGTGGGACAAATGGGAGAATTAGAAAGTCTGTCTTACCTATTTGATGCAGATGAGCCTTTAGGTAATCTTGCCCAGAAAGAGCCATGAAGCATGCAGAACCATTATTGCAATTTTTATCAGGTCTAAGAAGATCATGTGCACACAATTGTGCTTATCAGTAAGGAAGGTCTTATTTTCTTTTTTGTTAGAGAAAAATTTCACCATAAATCAATTTCCCCACAAGATAGATGTTATTCTTGAATAATTTCCTGACATATAAAAAAATCTCAGGATATGGAAGATTTAAAAGAGAAACACCTTTGGACAATTTGTCAGCTTTCTAATTACAAAAAAATGTCACAATGGCTAGAAATTTACTGGAGGATAATTTTTCTCCCCAAGCTTAAAAGATGAATTATGGAGCTTTTGCACTCAAACTCAGGAAGGGAAGGGTGTAAACTGAGAATTAATAAACAATTTTTATCAGGTCTTGATTCAATTTTCTGAAAAGCTAAATTTTACCATCATCGGCACTTTAAGTAAAAATTTAGAATAGATTACAGACTAAGCCCTTTTAATTGTTCAGAGCAGAACCATCGGTATCTCTACTACTATAAAAGGAATTGTTTGTCTGTCTGTTTTCAGCACACAAAGTCCTGACGAATCTATGGCATTTACAGTAATGGGATATAGCACACAGGTAGTCCGAATTTTTTGCAATTTTTGGGTTGCACCAAATTTTAAAATTCGATCTAGAACATTCTTAAATGAATTTAATTATTGTTTTCTTTGGAATGGCAACACTGTAGAGATTGCAGACTCTAAAATTATTTTTTTCTGTTTGAGCGCTTTCAGCTGAAGAACAAAACATATAAAAAGTTTAAACTGGAGTTATGTAGTTATTTTTCTATCTACTAGATCGTTAAAGATAGAGTAAAATTTCAACAGATTTGAAATCTGTGGAAAATTTCTTATTAGATCAATCATCTAAACATAAAATGTTCTTTAAATAAATAATTTTTAAATTGTAACTTTTTTATTTTTGCAATACGAATATGGGCGCATTAGACAATGACGTCACGTTTGTTTTTGGTAAGTATTTAATTAACGTCGCACCGGACCAACACAATGAGCTATTGCGATCGTTTTTGGAATTGCGTAGCAATCACCGGGGATTGGAGAACGTCATTGTTTTTTCTCTCTTATCTCAGCGATAGTCATGGCGATTGGATCTATTTACAATTCGAATTTGGCCGCATTTGACAATGAACGTTGCTTAAGGTGTTTGCTAAGCAAACCAACACCTCGCAAACCAAATGGAAATTCGTAGCAATCACTGGGGGTTAGCAAGCAGTGATCACACATAACTCCACGAAAAGAAATGTCATGCTAAAATACATATATAATCAGTATATACATGGTGCCAATCCTGAATGGATTGTTTAAGTAATCCATACCCTGGAAATCACCTTTGTTTTGAAATTCATACTGTTTATTAATAAGAATCGTAATGTAACAACAATACATACTATACTGAGAGTATTTGCAATGGATGGCTGATATTAAGCATTGCACAACAGTGCAAAGGTTGCTCTCTCTCTCTTTTAGACACACTAATTGTTTTTGAACCCAGATTGTTTTCTTTAATTTATTTATCAAATCAAGGACTGTAAAGGTTAGCTTACACATCTTTTAGATAACCAAAGTGTTATTAACAAGCCGGAATGAAACAGTGGAACTTTGTCTACCAAAAAATACTTCATGGTAGAATTGGGTTACACTGTTATATATACTACTGCATCATAAATTAATTTTTGCAGTGGTGGCTAAGCTTGCTACAATACTCCCCCTCTGGAATTTAGCAGTAGCTCACTAGTTACATTAAATTTATTATTATTTGCAAGTATCACACATTAACTCATTTGCTCAATTTTCAGGCAAAAGACTTATTAACACTTTTAAACAAATCTATCAAAATTTTAGTATAATATAATTATTTCTTCTAAACTTGTGTTTGGTAAAGATTATTTGAAAATGCTTTTAGGGAGCAACTTAAAGTAGGAAGAAGTATTTGGCACAATTAGCACAAAATTCCCATGTAGAGGAAACAGGTGACTTGGGTGTTCATGAATTTACATCAATACAAAAGAAAACTATTTTATGGTTTAATATGCAGGTACAGACCAGACAAACACTAATGAAATTTATGTTACAAAACATGGACAAATAAAGTATCTATGTAAAAACAAACATAAAATTTAACTTTCAAACCAAGTGGGTTCCAGAACTGTTATTTGGGACAAACAGAGAAGAGATGGTTGACGTAATGGTGTTGATAAAAATATCACATTTTTGATGGAGTGGTGTGTCTTTTCTTATAATTTGCTGTGGTATTCATTCTGAAAAAATGAGTAGAAATGTAAATTAAAATATTTCATGAAAATCAGCATTTGTAAACATAAAAAGCATGATATTAAACTATGGAAACTACATAATATTTCATATGGAAGTATTCTGGAGAAAATGTGTACTAGCTAGCAGGTAGGTACATTAAGTAAAATGTAATGAACACCTACCATCAGTAGTATTCATGAATCAGTTTCATGAGGATTTTTCATTTAATATAACCACAACGTAAATGCCAGATTAAAGGAAATAAATTTAACGTTTTTGTAAAGAGGAGAAAAAAGAATACATTCCTTAGACATTTTACTTTAGTTTTGTTCAGTGAAGTTAATATTTGAATGTGAGGCATAAGGTTACAGGTTTTTCAGACTTTTTTGTGGAAACACTCTTGTTGTGATTCGAGGACACCTTGTAAGTTTGAACCAGTCAGATGACAAGGTCAAAACCTGGACTTTCTGAACGCTAGATGGTTTTTCACTTGGCATCTGCATGCATTTGGAGGTTTCGTGCAGACACCTGGTTATGAAACAAGGAGAAACTTCTGAACTGCATAAATATTTTTATAATTTTTAAACATAATTGTTTGCAAAACTTAAATGATGAATGTTTCATAAATCACTCTAAGTCTGAACCTTTCTTTAAATAGCCTGAAGAATGTCATTTTTTCATGCATCCCTATCCGCCCTCTGGTTGGGGTCTCTGGCACAAAGACCATATTTAGCTAAGTTGTACCAAACATTAAGAAAGTGAACATGCAGTTACAAAAGAGATAAATATACCTAGTGAAAGGGGTTTGTCTACTGTGCTAATAAGGCTGTACATTGTATGCAACACAGATTCAATTCCTCCCTGGGTGTATTTATCTTGTGTGTCACTCATAGGCGTAACCAGGTGTGTGTGTGGGGGGGATAAAAACCCTCTCCCCATTCAGTTGAGAAAAATTTTGCAAATATGAGTTTTTCACAAATTAATCCTTTAATAATAACTACTCAAACTATTCATAACCTAATTTAAATTAGTTTAATTTAAATTAATGTTTTACTTGTGTAATAAATAAATGTAATCAATGAAACAATGGTACATTTGTTCATAGGTGTAACCAGGGGGAGTTGGGGCTTCAACCCCCATTCAGTTCGACGAACAAGATAGTCATATTTGTTAATAACGAGCTATTTAAACCAGATTATATTAAATAAAGATTCTTTTTATGCTCATAGTATAAATAAATGCAGGGTATATAAGTGAAATTTTTATTCACTTGATTTTTAGGTTTAACTCTTTGATTTTTAAGAATATGTTCATTATTAATAGGTATTATCAAATTTTTAAAAAATTATATTAACATAGTTTAATCTTCCCCTTTTTCACTGGGTCCATATATTTCGGGAGGAACCCCCTCCCCCATTCAACAACCCTAGTTACGCCTATGGTGTCAGTAAAACTTTGATTGTGTGTGCATAACCATTTACTTAATACTGTAAAGTGAAATTTGGCCAGATAAAGCCCCTTGTGCCCATAAATCCAAAAAGAGAAATTGAACCCTGCCATGTACAACTTACAGGTTGCTAACCCAGTGGACCTACACACTGAACCACAACATACAAGATAGATCGAGAGAATAATTTTAAATTTCCTAGATTTCCCTGATTACCAAAACAAAAAAGAATTGCTTTCAATTGCTAAAGAAGTGTAAAGTTTGCTCCATTTCCCTCCAAAATAACAATTGCCATCCGTTGTATCGCATTGCTCGTTGGAAATGGAATAATCATCATATGGATGAAATAGGTAACAAAGTAGTTAGATTTACGTTACACTGATACAATACGACGAGATATTGGCGATGATCGATCAGAAGGGAAAGATCCAAGGACACCTCACAATTTTGAACTGGTGAATTTAAACTGAGAATTCAATGTTTTTAATTTCATGGTCCTTCAAGTCACGTTGCTCTTTGCCATCATCCAGTATATCATTTGTTAGGTCAGTATCAATATAATCTAAGGCTATTACTGTGGTAAAATACTGTAGTTTTGCATACTTTACATACTACTATGCATACTTTAAAACATTTCCAGATTAGTATTAAACATGAGAACACAAATGTTATAAAAAATAACTGCATTTAACCCATCTTAACTGAATAATATGAATATGGCATAATAATTGTATCATACATAACTATAACAATATATATATATTTTTCATTTCCTTTTAAATTTAAGTTGCATATGCATCAAATTTTCTTTAACTTTTCGAAAAAGCTTTCTTGCTTTCACTGGTTGCAGTTCAAAACTTCAGCCATGTAGTTAAGCAAAAATTTTGCAGGCATACATAAGTGATATAAGCCATGCCATGTTTAATGAACTGAATTTACAACCACAGCATTAACTAAACACACCATGGAAAACAAATTCAATATTCGTGCTAAGATATAACTTTTTTCATAAAACTATTCAGAACAAAACAGAAAACTGCTCATTAAATCATTTCAAATATTCCCGCAGAATTTCAGAATTTGCTAATATATTCCTGAAGTGAATGAAAAAAATCGTAAGTTGCAATATTTTGCGCAAATACTGTCCTTTTCCAACGCAAAAGTATTCATATTCACAGAACAGCGATTTGAGATTAATTACTCAAAGTCGGATTGTTCCCGAACATCAACAAACAGAAAACCGGAAGTAAATTACTATAAATAAATATAAACGAGAGAGATAAGAGAGTCTTAACACTTGCGTCTGTCTGTCTACATTTAACGAATATGCCCAGTCGGACTCTTACGAGATAGAAACTGCGCATGCGCAAAATTGCAGGATAAACTTCAATGGCGACTGTTTAATAATTTGAATTTGCGATAAATTGCCAAATATAGTGGTCCTTTTTGTAAAGTAGAAGACTTTGTAACGGTCCTGGTGTGATGTCACAGCGCCTATGCACACGGTGTATAGTGCACATGTGCGTCTTGAGTGTAAAATGTTTTAAAGCAGGGCAAGTTATGTAGTACTTTTTTCTATCTGCTAGACCGTTAAAGATGAGTAAAAATTTTAACGGATTTGAAATCAGTCAAAAAATCAGTCAGAAAAATTTCACATAAAATCGATACCTAAAAATATGATTTTCTTCAAAAAATAAATTTTTTTAATTGAATCTATTTTATATCTTTGCAAGAGATTGTGACGTCACATCAACCTGAGCATTCAAAATATAAACAGATTATATTTCCTGCGCTCTTACCATTTCAACGAAGGACAAAAAAAAAAAAAATTTGGCTGGCATTGTTTAGTTTTTTTTTTTTTGTAAAATCGGGATCGTTAAAGATAGATTGTCAACGTTTTTGAAAGATGCGAAAAATTTTACACCAGATAGATACCTTATACATTAAATTTTCTTTTAATAAATAATTTTTCAATAATTTTCGAGCGCAAAACCCAATTGCTTCCAAATGTCCTTTCCAAATGGTTACGTACACATCTTGCGTAATGAGATCACATCATCTTGAAACCACATTCCGCCCCGAACTTGTGCGGGGACATCGTTAAGCATTTCCGTAAGTACCTGTTGAAAAAAGACGAGATACTTGCGAGCGTCCAGTCGAGGTTGTATGATGTATGGCCCGACTAAACTGACCCCCACGATACCCGCTCACATATTAACAGTGAAACGTTGTTGTACGGCTCGTGGTTGGGTTCCGTGTGGGTTGTCTAAGGCCCGTACGTGCTCATTGTGCGTATTGAACACCCCTTCAAGTGAAAAGGTTGCTATCACTGAACATAACAGAACTGGAAAATTGCGTGTCGGCCGCATTTTGGCGTAGAAACCACTGTGCAAACGCGAAACGTCGTGGGGATCATCCGGGTGCAATAACTGAACTCTCTGAATATAATATCTTAGTTATTAATATATTTAGTTCAATAATTTGTTTATATTTGATATCCATAATTAATTACTTATAATTCTTAACTGTAGCTGTCCAAGCACAACTCAACTCGATATAGATGAACACAATAGTAAGTATGTCTAATCTCGATATATATGTATACGACTTGCACTAGCATTAATACAATAAAGTTCCTTCTTCACTTGTATGAGAGTATTTCTCAGTATTCATAGTTCTTGCTACTCCCAAGATCCTATAGTGGCGACGAGGATAATTCCAACTCACAAACTTTGTTATTGTTGTAAGTTGAGTTCTGAATCACATGAGCAGGTTAGACCTAATCGGCGTGTTAAATTCGTTTGACGTGGAGTCGGACGATTTCAATCTATACGTTGAACAACTAGAACATTTTTTTCTCTCAAACGATATGGAAGACAGCAAGAAAGTGTCTGTATTTATATCAGCTATTGGATCAAATACCTACAAACTTCTACGGAATTTGCTACTTCCGAAGTCGCCGAAAAAATGCTCCAATGCTGAATTGACAGACATACTAAAGTAACATTTCAAACCTGCTGTAATCATCATTGCGGAATACGGAGCGTTTCCGTTGCCATCGGCGGAACCAGACAGCTGGGGAATCAGTTTCTCAATATTTAGTAGAACTGAGAAGGTTGGCGTCTACATGCGAGTTCGGTGCTTTTCTCAATGAAGCACTGAGGGATCGTTTCGTTTGTGGATTGCGCTACGAAAATATCCAAAAGAGACTCCTGGCAAAGAAAGCCCTTAAGCTATTTGATGCGATGGAAACGGCTGTCGCCATAGAAATAGCTGAAAGCGATGCTGCAAGTATGAAGACACTTAAACCGGCCATCAACAAAATCCGTCAGAGCTCTTCAGATATGACAAACAAATATCATCAGCCATCAAGAAACGCTTCTTCGATTAAACAGTGTAAGAAGTTTTCCAAATGCTTCGGATGTGGGGCTGCTCATGATCCTGCCAAGTGCAAGTACAAATCTGCGACCTGCCATGCTTGTGGAAAAAGTGAACATATCTCACCTGTCTGCATGAGCAAACACAAAGGCTCATCTACAAAAAATCAGCGTAATCACGCTGCATTTCTAATTATTTGCATATCAGGCCGACATGTACCTTCATGCCAAGTTTCGTTACGATCCCACAATTATTTCTTGGTGCGCAAATTTATATGGCAATGAGTGTATTTAGTTCAATAATTTGTTTATATTTGATATCCATAATTAATTACTTGTAAATCTTAACTGTAGCTGTCCAAGCACAACTCAACTCGATATAGATGAACACAATAGTAAGAATGCCTAATCTCGATATGAATGTATACGACTTGCACTAGCATTAATACAATAAAGTTCCTTCTTCACTTTGAGAGTATTTCTCAGTATTCATATTCTTGCTACTCCCAATATACTATACTGAAGATGAAAGGGATGTAAAGCTTCGCCCTGCAATATGCGATGGACAGTTGATCGAGACGCTCCGGTGGCAGCGGCAAGCGCCCTTACACTGGTACCGGGATTTCGGTCCACAGCATGCAACAGACTCTTCGAATATGGGTGTTAGTGCTGTTCGCGGCCGCCCAGTATCCTGTATCGTGGCTGTGAAGGATCAACGTTGCGCCAGGTTCTGATGTACTCGAGCGAGCATTTGATGATTTGGTTGGCGCTTCGTTGGATATATTTCCCGATACAACCGAACAGCAGCGCGTCCATTTCCGTCGGCTAGGTCGTAGATGAAGTGGATGTCCGTCAACTCGGCGTTTGTGAAACAATTCATGTTGATCGCACGCAGTCGGCTACTCCTCCCAAGACCACTGTCGCAGAAGATCATTTACAGCTTGTGTAACATGACAACGAGCATTGTCATAGCGGTATCTGTCGAGGTGGATACCAGCCACTGCATACCGGTTTTATTTCTATACGTCCGTGAGTCGATGTGGAACCCAGCGGGAAGCAATTTTCCTCATGTTAAGACCTTTCTTCGGTATCTGCCACACCGTTTGATGACTGAGCCCAACTTCAACGGATAATTCCCGGACAGGCCATCAACGGTCTATGTAAAAAAGACCACTCACGATGTCAACGTGATGTCGATGAATGGATGGCCGACTTGGGCGGTGCAAATCCGCAGTCTCACTCCGATCTGCACTAAACGATTTGACTTATCGTGCAACCGTCCTATACGGTAACGCATCTCGCCACATGCTTCAGATAATCCTTGATAATATTGCAATGCATTTTTGCCTCTGGCAACCTTGATTTTAATCCACGACCACTGATCACTTTTTGTAAATATGATTTAGAATGGTAGAAACGAAACTGTCCACTTCAACGTCACGCAGCAACTACCCATTCTACTGGATGGACGGTTTTATGTACTCTACACATCGACAACAGTGTCACCTTACTGTTCCGATATCCTGTTTGTGTATGCCCGATGTTTACTAGCGCCTCAGCGTACAGCGTAAATGTCCGACAAGTTGACTCTGATTGGCTCCTCATATATATGTTGTATGGTTGTTGTTAGTAGTATTTCTCGCCAACTTATATATATAATAAGGGGAGGCAAAAATGAACTCTTCTTTTAAAGAGCTCCTCTTGGTGAAGCATCGATAGCCAAATGGCTAAAGTCACTTACCATCAGATTGGCGTTAGCGGCGGAGGATGACTTCCCGAGTTCGAACCCAACTGGCGGAAATATTTTTAGATCATCCAAATTATTTTAAAACAATTCCAATTTAATTCCTTTTGATTCTAAATTACTTTTCCTAATTTTTAATACCCTTTTTTTATTTTTCCAAACTTCCGTTGATTTTACATAAATAATCTAAAAACCACTCCTGAACTCACTACCAGCTGATATTTTTCCGCCCCCTTTGCTTTAGGATGATGGTGTCGTATCCATCCCTGGTTTAGGACCATTCTGATGTAACAAAGAGCATACATAAAACACTAACTTATATAATTATTAACTTATATAATAAAAGGATACAATTTTCGGTTCAAAATGTTAAAACCTTTCGAAAACCGTTCCTATCAGTCAAAGAGATCTGCGCCAAAACGTAGATAAATAGCCAAATGAAACACCTTTACGTCTCAGGCACATGATCATACCAGCCAATCAGAGTCAACTTGTCGGACACTTACGCTGTACGCTGAGGCGCTTGTCGATGTTTTGCGACTTTCTAGGCTTCGTTGCCACTACTTTATTTACAATCCTCGAATATATAATGAGAAAGTTTTTCACAAATTAGTCCTTTGTTAATAACTACTGAAACTATTCATAACTTAAGTTTTATTAATTTAATTTTAATTAATTCAATTTTAATTAATTTACTTTTAACTAATGTATTACTTGTGTAATAAATAAATGTAATCAATGAAACAATGGTACATTAGTTCATAAGCTTAACCAGGGGGAGTTGGGGCTTCACCCCCCCCCCCCATCAGTTAGTCGAACATGATACTGAAATTTGTTAGTAACGAGCAATCAGAGTTAAGCTTTATGGCTATTTAAACTAGATTATATTGAATAAAAATTATTTTTATGCTCATAATATAAAAAAAGTATATACATATAAGTGAAATTTTTATTCACTTGATTTTTACGTTTAACTAAGAATATGTTTTTTGTTGAACCAACTAGGAAAATGTTTATATATGTACACTCTATAACAAAAAAATCGACGCACCAAGACGGAGTTGTCCGATGGAGATAAAAATTGGTGGATTGGAAAATTATGTACAGAATAGAAAATGATTAAAATTTCAGAACAATTGAATGATTTATTTCAGAGTTACAGTAACGAGCTCAATAAGGTGTTGACCCGCCTCTAGCCTAGATGCAAGCTACCACACGGCGTGGCATTGACCAATAAAGCTCCCGGATGGTCTCCGGCGGTATTTCTTGCCAAATTTGCTCCAATTGTCGGACTACGTCATCAACATTCCCTACCGGATGCAGTCGCCTTCCCATCATATCCCAGACATGCTCTATGGGAGAGAGATCTGGTGATCTGGCTGGCCGAGGAAGTGTTTGACAAGCTTGAAGACAGTTCATAGCAACACGTGCCGTATGTGGTCTGGCATTGTCTTGCTGAAAATTAAGCCCAGTGTACTGCGAAAGGAACGGTAGCAAAACAGGTCTCAGAATGTCGTCAACGTACCGCTGTGCAGTAAGTGTACCTCTAATGACGACCAAAGGGGTCCCGCTATCAAGGGAAATGGTACCCCAGACCATAACTCCTTGTTGAGGGCCAGTGTGGCGTGCAATAGTGAAAGCAAGATCGGCACGCTGCCCTGGGCGTCTCTAGACAAGTATTCGATGATCGTCAGGACACAGTTGGAAGCGGGATTCGTCGCTAAAGACTATACGTCCCCAGTCAGCATCATTGCAGCCTGATCGAGCCAAGCACCACTGTAATCTGGCTCGACAGTGTGCAGGCGTGACTGCCAGGTGGCGTAACGGTCGGTACGAGCGTAGTCTTCGCTCTCTCAGCCGTCTGTGAATGGTCATTGTGGACACTAGTGTGTGGGTCGCACGACTGATGGTTGATAGCGATGAATCAGGCGCGGTGACAGCTGATCTGACAATCAGTCTGTCCTCGCGATCTGTTGTGGCCCTACGTCGACCGCTACCATCATGACGCTGAAATTTGCCACTGTCCACCCACTCTTGCCAGCATCTTTTAATCGCCGCATCGCTTCGACTCACATGACGAGCGATTCTCCGATTTGTCCAACCTGCCTCTTTCAATCCAATGATACGACCTCTTTCAAACTCTGAAAGTTGCTCGTAATGAGCTCGAATCCTGCGACGAGGCATTTTTTCAGTCGTTGAAAAGTGTCCTAAATAGCAAGGCAGCAGAAATTTTTAACAACAGTTCAAGAACAACTCCTTATATACATCTGTTGGATGCGCAGTTCCGATGCGCTGGAGATCGCACTATTCATTCATTGGACACCAAATTTTAATCATTTGCATATTTGGTCAAAACATTTTTGCATACGAAATTTCAAAGCAATCGGATGATTCCTTCTTGGTGCGTCGATTTTTTTTGTTATAGAGTGTATTTACCACAGAAAAAACTGATTTATTTTGTCCATATGTTATAGTTCATGAAGTTCTAGTAACTATTTTTCTACTCTTTTTAATTTAATGACAATCTAAATATCTAAAAGAATGCGCATTATTACCAATGATGTTCTTTATTTCAATAATGTTAATATACAGGGTGATTCATAAGTAAGAATACAGTTTCAACGCACTATATAACAGTGACAATGTAAGATATTTTATGTTACTTGTAACAGAAGTCTAGGTGAATGTTTAAAGTTTTTTTAGAGACAGTCACATATGTTCTATGTGTGCACCCTCAGTCACAATACACACATCGAACCGGTAACCCATTGACTAGAGAAAATTAAATACATTTTTTTTCTGTTCGTTAAAATGGATTTACTTTCGCGCGTGATGAGTTGCTTTCCTAGAATATCCATGTTACTTTGCCATCAACGACATCGCCGAAAGCTCAATCCGCGTTTACACCAGAATTGCAAACAAGCCCATCCCTCCTTCTTCTTCATTTGGAGGAACACTCCCCAGTCCTCATCCGTGTCACCCTGGTATCGGATATATCAGATCGCGCAGAAGTGCTTAGGGTGGTTCTCAAGTGAGAAAAAAGGTAAGGTTATATGTCCCGGTCCCAGCTCACACACAAAACTCAATCAACCCCGGATATTCCAGTGTTCAAGGCCCAGATCTTGACATGCCTTACGGCAAGACCGTCAAAGGGACCTATTCATCGCTGAACTACCTCGAGTCAAGCGGATCTAACCAGATATCGCTTAGGCGTTGGCTGGGGACGCCGAAAGGCAGCCAGGTGCTCAGGCTTTTTAGTCTGTGGTCCGGAATTGAAACCGGCAGGCGCTCGCTGCTTGGACCGTGAGGTCACTTGACCAAGCGGATTGCCAGTTGGGGCCGAGGGTGCTTTCACCAGTACTCTCGGCTGCCTGGGTCTTCCCCATGGCCGGAATAGCCGATGGCGGGCAGTAGGCGTTCGGCGCACTATTTTTTTCTGGTCATTTTCACCGGAGGTGCCTGGTTGTGAGCTGGCGGGCTGCCGGTAAGCGCTTGGCGATTTGGATTACTTTCCGACGACTGGTTATCGGTTCGGGCCGGTAAGGAAACGGCTCTAGGCTCTCTTGGGAGTAATGACCCGAGCTGGTAGGGGCAGGTCGTCGTCCTTCCGGTCAAGTAGCGGCAGGAACCTCCACGAGGTGCCACCTGGTAACTAGGATGGCTGGAGCTTAGCCACTCCAGACCTACCCTAGGCTAATACCTGCTCGCTTTCGAATTTAGGCTATCGGGTAGGCGGCAGAGGACTACATATCAGACCGGTTGATGGACCCGGTACTACCGTCCACGTGCCGGACATATAGGGTGAGAGAACAGTCTACTGTCCTGCTGGGCTACTGAGGAGGGTAGTAAATGCCCGGAGGTATGAGCTTCCTTCCTGTGAGTGACGTACTCGCCACTCGATGACGAGAATATACCAGCTCGACTCATGACTTGGGGTCGCCAAGGCGATGAACTCTAATGTTTTTGATGGTTTCTCTCTTGAGGTAAGCATGATGAATCTAGCGGGTGAGCACGACGGCCCCGTGTTGATTGATAATTTTGAGCTGGGACGGACACCTTATCGTTGGACGGGAGCCGTGTTAATCTGGATTTTCTAACTACGACTTGGTTAACCTGGCCGCCCCTCGCACGCCTTCCACATGCCCGGTTCTTCTTTCGTTTCTCACTCGAGGCGTTCCCTGTCAATCCGCTGTGGGTTTTCGGTAACTCGGTACGGAGGGGTCTGCTTCCATTCAGAGAGAGAGAGCCTGTCCCGCAATCTACAAACCGGTAACGTGGGCTGTAGCAACAGTTACCATCCTCTTTGACGCATTGCAGACATTGCCTTCTACCATATAGCCTTGGAAAATCGTAAGCGAGCAGGTATTAGCCTAGGGCAGCCATTGAGTTTCTAGGCTCAGCGACACCACTAGTTACTAGGTTGCACCACGAGGAGGTTCCTGTCGCTACTTGACCGGAGTGACATGTAGCTTTGCCCTACTCACGGTAACTACACGAGAGTAGGGATGCGACATCGATAGCAAAACATCGATGTTTTGAAACATCGATGTTCAAAATTAAAACATCGATGTTGATAATACATCGACCCTAAAACATCGAGGTTTTTAAACATCGATGTTTTTAAAATTCAGTGTATTTAAACTTTTCCCCCTCATTTCTTAAAACTGGTTTAGCAACTTGTGATGCTACATCGACAACAAAACATCGATGTTTTTAAAATTCAGTGTATTTAAACTTGTTTCCCCATTTCTTAAAACTGGTTTTCCAACTATTGATGCGACATCGACAGCAAAACATTGATGTTGAAAATTATAACATCGATGTTGATAATACATATCGTCAACAAACTATCGATGTTTTTAAAATTCCGTGTATTTAAACTTGTTTCCCCATTTCTTAAAACTGGTTTAGCAACTAGTGATGGGACATCGGATCCAATACATCAATGTTTTTTTCTAAAACATCAATGTTGTGAAAGCATCGACATCCCTACTTTTCAGACCCTTCACACTTGGCCACTTTGGTCTAAAAGTATGTTCGATTTGCTGAATTTAAAAATTATGCTACTTGGTTAGTTTTTAAATTTTTAAAACGGTATTTTTTTCATTCAAAAATAAAACATCGACAAGTATAACATCGATGTTACAAAAACATCGACTCCAATACATCGATGTTAAATACATCGATGTTTTTTTAAAAAACATCGATGTTTTGAAAACATCGACATCGATGTCGCATCCCTACACGAGAGCACTACTGCCGACACTCCGGCCCGAACCGATGACTGGTTTGAAAAGATTCATCGAATCCAAGAATCATCGAGTCCAAGAATGTCTTTTTGTGATTTATTTTCGGACATCAAACAAACAGTACAAACGGTACAACACAACACAACAAACGATAATATTACGCTGAGATACATAAATTCAAGTTTCAAGAAAAAGGAGGGAGCTCATCAAGAAAGCTCACACCCGAAGCCGTGCCATTCAGGAAGTCCTTTAAATTGTTTTGAATCACATTACTTTACGAACGATCACGTGGTCTCGCCGAGAGTGTCAGCAAGAAGCTCTTAACACACCCACGTGGTACATTCCTATTCTCAACATGGTTGTCTTATACTGTGATCCGAATCGCCCAAGAATTCGACCAGCAGCTCGCATTTGGCGACGGCCAGGGTGCCTCCGGTAAAAATTCGCTGGCTACCGTGATCGACAACCAGTGCCTTCCAGCGATGCCAGTCGACAGACAGCAAGGTCTGGGCAACCGAGTGCCAACGCCAACACTCGACACCTACCAGACTCCTGCTGTAAAAGACAGCCGTTTCAGGGGAGCTCAATCCATCGACCCAACCTCTTCTCATTGGTTGAAAAAGTCACGTGATTTATCCTCTACTTTGGGTTTGAGAGTGTATAAGTAAATAAGTAAAGGTATAAAACAAGTTTGTTTACCTCTTTAACGCAGCAGTTTCTAAAATGCATTATCTTCCGAACACACTTGTTGAATTAAGTAAACATTTCACAAAATTGAAAAATAAAATATTTTTTTCCAGGTAACCTCTTTATAATTATCCGATTACTTATATAATATTAATTATTAAATATATCTCGATATTTTCCAATCTTGGTTTGGTAATATACTTTCATTTGAAAGGAATGACTGGTGTATGTTGTCAAAATTACCAGAAACTCATCTAATTAATTCATCGTTTGCATTAAAACTTCCAGAAAATTGGTTTTATAGTAAGTATCTGATTTTAAATAGTACTACTAGTAAATAATTTGATTCATGAAATTATTATCACAGTAAGCTGTTAAAATAGTTTTAAAATGCAGCTTCAAATTACAGCTTCAATTAAATTAACATAACTTTTCAGATAAACTGATTTAATTGTAAAAGGATGAGTTCTGTTAATATTTAATTCCCTTTTCAACTAGAAATTTTTTCTTAAAGGTTATTTTATTTTAATTCATGGCTATAAAAACTAATGTTTTATACTGATATATTAAATATTTTAAATAAAAATGAATCTTCATAGTTATCTTATTACATAATATAAAAAGTTAAAAAACATTATTTACATCAAAATATGCAAAAATAATAATTCTGAAGCTATAGAGGGTAAACTAAAATTAAATTACAGTATACTCTCAATATCTTGAAGTCAGAGGGACGTGAGTTTGAGATAACAAGGTCAACTAAAGCATAAAAAAAATTAAGTCATCACAATAGAATGTCTAAATCATAGGTATATCAACTTACAGGGGGGTTCTAATAACCCCCCTGTAAGTTGATAATTTTTTCACAAATCACTTCTTTATTAATACTTATACTGTAATTGTTCATAGTACAATAAATCATTGTGTAACTTACGTAATTAATTAATGATATCAATGAAACAATGGAGTACCCATTAGCTTTTTAAACATCTTGTAAACAGTTATTTGCTTACAGTAGCAAACGTTAAACTTTCTCATGGTCGAATCTAACCACTTAACGACATATGTGTAACCAGGAGGCTTGGGCGTTCAACCCCCAATCAGCTGAGAAAAACTTGGCAAATATGTTAAAAAAATTCAATTTATTAAAAATTACTCAAATTATTCATAGTAAAATTCATCAGTTTTACTTGTGAAATAGTAAATGACATCAATGAAACAGTGGTACATTAGCTGTATGAAAACATAGGCATAACCAAGGGGGTGAGGGGTTTAAACCCCCCATTCAGCTGAGAAATTTTTTTCAAATATAATAAGATTTTTTTCACAAGTAACTAAACAGAATACACATTTATATTATGCGCAATTTAGTGTTATTATGTGTATCTGGCATCACCTTTTTTTGTATACCAGTAAAATTTATGTAAGACGTACTGTTCTTATAATCTTACTTTTTATTTATTAAATCCTGAATTCGACTAGTATCACTTTATTTCGTTAATATTGCAGAAGATTGTTGGTTTTAGCGACGTTTAACTGCACAGATAAAGTAACGATGGCTCTGACGACGTATTTAAATCACGGATTTTGAGTTTTGATTTCACCATTTTTGCTGGACTGTGTGTAGGTAGACGACTGTGTACAAATAGCTTTTATTTTTGTCGCACACTTTGGTAAATTCAGTAATATTTTTATTCATGCCCGGCCAAGAAGTGAAATTCCATAACAATCAGCAGTTGGCTGTTTGCTTTATTTGGCAATGGGGACTCGACCAGATATTGCTTACGCAGTGAGTTTGGTGCTTCATAAGTTGGACAGCCCCACAGACTGATTGGAAAATCGTGCAGACATTAAGATATACCTTTGCAATACCAATGGGCACGGCATTGTGTACAATAATGATGACAGAAGCCTGATAATGTTTAGTGATGCATATAACAGTTGTGTAGAAACAAGCAGGTCTCGCAGAGATGTAGTTTCTTTCTACGGTGAAAGTGCAATTACGTGGCGAAGCAAGCTACAGGAGGCCATATCCAATTCAACGACAGAGGCAGAATTTATAGCATGCTGGCAGGTTTTGAAATGTAAACAGTTCTTAAACTTAAAGATTAGATAAACTGACCATGAACATGTGATACAGGCAGGTTTTGAAGTGTACAGTTCTTGAAAATTATGATAGAGGGAAAGCAGGGATAAATTGTGACCATGAACATGTGATGCAGGCAGGTTTTGAAATTTAAACAGTTCTTGAAAAGCATGGATAAACTGACCATGAACATGTGATGCAGGCAGGTTTTGAAATGTAAACAGTTCTTGAATAAGCATAGAGAATTTATGGCTTGTTCCATTTGATTTTTGAAAGTAAGAAATTCAGCCTCAGAATTAAATTGCTTTGTTTCTTTGTAAAATTGTATTTCATGTACATCCAATAAATGACTTTCCAGCTGCTTCTTTAAAGCTTGTGTCAGACTGCAAATTGGGCACGCCAGGCAATTTTTACCAGCATTGGTGACTGCAGATGCACTTTATGCTGAAACTTTCCAGAATTTGTCTTAAAAGACTTGCAGCAAATCGAAAAAATGTGATCGGAATCTATCACAAAACGTTGTTTGGAAAAATCACCAAATAACAATACGATCGTGCTCGAAACAAACTATACTAAATCTGATAATGCCAAATCTAAATAAAAGTAAAGAGCTAATAGCCAATCGTATCGCACTCGGAAAAACTTTTAAACTGATATAATAAATAACAGTTTGACTTACCAAAAAACAAAAAAGCATGTATTATCGGTTAACCGTGTCTCCATCCACTTGTCTTGTTTATTTACATCCGTAGTTACTTATTTCTCTATATATTAAAAAAAAGTTGCCGCCGCCGCAGGATTGAAATCTGTGTCGTTTAGCTCGATTCTTAGACGGTTTCCCTAGAAAGCTCGGTTCAGAAAAATATGAAATTAACATTGTTTGTTCTTTATTGTGTTCCCTGGACAATATTTTTTTTTGATGCGGTTATTAGTTTAGGGTTTATTAAGTGTCAAAGTTGAAAAAGCGAAATTTCTTCCACGAGTGAGTAAAACGCATACAAATTTTCAGTCTTAAGCCGTGAGTTAAGGAGTACCTCTCAACGTAAATTTTTGCAACTCGCCGAGTTTTTTTAGAAATTTCAATTTGGTTCTTGATAATATTTTTTGAAATTCGGGAAAAATCGGGACATTTTCGTTATTTTTTTAAACTGTCATATCTTTATCTTATTACTATTAGTTTTTAATTTCGAAAATTTCGCAGTATACTTCAGAATGTACTCTTTCTTACGGTACAATTATTTTTGAAATTGGTTAATAAATAAATTCGATGCGATCAAGAGTTGGTCATACAAAATTCGGAATCTTTGGATATTTTCGTTACTTTTTGTTAAAACCGTCATATCTACAGCTCAAAACTATTATTTTTTAAATTTGAGAACATCACTGAATACCTTACATTGTATTCTTTCTCATGGTACGATTATTTTTTAAATTGATTTATAAATAAATTCAATGCAATCAAAAGTTAGTCATACAATTTTCGGAACTTTCAGATCGTAATTTCCGATACAAAACTAAAACTGTCATATCTATATATTATTACTATTAGTTTTAATTTTGAAAATATCGCAGTATACCTCAGAATGTACTCTTTCTTACGGTACAATTATTTTTTAAATTGGTTCATAATTTTGCACTGACAGATGATACATTGAATTATAATCACACTAACCAAGTTAAAATATCCTTAATTATATTATACCTAGACCAACGTCAGACGAACTATTAACAAAATAATTGCAACTTGATGTGCGATAGTACTGTTCAAATGCGCACAAGTACAAACTGAGAAGGAAGCTCTGTGGGGATTCCTAGCCTTTTCCAGACGGAGAGGTTTCAACCAGATTTCGCCAGAATAGCTTTCCCTCTTTGTTGAGCGCATCTGGTCCTTATCTGTACTATGGTCAGATCCCCTGTGCTAATTGGAACTACGTACGGTCCGTTCGTGTGTCCCTTCGTGGAGAGTGGAAATTGACACCTCTTCCAAATTCCCAGTTCTTCTGAGATATTTTCGTTTTCATACTGCCAAAATATAATCTTTCTCAAGAGCTCTACAACACGCGACAGGTTTCTTACACCCCTCTCCAAGGACGATGGTTTTATTGTCCCAGGGAGGGGCACATCCTGTCAATTGGAATTTGGAGAATGAATTCTTAGAATTTTGGAAAGTGATCGCGAAACATAATGGAGCAAGAAACTGCTTTAAAGCTTAGGCTACTGAATAGTTTTAAAAATTTGTCCACAAATTATTTAGAAACTATTTGCTGCTGACCTCCTGCAGCGAACCCAGAGCTCCCCTAAAAAAATACGCGCCAAACGAGAGGTGGGAAATGAGTGGCCTAAATATAGGAGCGTCTCTTCTGTTTGGAAAAAAGTAGAGTGGCCTAAATATCGGACACCCGTACTCTAAAGGTTTCGCCAGTCTTGTCATGGCGGAGACCCCTAATAATGTAAAAGAAAATAGTAATTGCGTGCCGGTCGGATTTTTTCCTCCATGCGATGACACGTCTTAAGCTAAAGGTGGGTATTATGACAATGACTGAATATTACGTGATCGATAGCTAGATTTGCCGCCCGCGTGCTGAGCACGCCCGCTTGCGGCGGGCTGTGTTGGCAAGCGTAAGTGAGCAGCGGGCGGAGCCCCCTAGTTACTTATATTTTCTCAAACTCGAAGGTTGGCTAGATGGATCAAGCTGCCCTAAACAACTTTTCTTTTTTTGAGGTGGAAAAAGTTCTCTATACCCTCTACTTTTTTACTCGAAGAATAGAACTTTGAAAGTTTTCAACTTGATTTGAGATTGTTGAATTTTTGTAAACGAAAATGAATATACTCAGAAATTTTCTTTGAGAGTGGATGACAAATTGATCCTCAAAATGCTAATAAATACAGTAATTGGTAATTTTAGTTAACGTCGTACTAGAGCAACAAAACGGGCTATTGACGACTGTCCGGGATCAGTCCCTTGAAGGGATCCGAGGACAACACCCCGTAATTTTGAACCACGGTCAGATGACGAAGCAACACCTGAGTTAGCACCCCACTCTCCAAACTTCCACACCAACTTAACGTGAGGACTTTCGGTCACGACAGATTTAAGGTGCATTATCCCCCCTCTACACCATACGCTTACAAACATCAAGGCCGGACCCGGATTCGAACCAAGAATTTTCCGATATAGGTAATTTGGTAATTTGTAGTTAACGTCGTACTAGAGCAACACAACGGGCTATTGACGACGGTCCGGAATCAGTCCCTTGAAGGGATCCGAGGACAACACCTCGTAATTTTGAACCACGGTCAGATGACGAAGCAACACCTGAGCTGGCACCCCACTCTCCAAACTTCCACGCCAACCCAACGTGAGGACTTTCGGCCACGACAGATTTAAGGTGCACCAGCCGCCTCTACACCATACGTTTACAAACATCCATGCCCGGACCCGGATTCGAACCAGGAACCTTCCGATCTAGAGGCTAACACCTTAACCATTATACCGGTTGGTCGGCTTTCCGATATAGAGCTAATAAATACGGTATGCAAAGTTCCTGCAAGGGTTGCTTATTTGATTGGCGACGGAACTAGAATAGCGACAAAAATTCAGATATCGCCGAAGTCTACTGCCACTGTCACGTGGACTAATCAGATCATGAGAATTCATTTTTGGAATCAGACTCAAGTTGAGACTTTCTTGCAAGTTTGCGCATGCGCTGTTTGCTAGCTCATAAGAACCCGACTGGGCATATTGGTCAAATGAAAAGTTCATTTCTAGAAGCAGACGGAGTTTCGTTTCGCTGCATGTCATGTTGTTGCTTAATCATAACTTTAAACTATTCTTCTTAGCATATGTAAACACTTCTCAGTTGTTGGGCATGATCAAATTCTAGTTGTTTCATAGCCAAAAAAAGTTTGGAGGTAAACCTTTTCACAATTTTACTTCAATGTATTTGTTTATTTTGTGTTAATCATCCTGAAAATACATGCTTCTTTCAGCTGAATATTTCCCTGATGCATTGAAGACTGTTTGCATTTTCTCTAAACTGTCCTCTGTTCCAATTACTGATGGATTTCGAAATACGAACGTAACTTATGTGTACTAATTTTATTCTTTTAAACCTGATCTGGATGGCTCAGTTTCAAGTATCTCTTGAGAGATGTGAGATTCATACTACACTAGATGACATACAGAACAGGGAAACATTTCGAAAACAATATACAAATGATAAAGATAAAACACTTGAAACTAATTCAGAAGTTTTACAGAATTATACTAAATATTAGAATTAATTAAATATTGGAAACATTAATTTTTCCATAAATGAAAACGAACAAGAAATGAAAGCAACATAACAGTTACTCAAATGCAAGAAAGAAACCCGACATACAAATGATAAAGCACTTGAAACTGGTTAAGAAGTTTTGCAGAATTTTCTAGATTTTAGAATCCATTACATTTTTGAAGCACGAATTTATAACATTTATGAAAGTAAACAAGAAATGAAAGAAACAGTTAATACTATCACTTAAGAGAAGATATCTTGAAATTAAAAGAAACGTAATACTTAAGTAATTTTCCAAACGGACAGCAAATTACTCTTGTAGAAAAGAAAGGGCACACAATACCATGTATACTTTACTGATAATCCACCCTGTCTATTCGGGAAATTGCTTCCAGAAAATTTCAAATCCAATTTTTTAATCGGTGGAACTTATTAGCGTTTCATGCAGCACATGTATTTTCAAGATAGTATGTAAAATTGGGAATTGGTAGCCATTTACATAATGTTGTTTCACTTGAAGAAAAATAAAAACATTTTAAGCATAAAAGTATCTTATTTGTATAGATATTATAAATTGCAAACATGAAGCTTAAAAATTTAATAACTTTAAAACCTGATTAGAATTTAAAAAAAACTCTCAACTTGATTTTCAAAATAAAAGGCAAACCCCATGTGTCTTGCAAAGAAATCCAATCTCTTAATTGATTGAATTTTTCGACTCTTCATTCATCATGCATTTTCAAGTTTTATAAAATTGGGAAAATCATAATCAAGATAAGAAACAACACTAACGAGAACCATGGATATCCATGCATTACAATGTGACACTGTTACTTAAGAATAAGATTAATATGCAGGGGCATACTTTTGGTTTTGGCATCCGAACCCCCAGGTTGAGTACTCTTGTATTCAAACACCCAGGATGAGTACTTTTGTATTCGAACACCAAGGAGAGAGATGAGTACTCTTGTATTTGAATACCTAGGATGAGTACTTTGGATGAGAACCGAGGACGTCCTGTATTCATATGAATACTTTCAGTATTCGAATACCTAGGATGAGTACCGAGAATTTCATTTATTCATATGAATCAGGGTGTAAAAAAATCATGATTTTTTATAAAAAATCAATTAGTAATCAGATATTTTAAATTTCTGTAGGCCCTATACACTGTTTTTACAATAATTATATAAAATTTGTTAAATAAAAAATTGAGTTTGTGACATGGTAAATCAATATTTATTTAGCATTTGTAAAACTTTAAAACACAAGTTGACATCCTACATAGTTTTTCTTGAGTAAATTACATCATCATGTTTACAAATTTATCAGTAAGTGTAAGTGACAGACCTAAACTATAGTGTGAGAAATAGAATAAAGGACAGAGAAATAATCAGACTATAGCAAATTCTAATAATAAAACTGTCGAGCAGCAATAATAAATGAATTTTCACTTACTTTTAATTCATATTGGATCTTTCTTTCTTCCTGCTGACATTTTAATGGCTGTGTTTGAAAATGTATATTTCTACTCTTTAATCTCTATTGCACACCACAAAAATAAGTTAAACTGACAAATGACTCAAAAAACATTACTTCCTACTTATGTGTTTTTTTTTAGCTAATGAAATCAGTCACCCCTTTAGTTTATAATTTTGAATCAAACTGTTGCATACTTCTTTTAAGTGTTTATATTATGAGTGCTGTTAATTAAGAATGTTTATACATTACTCTTCTTGGCATTTAGATTTATGATGTCATGTGTGTTTACATTACTGTTTCCAGTATATAGTATATTCTAATAAGTTACAACTGGCTGTTGCAATCTTCTATAATATGCAGTAATTAACCCAGTTCCCTCTGAGCTGGGTGTAGCCATTAGTGCTGAAAAATTAAAGCTTTTGACCACTTCTGTGATTATTCTGTGGTGCATTTACTTAGTTATAAAAATGTGCGATTAGTTGTGATTTAAATAAGTGATTAAAAAAAATCATTAAATTAAAATCATGATTTAAATAAAGTGATTAAAATATTGACACCCTGAATACTTCCGGTATTCGAATACCTAGGATGAATAAAACATCAACTACCTGAGAACCCAGAACTTCTAGTTACTACTTGAATACTTCCGGTATTCAAATACTTTGGAAAAGTATCGTGTACAACTGTTACTTTTAAGTATAGAATACATAAGTACTTTTGTATTAGAATACTCCCATCACTACTTTAAACTGTTTGCTAGCTCATAAGAACATGGCAGGGCATAAAATAATAGCAAAACTAGGATTTGCATCTTTTTCGCTTTGAAGTTTACCTATTGTCTTACGCATATATCTTTCGTTAATGAAAGCATTTAAAGAAGTTTGCTCTTTATAATTTATCCTACTTTATTCAACGAACTTCATTGTTGACCCGGACGTGATTGATTACGATAAAATGATTACAAACGATGACGCCGGAACAGCATCGGAGAAATCGACAATCGCCAGGGTAAGCCTAAAAATTCCTCCTTTTTGGAAACCCGACCCCAAAATATGGTTCCTGCAGATCGAAGCCCAATTCCACAACGCTGGAATTACAGTTGATCAAACAAAATATGATTATATAAGTTTGATCGAAGCAGGGACATTGTCACAAGTTGCAGATATCCTCGTCAAACCACCGGACGACAAGAAGTATCCGGCCATTAAAAAGAGGCTGATTGAAATTTTTGTTGATTCTGAAACACAGAAAACTCAGAAGCTTCTGACCGAATTGGAATTGGGGGATAAGAAACCATCTCAACTTCTCTGCGAAATGCACAATTTGGCGACGGATCAGGTGCCGGACTAATTTTTGAAAACCTTGTGGATGCAATGACTACCACTTAATATGCGGAGCATTTTGTCTGTAAGCAGCGATGATTTGTCCAAACTATCAACAATGGCTGACAAAATATGGGAATTAAATCCCAATTCACCTCAGGTAGCTCGCATTGAATCTACACCAACTAGTAACGAGATCGCCCTAGATCTGCAGAAACAGATATCAAACTTGGCACTGCAAATAGCGGAGATGAATAGACGTAGGGATTCCAGTCCACAAAGACGAAGATACAGATCTAATTCAAGAAACCGTTCCAAAAATAACAATGACCCAAACAACTGTTATTTCCATCAACGCTTTGGCAAGAGAGCTTACAAGTGCACACCGCCATGCAAATATCAGGCTTCAAAACAGGAAAACTGAATCCCCTGCTTTTAATGACGACTGAAGGTCAAGGGGTCGAGCTGAGTCGTCTATATATTCATGACAAAGCATCAGCAACCCATTTTTTAATTGACACCGGAGCAGAAATATCAGTTATTCCACCATCACTATCGGAAAAAAGAACCGTGTCTAAGCTTGAGCTATTTGCAGCTAACGATACAAAAATCAAAACGTATGGGCAAAAATTGTTGGAACTGGATTTGGGGCTACGTAGATCTTTCAACTGGCCTTTTATAATTGCAGATGTAAATAGACCTATTGTGGGAATAGACTTTCTTTCACATTTTAACTTATTAGTCGACAGTAATAATAGAAAATTAATTGATGGTACAACTTCATTGATGACTAAAGGCACTCTGTGTAACAATAGCGTCGCCCCTAAATTCATTGCTACCACTTTCCAAAACCAATACGCAGCCATTTTAAATAAATTCCCAAACTTACTTAAACCCAACATAAAAAATGAGAAAATTAAAGAACATAATGTGCAGCATTTCATTGAAACTAAAGGAAACCCCACATTCTCTAAAGCCAGAAGACTTTCTCAAGAAAAGTTGAGTGCTGCGAAAAAGGAATTTGATTATATGCTACAAGAAGGCCTCTGCAGACCATCCAAAAGCAACTGGTCAAGTCCATTACATCTCACTTTAAAAAAATCCAGCGACTGGAGGCCATGTGGTGATTACCGTGGGCTTAATGCAAACATAAAAAAACGATGTTTTCAACTATAGATCTTATAAGAGCCTACCAACAGATTCCTGTTCACGAAACTGATATTCCGAAGACCGCCATCATAACACCTTTCGGACTTTTTGAATTTCCTTATATGACATTTGGTCTACGCAACGCAGCGCAAACCTTCCAAAGGTTTATGAATACTGTGCTGAGCGGCCTCGATTTTGTGTTCTGCTATCTTGATGACATTCTCGTTGCCTCTCCCGATGCAGAAACACACGGAAAAAACCTTGAATTAGTATTCCGAAGGCTCGATAACTACGGACTGTGCATAAACTTTGCAAAATGTAAATTCGGTCTGAGCAAATTTTAATTTTTAGGATACGATATATCATTGGAAGGAATTGAACCTCTTCCATCGAAAGTTGATACAATTAAACAATACCCTAAACCACAATCCTTCACAAGCTTGCGCAGATTTTTGGGAATGGTGAACTTCTATCACCGTTTCATACCAAACTGCGCCAAACTGCAACAACCGTTGACAGTCTTGCTTAAAGGAGTAAAGAAAAACAGCAAAAAACCTTTAGTTTGGACCGAAGGTGTGCGGAATGCTTTTACTGATATCAAAAGCGCATTGTGCAACTCAACAATGTTGGTTCATCCTAACCAGACGGCGCAAATCACCCTAACAACAGATGCATCAGATTCCGCCGTAATTCATCAGCTATATAATCGTGAAAAGCAACTGCTAAGCTTTTTCTCTCGATCCCTAACATCCACGCAAAGAAACTACAGTGCTTATGATCGAGAATTACTTGCAATCTACCTAGCAGTAAAGCATTTTAAGCATATTCTGGAAGGACGGCTATTTACTATCTTCACAGACCATAAACCAATCACTTTTGCCTTCCAGCAGAATTTAGATAGAGCCTCCCAAAGACAAGCCCGACAGTTGAATTATATTGCTGAATTCACTACAGACATACGGTACATTTCCGGAGAAGAAAACATTGTAGCAGACACACTGTCGAGAATAGAATCCATCGCTACTCCAGCTCCAATTGATTATACAGTTATTGCAGATTGCCAGGAGGATGACGAACTTAAGATTCTTACATCAAATTCCAGTTTCAAAATAGTACAAATTCCTATTCCGGATAGCAGTAAGAAAATTTACTGTGAAACCTCCACTAATTTTAACCGGCCATACATTCCTAAAGAGTTTTGCCAAAGAGTATTTCTCGCTATACATAACTTATCCCATCCGGGAATTCGTGCAACAATGAAGCTGGTGACAAAAAGATTCATTTGGCCCAGCATAAACAAAGACTGCCAACTGTGGACTAGAGCATGCTTGGCATGTCAGCGAGCCAAAGTTCACAAACATACACATTCTCCAGCTTCGGAATTCAAAGTTCCGAATCAACGATTCAAGCACCTTAACATTGATATTGTTGGCCCTTTACCATCTTGCAAAGGTTTTAGGTATCTGCTTACTATCATCGATAGGTTCACCCGTTGGATTGAAGCTGTTCCTTTGGAAGACCAAACTGCAGATTCCGTCGCAAATGCCCTTATCGCGAGTTGGATTTCCAGATTTGGAATACCTGAAAGAATAACATCTGACCAAGGTCGCCAGTTTGAGAGTCAACTCTTCCAATCCTTGAGCAAATACCTAGGTTTCAAAGCTAACACCACCACAGCTTATCATCCACAATCTAATGGTCTAATCGAACGCCAACACCGAACTTTGAAAAACAGCCTTAAATCCCACCTACAAACGTCCAATTCTTGGACTGATATTCTACCTTTAATTCTCCTTGGCATTCGATCCGCCGTTAAAGAGGATTTGGGTTGTTCTTCCACTGAACTTGTATATGGCACACCAGTCTGTTTGCCTGGAGAATTTTTCCGTAAATCCCCAGCTGCCACGTATTCAGATTTTATACAAAAATTGCAAAGTCACATCCAAAACCTAAAACCAACTCCAACAACCAGCCATGGAAAAAAACCAGTTTTCATACACAAGGATTTAGCAAATTGTTCACACGTATTTATCTATAATAACATAATCTCATCTTCTCTTCAACCTACCTATCTCGGACCATATTTAGTTAAACAACGTTTTGAGAAATTCTTTGATGTTGTAGTTTCGGGTAAAATTAAGAGAATATCAATAGATCGACTGAAACCATGTTTCAAACTCAAAGATGAAGTAACACCAAACTTTCGGACATGTGAATCCGATAACTCCAAAACCTCACAACCACTTCCCAGTGACAATGATTCTTCCATCGAATTTGCTAGAACCACAAGAACTGGTCGAATAGAGAGATTTCCTGCATACCTGAACGACTATGAGGTGTAACGCTATCACTGGAAATGGGGTGTGTGGTGACATCATGTGGCGCGCTGAGGCAACAACCAGCAAACTCTTCGCGCTACGATTTCAATTGGCTCGAGTGGCAACAGAAAAAGTTTAGAACAAAATAAAATAATAGCAAAACTAGGTTTTGGGGCATTTCACAGTATTAAGTTGTTACGGACTCTACACTTCAGAAACATATTTTATCCTTATATTCTCTTACAGTGAACATGTTTAAGCTGAACTTCAAGTAATTTTATGTTTTAGTATGTAATTAAAGCATTAGCATTGAAAAAGATTTTTTTTAATTCAAATTTTTATTAAATATAGAGATTTATATTGCATGTTACGGACTCTACATTAAAGGGACATGGATTTTTGTACTCAAATGGAAATGGCATTCCCTCTGAAACTAGCTGTTATTTCTGTCTATTAAAATTTTCTTTTTATATTTTAGTTCATATATTAAATATCTGCACCACAAAATAAAAATTGGAAAGGACAAAAATAATTTTAAATGAATTATTTATTACATAACTCCTTGTTTACAAGCCTGTTACGCACTCTACACATTTGTCTCTTGTGAATATTAATGAAAATACTGAGAACTGTGTTCTGACTAATACAACAAAATCGTTTTACTGTTCAATAGTGTCTATGATTGATGAAATGTTTTGGCTATTTCCTCATTATATGCAAAACAACGTGCCGAAGAACCAATTGATGGTGGGTCAATGGGTAGAATTGACAGATAAGTGTCCAGGTTAATTTCTTCAAACTCTGCTTTTGGCATAGCTTTAAATTTGTTTGTTGGTATGGGTTTAAGTTCAAACTTAACAAGCAATTTTTCTTCTGGTAACATTTTCACTATTTACCCTGGCCACCGGTCATTACTGTTAAGTACAGATATCCAAGTTCCTACTTCAATGTCAGGTTTGGAAATGCTTTGGATTAATGATTGAGAATTCTCATTCCTATCAGTATCCCCCACATCTTTTTTCAATATATTTGGAGTTAACTTCTGAAAATACTTTGCCATCATCAACATAAAAACTGTGCATTCTTCTGGTGCCAGGGATTGATGTGACTGAGCTCCATTCAAAAGTTGCTACCACCTCAGTTTCAGGTACCATAAGAATGTTTATTGATTTAGCCTCTCTTTTAGCAATGACTTAGAAATCATAGGCATTAAATGGCACATCTTTTTACTTCTCCCCCTATACCATCTACTGGTCCTTTTCCATGCGCTGTAGGAAAAAAAATTCCAGCTAGCAGTGCAGCCGTGGTCTTCCATGTGGTTTTTTAAATTGCTCACAAGGTTATTCTTATTTTTAAATTGACAATTTATTTTTAAAAAACACAACCATCTGACCATTAATGAACATGTGTAAACAGTTTTTTCAGTTTGTTTTTTACGTCATCCAAAAATAATTCTGTTAAAGATGAAAACTTCCTTTTTGTGCAATGGGTTAGGACATCCGAGACAATTGCATAGGAAATATGCTGCACTTCTTCCCAAACTTATATTATACAACAGCTGTAAATATAGTCACTTTCTCTGGTGACCAGTTAGCTTTCGTGATTTCATTTTGTTGTTTCAGGCTATTATTTTCTGCAAAATCCTCTTGAATGATAATCTGACTTTCTGTCAGTTTCTCTTTTAGATATTGCATGTTTTCTTGCTGCCATTTTACATTGCTGTGCAAATGAGTGCAGCTGTTCTTTAAGAACTTGTATCCCTTCAACTAAATCTGTTTCAACAGCTTCCTTTCTTACTTGACCATCACTGGTAACCAATTGAAAATAGCTAATTGGTATGTCTTCAATCAAATTCAAGCAAGGTTGAAAAGAAATAAAGATATGCAAGTACAAGAAAACTGAAACTAACATCTAAAAGTTAAATTTGAAGTAGTTTTTTGAAGTGAAAGTTTCATTTATACCTTTAAAATTGAAGTTCTGGTTGTTTTATTTTGTGTGTAGACAAATAGTAAAATGGAAACCCTGTAGACAAAAAACATCATTCTTGCCAAATGTAGAGTCCGTAACATTTTGTAGAGTCCGAAACAAAATTTTAGAAATTCATAAAAAATAATAGAATTGAATAATAGTGGAAATCAGTTAACAATATTGTAGCACTATTGTTGGAATTAGAAAATATTGATTTTGGTAAATATAAAATCATAATTAAAAATTTTAACAAAACTTTTCATTCTAATTTTGTTACGGACTCTACAACCATCATTTTCACAAGCTGTTAATTTTTACAAAATACATTTATGAATTAAAATTATTAGCCATAATAGAGATGTGCCAGAACATTATTTGTCCCCATTTTAAGTTTTGATTTAAAAATCTGTTCAAGCCATTAAAAAATTAAAATTTACTGTAGAGTCCATAACATTAAAAACTTCATTTTTGATGTTCTAAACTCAATTCGATGCATAATATGAAGTAAAATAAGAAAAGAATGTGATATTTATGTCCTTTAGAATGTGCTTTCTCAATATATGTAATTAATTTTTAATTTTATTAAGTTTTGTTACGGACACACCTATGTCTCAAATACTGTGAAATGCCCCTTTTGCATCTTTTTCGCTTTGAAGTTTACCTATTGTCTTACGCATATATCTTTCGTTAATAAAAGCATTTAAAGAAGTTTGCTCTTTATAATTTATCCTACTTTATTCAACGAACTTCAGGCAGGATCAAATTCTAGTTGTTTTGTAGCCAAGAAAATTTTGGAGCTAAACTTTTTCGCTATTTTACTCTTATGTATTTGTTTATTTTGTGTTAATCATCATGAAAATACGTGCTTCTTTCAGCAGAATATTTCCCTGATGCATTGAAGACTGTTTACATTTTCTCTAAACTGCCCTCAGTTCCAATTACTGATGGATTTAGAAATTTCCCCCACCAGTGAGGTTGAACAACCATCATCAGATACGGTAATTTTAAAAGTTGAGCTTATCAGTTTTGTATCATTGATTTAATTTTTGGCCTATTGACAAATGTTTCACATGCAAGAGAAATGTAATCTTGACTTTGTTGAACACACATCTATCTAAATTGTTAATAATTTTTCAGATTGATTATTATCAAGGGAAACAAAATGACTGTTCTGGTTATTTAAAAAGAAGTAGGAAAAAATAAAATTGGTTTAACCAATTACTTTGCCAGCTTTTTTGAGAGGATTCATTGTAAAGTATACATTTTGTGCAAATGAGTAGCAACAAAGTGACTCCCCTTATGGGGTTTGGGGATCCACAGTGGCTAATCTTGGCTGCAATTTTTATAAAAATTCTCTGGATATTTGTAATAGTTCTTAATTTTCAGTTACAGCGATATGATTTTTACTTCATCTCCACTATTTATTGGGCTGCGGTAGCCCAGTTAGAAGAGTAACATATTAGCAACCGGAGGGCTGTGAATGGAAATATGAGGACATTTATTGTGCTTTTACTAAATAAACACTAATAGCACATCTGACATGAGTAGGGTCAGGTGATTTAAAGTGTGTATGTATAAAAACAGTTTTCAATTTAAAAGTAGAATTTAGCAATGACAAGTTTCATAGAAGTGGCATTTCTTTGCATTGTATATACATTGCATTATTCAAGAACATATTGCCATACATTTTCTTCAAATTTAAACCTATATTTATAGTTTAATGGTTATTTTTATAACTGTGTTTTTGTAGCTGGTGGGGTAAAGTGTGTGTGGGTTATCTTTTAATACTCTATGGTCCCCCTTGGCGACTTTTTAAAAAAGTAGCCAAATACAAGCCCGTCGATGGCATCAAAATGTGAGTAAATTAACATACAGAGAGCAGTAAATAAACTAAAGGTGTAAGTATTTGGCTGGGCTGAAGGAACGTTTTCAAGCCTTTTTCATCTCGGGTGCCGGGCAACTAACAAAATATTTTTGAGGGTGTGGGACTGAAAGAACGACAGAACTGCCTGGTCATAATTAATGCTGTTTATTTGCAGCAATCTTTGACCCTATGTACATTAAGGCCGCGATTGAGTCGGATCGTGTCTTTTACACACAAAAGCATGCATTACATTCGGGGCTTCGATAATAACCTTCGCACAACTTAACTGCACAGTGGTTTGAGGAACCTCCCAAGCGCCATCCATTGGTCTCTCTCGAAACCAAGTTGAGTGCTTAAATTATATATGTTATAAAGGTACATTTTTTTACATGTAAATTTCTCCAAGGCTTCCATTTTACGCTTCCTTCTGTTAAGCAACAGCCTTCACCTGCTCATTACCTTTTAAAGGTGGATAGACCCTTATTATCGATTTTATCAAGATGTACGTGAACAATGTTTGATTGTTCATTTCACTGTGAAACAATCGCAAATTTTACACAGTACAAACATGAATTATTCAAAATTCATAAAAACATTATGTTAACATGAGTTTTGAGAAAGATATGAGTTGCTCAGAAGCCAATGTAGTCAATGCCAGAAAACAAAAAATGAGAAAATTAATGTTTTTGAATACATTGGTTTTTAAAATTTTTGGTTTATTAATTTGTGAGAAAAGTATATACGGTCCTTTTTTTCAAAGGGTAGGCTTTGCAATTAAACAAGATATGTCCAGGATGTGCAAATAAAAACATAAGAAATCCATGTAAAAATGGATTGTTCTGTATTTCATCAGTTCGTGTAATGAATGGAAGCGTTCTTAAATGCAATTTCAGAATTGGTGAAACGGACTTTACATGAGATTATTTTCTGCTTTACACTTTTTCCTAACACACCTAATAAAAATCTCCAAGACCATAATAAAGGCGACCAGCCACCCATGAAAGATACACACAGTCACAACACCATCAGACTGAGTTGCTTCCGGCAGGGAGAGAAAGATCTTGAACATTCACATGTACCTCTAAGAGCCACAAGTTCTTGAAACGCCTCCAATGCCGATTTTTTATATAACAAATATTCAGGCCGCATATGTGCACAATGACACACTGTAAACAGATCCCCAGTGTGCCTTGACATATCAAGACTGTCACATTGTTTCATAAAATCTACGATAAAGACATTGATTGTTATCAAATTTTTTGTTACCACGATGTGTGTAAGACAGCTGCTATCTTACAATGGAAAAACCACCTCTTGCGCTAGTTGGGTTGCAACTGCATCTTAAAGAATTCAGCTGAAAAGGCCATTTTAATTAAATTTATTACTCCTTTTTAGTTGTATGCATAGGCAACATCTTTTTATTAAAAATTGTTATTTATACAACAATTAGAGTTCTTAATTTACCATTGTTCTTTTAGCAAGCTTTTAAAACATTGTTTGCTGAGATAGTTGATGACATATTGTATGACATGTGCCTTACTGTACACAAGGCTGTGAAATTGGATTACTATGTTTATGATGAATTTTTTATCAAGTAAGTATTCATTTTTAGGAGCATTTAATTTCATAAGAAACATTTTAAATGATAAAGATTGCATGCTTTAATTAATGTTTAATGTTAATCCATTTATTTGTTTCTGATTACATAAAATGCAGTATGAAGTGACGTTAAAAAGTTTTCTTTATAATATGACTAATATTTAAGTAAGTTGCTTCATTTGTATGTTGATTGAAAAGATAAAAGCAATAAACACATGAATTTGCCAAACGCAAAACACTACATCACACACAAAGTACATGATGTCTGATTTATTGATATGGTCAAGTGTACAGCACAGCTTGGGTTTCTTGGTGTTTTAAACCACATATTGTGGTTAACAGATAGATTCAAATAATTTGCACATTCTTTTACTTGAACTTGCTGCATATTCACTCTAAAATTTATCTTATAAAACAATTCTCAGAGACATTAAATTGCACACAAAAATTTTTAAAAGTAAATGAGGAATAAAAAATGCTTTTTGTTGTGAATTTTCTCAACTAAGTTTAAGAACAATTTTGAGTTGTACCAGTGTCAACACAAATAGAATTATGATTCCTTGCAGAATCGAGCTAAGAAACCCATTTAGAAAAAACATATTGAAACATAACAGGAAAACTAGCTCATATTTCGAAGGAAATCAATTCAGGACTTTTTAATGCTGCAAAATTTTAGCCCTTTTTTCCTAGAAGTGAGTAATTTCTTTTTGCAAAATATGCTTAAAAATAGCAAATATTAAATTTATTAGTGTGAAAAACTTTTTTGATTTGAAAGCCAAGAGCCAACCAAATTTGCATTATCATAAAATTCCTTTTGAATCGATTTCCATAAAAATTAAAAGGTTGCTATTTGTAATATTTTTTAACATTAATCACATAATTAATATATGCATACTAAAAATTGCCAAAAATTAGTACATAGATTTTCTATCATTTTAAATTATGGTTTATTTTCTTCAGAGACAAAAATGAATATAATTTCGGATTTGGTGATATTTGCATGTCAGAATTAGATAATTGTTCGTCTTCTGCCCTTTGCATTATTTGGAAAATCATATATATATATATATATATATATATATATATATATATATATATATATATATATATATATATTGCATGTTATGAGTTGTTGGTAATGGTATTTTCTGTTTTCTTAAATAATTTTTTTTTCTTTTTATGCTTCATGAACAGAGATGGAAAGTTTGGTAAGCATGAATTTGTTATTACTTCGTTTTTGTTTGTTTATTTGTATTATTTTAAAAGCCATATTTGTCCATTAGGGTGGTCACAAGGTATATGGGGAAATTTTTTTTCGCCCAAACTTCCATGGCACCCCTCTAAAATTTGCCAATAGGCTAGAAATTGTGATTGGCAAAGTTTCAGCTCAACCTGATAATATTAACCCATGCCTCGTTGAGGTTAAAGTTAAGAAAAACAGTGATTTTTAGCAAAAAATCGTAGTGTTTACTACTTAAAATCGAAAACATTCATCCTAGAAACCTGGTTCTTGTCTAGTTTCATAAGAAATTTTATTGACTTGAAGTTTGATCTCATCCACGTTTTTTGCTAAAATGGATAGAATGGTATTAAGCATTTTGTAGGTAAGGTCGTAGTTGAGATCCTCAAAAGTGAATTTTCATACAAAGCCCTAAAAGCATTACAATATTCAATTACATCTGCTTTCCAGATTTTGCTTTTGTATTTTTCATTTTGTACATTAAAAAGGCTTTTGTTAGAGGTATTTTCAAAAATAAATCCAACAACATTCAAATTTAAAATGAAAGAATTAGGGGTAAAGAAGAGGAAGCAAGGAGTAAAAATGACAACAAATAGTGTTTAAATGTATTTTATTAATTATATAGTTGAAGTATACATCATTATATTATTATTATTTTAATGTACAAATTAAATGGTAATTACAAATTAAGGTGATAATGTCTTAGATATTGTAGCTTTTGAAGAGTTCGGAAAAATTTGTCCTCTTAGAAATTCGAAAATTGATTTTTTGTGACCAACCTAATGTCTATTCACAGAAGTGCATGCTGGACAGACTTTTTGGAATGCTATGTTGAAAGCATGTAGTAGAATATGTGCCAATATAATGATACCAACTCTGAACAGGTGATTGCTGAAGATAAGCTGAGAGGCCTATAGTTTTGTCTAACATAGAAAATTTGTTCATTTGAGATAAATTTCCAACTTCTGATTTATAATTTCGGTTCTTTTACTCATTGACTCAATCTCATGAATGACAGATTGAGGTTTTACTTAGCAAAATTAGTAGGGTCATTACTTTCACTTAAAATGTTTTCAGCAGTAAATCAATTAGCCTCTTGTACATGTTCTATTTTGTGCTATCCCAAATGGTTAAAATCAGAATTACTTAGGGTGTTGTCAGCATCATTTATGTCACTTCCTTCAGGTTCCTCTGACTTTTCATAGAATCTGGTTGCTTTGTCAGAATCTAAATTGGATCAAGAGAGATCACCACCATTATATTCATTTTTGGATTATTTTCGCAACAGATTTACCATTTCTTCAAAACTTGGACCTTTACTGTGAGTCACCAGATTTTGTTTCTGATAGGATCAAACATTACCTGTGAATAGCATTGGAATACTAATTGAAAACAATGTCCAAACTTAGAGGTAATATGTGATTAAACCATTTTTTGCTGTTGAAAGGTAGTATCATTATATTCAAGGTTAGATCAAATTTAATAGAGAATCAATATTAAAACTTCATTAAGGTTAAAAATCTGCTTGGTTTGCTACTTCAACGGTCACTTTTTTGCTGAACTAAAAGCTATTTAAACCAAGATATCTACTTGGTATCATAAAAGCTACCAGCAGACATTCTAGGCGAATTCGACTGTAAAATTTTTCTAAATTTAGTTATGTAAATTTTTTTTTATCAAGTAAAAATAATTAAAAATTGCAAGAAATTGTCGAAATCAGACAAAAAAATTACTTGACGGACTTTTTAGTGTTCTAAGTAGTTTTCACCAAATTTCCATATTACATTTTTTCCATTTGATTGCATTGAATGTTTTGTTTTTATGCAGTAAAATAATTTCAATGTAAGATACAATGTAAAATATTGTTTATATGAGTAATGTCATTAAATATGTTTTTTACCATCACTTTTGTAACAAAAATTCTTGATGTTTTTCAAAAATGTTTAACATTTAAAGACATTTTTTTTTTCACCAGTACTGTGGCCCTCGTATGATGATAAAGATTTACCTGGTGATTCATTAGCTCACTCATTCATTAGCTCATTAGCAAAGCTGAAGATTCCATGCTCAAACTGTGGAAAGCCGTTTGGAATTACATATGTTGCTATTCACTTAGATAAATGCATGGGATTAGGTAATGCATCAAGAAAAGTGAAAGAAAAGTTAGTGAAATTTAATCCTCATTTATATTTTAAAAAAGTTGCATTTGAAATATTTGCAATGTATCAGAGACACATTCAGATGTGCCACAGACAGGCATTTTTGTTTAAAAATGTTTGATAAATCTGAGGAAAATCCTATTCTATGGAGAGGCTGTTGTGGCTCAGTGGATAGCTTCTATTCTTAAAAAAATAGACTGCCTTCTATTCTTTAAAAAATATCTTGCCTTCTACATATTAAATTTCATTCCCTTTGCAAAAGGTTTAGTGAGGTTTCTTTTATTTTCTGTGGGGTAGGTAGATATCTTAATTAACATTGTAGTGGAGCTATACAACGAGCTATTGATGACGGACCCGGATCAATCCCAAAGGGAAATAATGAAGGACAACACCATGTAATTTTGAACCAGTCATATGATGAGGCAACACCTGAGCTGGACCCAACTCTCTAAATGTCCATGCCACACCAATGTGAGGACATTTGAGGCCACAACAGATTTAACATGCACCTGTTTCCTTTATACACGTCAGTCTTTGATTGGATTCGAACTCGCAACCCTGTGGTTGCTAATTCTTTACTCTACCAACTGGGCTACCCAGGGTTATTGAAAGGTAGTTAATTAACGTGGCACTCGGAGGATTTATTCTTCTGTCGTCTAGGTGCTCCCTGCAACTTGTTCCCCCTCTCTTCCTACTCCCTGTCCTCAGCAGTCAGCAATGATATTCCCTCTACACCTCAAATCCCCTTAAAGAGCCCATGCCCTCCTCGCTCCTTTGTATGCTTTCTCCTCATAGGTTTAATATCACAAATCACAAAATTGTTAGTACCCCCTAATTTTGTTCAAGTGTTGTTTTGGATAAATTAAAAACCAGAACCAAATTGACATACTACATTGTCAAGATAAATAATAAATACATACAATATCATTTAAGATTCAATCATGCTAGTTTTATTAAAAAATTGGTTAACATTTTTATTTTTTGTTTATTTTTTTGTTTTTATTGTAATGTGTGCCTTTGGTATTTTTTCAACAATTTTTGCAGCAATGCTGTGATTTGCATGTTTCACATCTAACAAGTTTAAAAGAATGCAGATAAATTCTTGATTTTCTCTTTGTGAAAGCATTGAATTGCCTTTTTGAAATTTCCTTTTCAATGGGACACAGTTCGTTCTGGCAAATTTTAATTAGTTTAAATTTAGATTTTCGTGTATAGTAGACAAGAAATGTGTTCCTAAAAACAAGTTAAGGTAACAATCAGGCCAGAAAATCAAAATTTCTATTTTACTTATGCTATATAAAAATATATTAAAATTAAAATATACTCCTTAAAATTGTTATTTAAAAAAAAAGAAAGAACAAAAATTTAAAGTATAATGGTATGTATGTAAGCATGTAAGGTAACAATTGAATAAAAGTCATTAAATTCTGATTTAAATAAAAAATATGATTTAAATCAGATAAATCCAATTTTTAATTAAAAAAAGTCATGATTTTTTCATACCCTGCTTTACAAGAGTCAATGTACAGTGAGGCAAAAAGGTAATCAAACGCCTTGTAATTCCGTCTCTGTAATCGTACAGAGAAATCCTGTCATTGGAGTTAAAATGGCTTCCGTAAATAAGTGCATTTCATTTGCAGAAGGGCCAGCTTTATATTTATATTGATAAAAATAACTATGCCCACTTTTAATTTCATGTAAAAGGTCTTTGTGCAAATTGATCATAGTTACAAGAGATGAGAAAAGCTGTTTGAGGTCCATCTCGAAATGTAGTAATGTTAAATGAAGGTTATACATTTAGAGTTTTTAGAGTATTTCTTAATCTGCTTTTGACTCTCAAGTTCCTTTGACTTTTGAATCTTATTTTCAAGAAATATTGAACAATAATTCAAAAAATACCTGAGGATCTTGCACAGTTAAAGCAACCAAAAATGCCTGTGAATTGATATGATTGCTGTGAATTTACTTCAACTAATAAATGTTATGTTATGACTTTTTTCTGTTTGTATCAACAGTGGCATAGAATCAAGTTGCACAAGGTTTTGATGACACCTTATTTACTGTGTACCATTAGTTGATGTCTAAAGTGTGTTGCACAAAGGTTGATCTAGCCAAATCAGTATGCCATCTGATTATTCCCCAAAGGAATTTCAGTTGGATTGTGAGGTTTGCAAGTGGGATTCCAGACATCCATCGTTGCTACTCTATGCACATCTTGGTCATTCACTATTCAGTCACTAAAAAGTTGATGTCCAATATTCACTACACTTTACTACTCCTCTTAAAGGTAGAATAAAACACGCTTAATTTACCATGTTGAATAGGTATTCACATACTTTTTGGCTTTTTTAGTTATTAACATAATCATGTGCAACATTGAGGATTTCATGGATGGAGTACTGGAATGTGCACAATGCTGTATTTGTGATATTTTGGAATATAAAATTCTCACTGAAAAAATTTCCCTAAATACGTCAGAAGGATGTAGTTTTGAAAAACTCTCAAAATCTTCTGAGAGGAATGAACTAAAATAATTTTTTTAGACATTCTATTTGTTATTTTTCATATTAGAAGGCACAATATACTGAAAAACTTATTTAAAATGAGGAGTACTGAATTTCAACCACTTGCTGCTCATCATGGATTTCAGTAAACCACTCATTTTACTTGAATTTTGGCTTTTCGATGTGTCTACTTTTGATGCTGCTATCAAAAGTAAGAGTAAATCATCAAAAATTGAGTTGATACATACAAATTTTAATATGAAGACAGACCTTGATGCAAATAAAATGTATTGTATTATTTGTAGTAGACACCATTCCAAGTTAAGTAATAACTTTGGTTTGCTTGCAACTCTTGAGATGGAAATAACAAGGACTCTTTGTAACTCAAGGACTATCAATAAATAGAATGACACAAATTTTTAGTCTGAATTTACAAATTTTGTGATTTTTCAAGTAATTTGTCCTATTTTGAGGATGACTTTACTGCCAAAGCATCCTAGTCTAGGCAAATTTTCACTCTTTCAATATTAAAAATCAATCATAAAATATACTTCTAATTTAAAATGTATTTAAATGGAAATAATAATCTTAAAGTGTTCATTTACTTAAGACAAAAGTAACAAAAAGGAAATATTGAAAAACTTACAATAGCAGAAAGAATATTGAAATTTTATTAGGTAACCACACGGTTGGAATTATTTTATAATAATGCAATGCCTAATGAATCCAATGCTACTGCAAACTAAATTTTTTTTATGTGTAGTTTACATGGTAACCTTGTACCCTTACACATGATTAAAATATATTTGAAAAGGCTAATAACACAAGATTTCTGAAAATCGTATGGATTCTTGAAGCATAAAATCGCATTTTGTCAGCTCGGCATCACTCCAACAAATGTTCATGGAATGGATAAAGTTAAACAAAACAATTAATTTCTTTGTTTATCATTTTCTAAACATGTAGAATAACAATTTGCATGTTTCTTGTTGCTAATCTATATGTATTTGTCCACTGATGCTGCAGAACTAAGCATTTTGGTATCCACCTTGTACACATTTCAAAACTACTGTAGTCAATTAATTGCTGCTTTGACATTATCCTACACTCCAGATGGGCCAGTGTTTGACGGAAATAATATGTAACAGAAATTTCGCAATCATGATTGTAAATGAAATTACAGGAGAAATAGAATATCAATATGGGTTCCAGGAGGATCCTAAAACATTAGCTCTTATATGCAAGTTCCCACGAAATACAGAAGAGGAGTTAGTCCCTCTAATCAGAAGCAAGTTAGCTTATGAGGTTGGATGATGAAACCATTACTTTTTTTTGTCAATGTGGATATTTACTGAAGCTTTTGTTCTGTTTTCATGAATTACAAAGACTGCAAATGTTCTTGAATTCTACTCTTGTCTACAACAATATATTAATGTTCAATTGTATATTAACTGTGCTAAACACATAATCAGTTATCACACCAATGTGAGGATATGATATGCAGAAATTCTGCATATCATAATATGTTATACACTACCCTACAATAATGGACTGGACGCCAGCGGATTTGCATAAAATCTGACTACTTGTTTGGGGGTGTTTTTCGTGGTATGGTCTGGGACCTTTGCATGCTGTTCCTGGTAAATTGAATGCTGATGCCTACATGAACATTTTAGACAATCAGGTTCTTCCTATGCTCTGGCAATTTTATGGAATGGATGGATGTTACTTCCAGGACGACAATGCTCCATGTCATGTTGCTGCCTCTGTCAAGCAGTGGTATCAAGATATGGATGTAAAACGTCTTCCCTTGCCTGCTCAGAGTCAAAACCTAAACCCCATAGAAAATTTGTGGGACGAGTTAGAGCGACCCTTGCAGACCAGGGAACCATGTTCGAAATCTACAGCTGAGCTGTCGACATTCTTGCAGCAGGAATGGACACAAATTCCCATAGTTGTGTATCAAACTTTGTTGAAAGTATGCCCAGAAGGGTTGCTAGTGTAATTGCAGCACGTGTGGGTCCATCCTCCTATCAAAGCATGTATTCTTTCTCTTATATCACCACATCTTGCTGTCCTGTCCATAGTTGTAGGGTAGTGTATATCCATATTACTGAAAATCAATTGTCTTATTCCTAATGCAGTCTTCTAAAAATTGGATCTGGATAATTTAAATAATCTCACATTTTCATAAAAGTAAGGCCAAAATATTCATTCAAATTTTATGTATTTGTTATTGGATGTGTTTTTTAAAATTGTTTCTATTTAATTCTATTTAAATTGTAATTTTTTTTTTTTTAGAGTGACTCAAGTTGCTATTGAAACAGTTAAGAAACGTGAGTATTGAATGTGTTTCTTTTAGTTTTTATATTGAATTACTGTAATCTTATTATTTCTAAATCTTTGAAATTTTAATTGAATTACTGTAATCTTTTTTCTAAATCTCTGAACTTTTCATTGAAAACTTGCAACCTCTTTTACTTTGGAAGGGAAGTTAATTCAATTTTCTTCTAAGTATACTTGCAAACTTGTGCAATATCATGTTTGTGCAGATTTATGAAAACATACTGGAGGTGGATGATGAAATATTCCTTTCACTGCAGGAAGTACTATAATTATATTAACTGTTTTAAAACAGACTTACCTTTCATATTTTTATGAATGGATATTTTACATTAGTTGCCTGTTTTTTTTTTCAGTCATTACAAAAGAGTTCCTTTGACTGTTTGTTTACGGTAAAACCTTTTTTATAAGAAATAATTAAACTTCTGAGAAAAATATGTGTAATGAAGTAAGCCACTTTTTATTGGTGTCGTAGCATTCTTATATCTTCTTTTCTATGGAAAGAATCAATGTTTTTTTTCCTCTGCAGGGTGTATAATTGGAGTTCACATTTCAAAAGGCTCTAGTACAAACTATTAGTCAGAATGACTACAGATATTGCATGAAAACTCTTGAAACAATGGAAGGTTTTTTGGAAGGGGAGCAAAGAAAAAATTTAGTTCATAATTGCATGGAAGAGAAAAAGAAAAAAATCAAAAGCACTAACAAGTTACACAAGTGTGTTTAATATGCTCGCTTTTGTTTTGTATTACAAGCTAAAATTGAAAAATAGCATCTTCATCTACAGATCTGAGTGCTTCTGTCAGGTTTGTTGTGTCCTTTTTATTATTAGTTAATCAAAGAGAAAAGAGGTTCGAACGAAGGAACACAACCAGGCCATTAGGCATCGTAACAAGTAGTATTAGAATAAAAGTATTGCGTTTTTAGGATGAATATCATTTAACCTTGAGCACATCAGAATGGTCCAAAACATCGATATTCCGACTCTACGGTATAATCATAAATAAGCATTTAGTGGGGAGCATGCCATTTCCGACACCCAATGATTAGATGTGGAATAAGAGAACAGACCAAACATTTAAATAACAAAAAACATCCAGTTACTTTATTATATTAATAATATTGCAGTAACCCATACACCACAGTGTATTTATTAAAGAAACATAATTATAGATTTAATGACATTGTCAATAATCATAACTTTACAACACACAAAGAACAAGAAAAATTGTAGCTCGTATTGTATAGGCATGCCGACGTTAATTACATGATATAAATAATAAGACTTAATTCTATGATAACGTGTATCATGACATAAAATATGGGATAGTACTAAGATATACTATCGCGTAAAATAGGCATAGCGTTTTGGATGTTTACAACTAGACGCTTATTTGAAGAGGAAAAAACCCCTGAGAATTACCAAAAGAAGGGGGCCATGAAAATGGATGTGGCCAACGGAAAAGTTTAATTAGAATTAAGTTATCATTTAAATTATTATTGAGTGAGTATATTTATAAATCAATGACGAAAGAAGATGGCTGTACAAGGGGGCCCGCATAGCAAACGCCAAGAGTGAGTACGCTCCACCAAACACGCTGGAACCAGGATCAAGAAAAAAATTCCAATTCTTGCTTCGGTTAACTGCTTGATTTGCTGTACGCTCATTGGTGCTTAGAGGTCACGAATAGACGTGCAAATTGCAGCTGCGCTCTGATTCGCACAAGTGTGAAGCTACTGGAATATTCTAGAAGGTCAAAAAGGCGGTATTTTTTACCGTTGCCACTTGGCCGTTCGGCAATGAAAAAACTATCATATTTGATTTGAGGCTCGGCATAAGCGCCATGTTATTTGGGCATAACACTCCAACCGATCCTGGGGAGTGAAAAATTAAGGATTAATTTTTTCTTTTTGCGGGTAACAAAGAACATTACAGTAAAATATGGGTGTATAGTGAAAACACTGTTCTGTGGTCACAATAAAAAGTATGTGTTACACATGGATAATAAACGTTGCATAAAACTGTAACACCATAAACGACAAGACAGTGTTGTGTCAAAAAGTAGATGTCAGCAAAAATAACATAGGCATACAGTGATACTGAGATTCTCGATTACATGTTGGGCAACAGGTTGGCACTTAATTGAAGATGAGCACGTGGAGGTCAAGTGAGATAATGACCACCGTGTCACAAGACACCGAAAAAATGAAACACAGAAGCTAGGCACTAGTAGCTGACGAGGCAACATCAGGAATTGGAGATATAAGGTATTGGCAGACGATGAGGGGTTGAAGATGCAAGGCGTTGGCAGCCAATGAGGGGTTGAAGATGCAAGGCATTGACAGACGATGAGGGGTCAAAGATGCAAAGCAGACGATGAGACAACGTGAGGAATTGAAGATGCAAGGCACTGATGTCGAAGATAACTCACTGTCAGATGGAGAAGGGGAAACAGTGGTATTGGTGATGAGGAAAAAGGAGCAATGGATCATGGCTTGATGAATAGGTATGTCACGACATTTGGCAACAGGCGCGACAATAGTTATACATTGTTGATGGACCCAACGATTAACTGACAGGGAGATGCAAAATGCATGTGTACCAACCTATATAGATAAAAAAAAAGAGCAACAAATAACACATGTGGATGTATAAGACACCCTTGAGACAATTATAATACATCCAATACGTAAATTTTAGGCCAATTGGACTATAAATGAAATAGTGGAACACAGTCACCACATACATACTAGCAATTTACAAGATCGAGTGTCATGAAAATTAGCGTACAAAACACAAGGTGTAAGACACATTCAGCATTTCCAATATGAAACTAGGCTATAGGGAAACGAAGTGATGAACAAGTAACTACTAGACACATTTAATATTTACAAGATACATCTTGGTAGGTTAGAGAAAATAAGATGATATACATTTGCCACATACCTGGATTTTTCAAAACAATGTAAATATAAAATAACATGTTCCATGTCCATCTCTTGTCAACTTGCACCTGATCAAGAAATTGTAGTATAAATGTTTCTCATGCATTCTGGTCAATAGGAAACAATACCTGAACACGTGCAATTTTGTATGGCTATCATATCAGAATGTTTCTTAAAACTTAATCAGGAAATTTAAGATGTGCTGCTGTTTTTCTAACCATGTTTGATGTACTGTCATTCTGTACTCGCATCTTCCACTACCTGACTATCAACCGTTTTTAATCTTCTGCCATGTTTGGTATTCAAAGAACCTGTCTCCTCAACTTTCAAAATTAGTTTATGTAATTCATTTACAGACATTTGACCAGATATTAAGTCATTTGACATTCTGAACTTCCTCTGAGCTATTCTATCACCTTAGGTCTGAACTCATTGAGTGTTTTGTAATTCTTTTTCAAGGTAGAAGAGGTCAGGTTATATAGTGTTTTTAAGTTATTGAAATTTTGTGCTATATCTATTTAACCCACTAAGCAACACAAATTTATTTTCTATAATAAATTTCTGTACACAAATTTAGTCAATGATAAAAAATTGTGAAAGGATAAAAAATAGAATTGTTAATCTTTTTTAAGTTAAAACTGCTGTATTTATAACTCTAAAATGCATTTCTCTCTCTGCATTTGTTTCTCATTTGGGTTTGTAATTTGAATTTAATCATGTTCCTAGATATTCTTAAGTGTGTTTTCTTGTTGGTTTTTCAATATAGTCTTTATGTTTTGAGCTTATTTATCCCTCTTTGGACATCATGATGCTTGTAAGTATTGTATTGATTTTTACCCTACATCATATTGAATGATTAAATTAACATATTTAATGGTTGTGTGAAATAATCCTTGAAAATCTTATGGCTTTAAAGGACTTTGAAGATCAGAAGTCACACATTGAAGACTTGCTGAAGAGGAAAATGCATATGTGCCCCTCAGGGATAAATTGTGTTATTTGTATCTAAAGTGTAACTTTTTAATTTTTTTAAACGGGCCTTATACTCCTTGGTAGACAAAAAAAACTGTATTTTTGTTAGGAAAATTAACGGGTATTTTTTTTTGGAAAATCTACATTTTCTATTAAGTGAGCTATTTTTTGTTTTAAAAATTAGTGAAATTTTCTCCTTAATGCTGATAAATGCATATTATTTTACAGTAATTTTGTGTAGTCTGTAATTTTCATTTAATTTCTTACATGTCACAAACTCTTGAATTTCATTAAAATCCCCTGGAAAAGTCACAATCTTTTTATAACTTAAAAGTGTAAATAGTGTTTGAAATCATAATTTCACTTTCATGCTTTCATCCAATAGATCTCAAGCTTTTTTTATTAATTGCAGCTCCGCCTGATACAGTGGCTAGTTTTAAAAAGTTGAAACCAGGTAACTACTTTATATAATGTTATTTTTTTTACTGTCATTTCCCCCAAAATTTTAAATACAATACATTTCTAAAAATAAAATGAAATGTTCAGAGCAGGGACTGCACTGATCAAATTTTAATTATGAGTTAATAAAATTTGGATAAGTAAAAGTAAAATTGCTAACACTGAAATGTAAAATTCATATTATTGTTATCTATATTTAGTAGATTATATTGAAATGCACATTTTATTCCTAATGTAAGTTTACATGTTTTACTAGAATCTGCTTTCGTAGAAAATCTTTCTTCATACTAGTTTCAATTTCTATGTAAGATAAAGTTCAATTTCTATGTAAGATATAAAAGTTCTAAAATTTGATTCAATGCAAGTTTGCACTTACAACTAGCTTTTCTAAAAGTCCTCATGCATTATTAAATTTTTACATTCCACTATCAAGTACTTTCAATTTATCATTTCATTTAATTAGAAGTTCATGTTATTCTAAATAATCATTTCCTACTTCATACTGAACCCAAACGTCCATACATTTTTAGTAAATTTACTGTCAAGCTGTCTAGAGCACAATTCTTTTTTAATCCCACGCCAATTATCATTGATTTCAGGCAGTTCATTTTATTCCTATAGTTTAGTTTGTTTAACATAATGATTCATTTTTACAAAATAAGCAAACTTAGTAACATTTAGTAAAACATAAAATTAGACAAAAATATTGTAATTTGACATTTTTCTTCAATTTAACAGTTAAATAAGGAAGAAAAATAAACATTTTAGTAATAAAGTAATTTGGTTTATCAAATGTGACAAGAAACCTTTAACTAGCTTTTCCCTAAACTCTACCTTTTTTCAAAACTTAATAAAAGCAATTAATTTTTTTTGATATATAGCTTCAACATAATAATAATTCATCAAGATCTTTTTTCATCACAAGGAATCTTAACTCAGAGTACTGCATAGTATTTTCCATCTGTATTAAAAGCTACATGCAATTGTTTAGCACATTAGATAATGCCTACTGGATTTAGTTCTTTGTTTTAAAAGAGTTCTCATGAACTCTTGACATTGCATTTTTATGTGTTTTAAAACACATCAATCTATTATGACGCATTAAAAAGACTTCATAATCTGCTTGATCAATGAGATCTGAAATAGGAACAAAGGGAGTGAATTTATATTCATCACATCTATTACTTCAATATTTTTTAATCTGTTTTATCTAAGAATTCCTGGTAATCAGAAATTTGTTATCCTGGAATCAGAAAAGAGTAACTTTTTTCAGCACAATGAACAAAATTTACTTTATATGTCAATATACAAGCAATAGTGAAAGAATAATGCTCTTATTGAATATACATGTCCTTATGCTATCTCTATATTATGATCATAGTCATTAGAAATATATCTTGTAAATTTTAAAATTCTATTACTACTTTGCCAAACAAATATATATTGATGTACCAAATAACATACTTGAACATATAAGGTATACAATTTTTGGTAAATGAGTTTAAAGGACTTAGACTTGATCTAAGTAAAATGTGACTAATATATAACTTTTTGAAGATCACTAATTGATGGTTATTGAAGGAGAATATTCCCTTTTTAGTTAGATGTGAAATGCGTTTTTTAGTGAATGTAGTAATGAGTGCATGCTAAGCCAAGTACCTGTTTTGTATCTTTTCAGAACAACGAGAGGAACGTTTAAAGGCGGTAAGAAAATAATATTTGTTACTTAAAAATGCAAAAAAATTTACTTAACTACTATTTTGGAAGTCCTACAATTCTTATGAATTTATTGTATTAATCATCAAGAGTATTGTATACTATATCATTTCATAAAATACTAGCAGGCCAGCACAACATTGCCCATGAGAGTTCTTTTCGTGTCCTTACTTTTACTAAAAACATTAAAAAGACAAATACATTGAAATTTTCGCTCTATCTTGAACAATCGTGAAGATAGAAAACCTCAAATAGTCCTTTTTGTGTTCGTAATGAATATCTTCATCAAATTTGGCCAAATTCGTATTGTGAAAATATAAAAGTTACAATTTGGAAAAATTATTTTTTAAAGAAAATCACATTTAAGTTATTGATCTGGTGTAAAATTTTCTGCAGATTTCAAATCCATTGAAATTCTCACTTTGTATTTAACAATTGCGAAGATAGAGACTTGAACTAAAGAACGAAAAAAAATAAACGCCAGTCAAAATTTTTTATTTGTTTTGTTTTGCTTCACTGGAATTGTTTGTGCTGAGGAAATAAAAGGAAAAATTAAATTTAGAACTGATCTCTTCACACTGTTGCCATTCTAAGGAAAACAAATAAAAATTAGCTAAAAAAATTTTCAAAATAATTAAAATTTGGGCTTTGCACTAAATTTACATAAACCTGTGCCAAATTTCATTTCTTTAAATCCTAGAGATTCGTCTGGACAATGCATACACGCATGCAGACAGACACTTCCTTTTATAATAGTAGATATCTACTTTTCTGCAGGAAATTCTTATAATATAAATTTAATAATTTATGGCATAGTACTTATTTACTGATTAAAATGATGGTAACTTATGGATTTCTCTCAAATATTTTTAGAATTGTTGTGTAGTGCGCAAGAACACAAAGCAATTATGTAGGAAGAGCTTGAAGTGTCATTTACACACCGATAAACAAAGAGAGGACATTCGTAAATATTTTAACGGTAAGATTGTAATTTGTTTGAGCTAAACTATTATAATTTGATTTTTTTAAATATATATATATTTGTTGAAATTTATTTGCTATTTATCCTGCTCTTTGTTAGAATTTTATGAAGAAATAAAAAAAATGAAGCTTTTTTCACATATCATAACTAGTATCCTATGGAACTTGCCACATAAACTTATGTCATGTATACTGTAATTATATTACTTTTATTACTACCCTATTATATTAATGTTTTACAAAATCTCAATAATTATACCCATGCATGAGAGATTTTTCCAGATGAACTTTACTTATTCACTTATAAATCTAGAGTAAAATTGCATTTCTCAAAACTACTAGTGAATCCACATTCTTTCTTTTTTCGTCATACTTAATCATTTTGTGTTGAACCAAATATTTGTAATGTAGAAAACACCATGTAAATAAGCATGAATGATTTGAGGCAAATATTCATAATTTGTTTACATACCAACAGTACAGCCGCTATAATATGAACAAAAGCATAACTGAATTTGTTAAAGGAATGTTATGAAAGATAAAAGTTCTAAGCTTGAAGAAATGAAATTTCTACAGGCATTTAATTAATTTTCTTTGAACAAGTACATTAGATTTGAATTTTTTACAATTTTTTAGGTTGATTCAGTTCCACATTTGAAAACAAATCTAAGTAACCAGTTTAACTATATTTACTACCAAAGTTAACACCTATTTGAGACATTGAAGTAGTATAGACATATTCAAGTCTGTTTAATGCTTATTTACTACCTTGGGAATAGAATCTGTATAAATTGTTATTACTTCTTTTTACTTCAGCAAAATATGGCATGATTTAAGTACTTTAATTTTCATTTAAAAATATACCTTGAAGTATTTTGAAAGTATTGGAAGAGAAGTAGTACAGAATGGCACTAAATAACTTGCTTTAGGGGTTTTATTCATGTAAAATATTTTTGAATTGTTCTATAGGTTTTTTTTATTTGACAGCATTGACTAATTTATTGATTGTCTTGTGAAAATTTTGCCCTTTCAGCCGGGCAAAGTCGTATTTATGCCACACACTATTTGAATGTAATTAAAAACCAACAAGTATTTAACTTGTCTGAGGAAAAAAATAAATTTTAGCTACAGTGGTACTCTCTTAACGGACACCTCTAATTAACGGACATTGTTATGAGTCCCAGTCGTTTTATATAGGACAGTCCGTGTTATTCCCTCTGGATAGCAAACAGGTATTTTTGAAAAATTTTCAATTATTTTGGCAAACATTTAAAAATTATTTTAACCAGCAAGCAAAAATATGTGCTTTTGTGTCTTTACAACAAACTTTTTCCGACTCCTCCCTTCCGTGCTTGACACAATGGAATTCGACCCTAAAATGTGCTCAATGGTATTCTTCTGTCCCTCTCACCCTTTCTTTCTTCCAAAACTCCCTGTGTTTCTTGGAATTTAGAGACGCAAAACCTGTTTTGGGGCTTGGTCGTTGGTCACTGGCGAGGCTACAACTTTACTTATCTATTCACTTTAGTTCGACAGTGCAAACTGATTCAGATCGTGTTAAAATGGTGTCGAAAAGGAAGAGATTGAATTTGAAAGAAAAATTGACGTTTTGGAAGTTGCTGAAAAGGAAGAGCTGAGCATTCGTAGCCTTGCCGAACTTTTCCACGTTAGTAAAAAGATTAGTGAACTTTTGAACGATAAAGAAGGAATTCGAAAAATGTGGGTCCTGAGTTCGAAAGAAAAGTTTGAAGTTTCGTAAGACAGAAACAAGCAAAATCGACGAAATGGTGATGAAATGGTTCCGTTCTGCTTGTGCAAAGAACATTCCTGTAAGTGGTGTTTTGCTCCAAGAAAAAGCCAGAGAAGTATATGAAAGTTTAGGATTATAAACTCTTATGGCCTCAAATAGATGGCTGGAAAAATTCCGGACACATCACAACATATCTTTTAAACAGATTTTGTGGCAAAGAAAAATCTGTAAATCCAAATGAAGTAACAGATTGGATGGGAAAGCTTGAATCTTTGTGGAAAGGCTATGACGACAGAGACATTTTCAATGCCGATGATATTGGCTTCTTTTACCACAACCTTCCGGACAAGACCTTATGTTTTGCGGGTGAAAAATGTAGTGGCGGGAAAATTTTAAAAGAAGGACTCCCTCTTTTGCTGTGTTGCAACATGCTGGGAGACTTTGAAACTCCAGTTGTTATTGGAAAAGCTAAGACGCCTAGATGTTTCAAGAACATTGATGTACGAAAACTTAGTGTTTCGTGGAAGTCAAATAAGAAAGCGTGGATGACAACTGAGATAATGAGCGATTGGTTGGTGGAGTAAGACAGCAAAATGAAAAAACAAAAGTGAAAAATTATTCTGTTCATGGACAATGCTACTTCCCATCCTGATGATTTAAAGCTCAAAAATGTTAATTTAGTTTTCTTGCCTCCTAACGCCATTTCGATGCTACAGCCACTTGATCAGGGAATTATCCGCAGCTTTAAAGTAGGATACAGAAAGCTGCTTCTAAGACATGTGCTTTCACAGATTTCTTCCTGCAAATCCAGTGAAGAGTTGGCAAAATCGGTATCTGTTTTGGATGCAATTGCCTAAACTATGTCAGCCCTTAAAAAGGTGGAACCTGGGTGCATTCTAAAATGTTTTAAGAAGGCAGGATTTTTGAATACAAGCGAAGTGGAAACTGACAGTACTACTGAAAAAAGCTAAAAAGAATTTGCGGATCTATTAGCCAATTTGGATTCAAATGTCTTGTTGAAGAGTATGTCAAGATTGACAACGATTTATCTATTGAGGAAGAAAACCTGCGTGTTTCCAATTTCATTCATCAGGACACCACTGAAGCACTGTCCCTTTCCGAGGATGATGATGATGAATCACCAATGGAAGACTGCAAAATCAAAGCTTATTCGGAAGCACTGAAATGCAGTGAACAATTAAAACAGTTCTTTCTGTACAATAGAGATTCCGAGGGACTAGCAAAGCTAAATCCTATGAAGATTCACCTTGAAAAACAGGTTTGCAGTGTAAAAAAGAGAAATCAAACTTTGTAAACAGATTTTTTTTCAAGTAGTATAGTAATTAAAATAATTTAGCTCCTATGCATTGTATTTTGGGATTATTTAATATAAGATAAAAGGATTAGTACACAGTTAAAAGGTAAAGTAGTAAATAGTTATTCTTTTTTTACCTAATTAATATTTCCTTTTTAATTAAAATTGCAGCCATAATTTTCAATCAAATGTAAAAGAGAAGTGCACAAACTTTTTTTATAAAAAGGTTGTCCTCCCAAATAACGTACAAAACTCTTGGTCCCATGACTGTCCGCTTTTCAGATACTCTGTAGTTCTTTTGTTAGTTATTAATTATAATATCAATCCTCAAATCAAATTTAAGTTTAAAAATAAGTTCAATTTACTTTAACCTCTTAAAACGAGTTTTTTTTGGGAAAAACTGGTAAAAAATGATTGAGTTTTTTTTTTGACAGAAAATGAATATATAGGTATATTGTAAGTTATTTTTTGCAATATCAGAGCTGTGGGGGGTGACTAGAAAGCAGGGAGGAGGGGTAAAAGTTACATAAAAAAATCATTATACAAAGTGTAAACAATTTGATTACATGTTTATTTTGAATTTCAAAATATTAAAATCAAATTAAATCAAACTGTCATACTTACAAGCATAAAAATAGTTAAAAATAAAATTCAGTTTGGTATTATATACTATCGCTCAAACTTTCTGATAAATTGGTATATTCAAAATCGTCAGAGTCGATCTTTATCAGATAACTTTTTCTAAACAAGTTACAAAAACACTTAGTAAAAATTAATTTATGGTTAACTGTTTACTTTTATGATATTTAACGTAATAAAAATGGATATATTACCTTTTCCACACCAAACAGCTGCTTTATAACAAAGAATTCCTAATAAAACATTTTGATCATCCAAATGCACCACGTGGTTTATACATGAAAAATGCTGCATAGTGGTGCCATCTATAGTCAATAAGTTTAATTATAATCTAGCCTACCTATTTTTACTAGAACGGATATCAGACGGGCATTAGAAATAAAATAACGCGAGATACAAGATCGCCCGTTTGAGACACAGGCATGTGCAAATTTGCGGGTAACGTTTGCCCGTGTTAGATACGGGCAAATGCGTTAAGGGGGTTAAAAAAATCTAGCAAAGAAGTTTCTGTGAAAACCTATTTATCAGTAATAAGATGTAGCTATTGTCTTATAAAATTTAAATCATTTTGTGTATTTATTTGCTTTGCCTAAAAGAGTCATCAAAAAGACCACAAAAGTTTTAAAACACTCCCTGAACAGACTTTTAGTTTAATTTTTGACTTAAAACTGAATTGTGACTTCTACTTGGTCACCTTCAATAGAATTTCTATGGTTGTAGGATATATTTCATTTGATAATTTTTCTCTTGCAGCTGGCTGAAGCTTTACTGGAAGACAACATGAGATGTGTTCAGAGAATTAATTTCATCATTCATTCTTGCTTATGTGGGATGGTATCGATTCTGCACAAATAAAAATCTCGGCAATTTCTTTTTGCTAACATGTATATATATTGTAGATTTGGATACAGTGGATACTAATTAGAGCAAATACTGTTACTATGAAAAACTGACTGTGAAACTAAGTCCAATTCATGTCTTTTCAAATGGCATTAAGAATCATGCATTGAATTTTCTGACTTCCAAATAAATTCTATATGAAACTTGTTTGTATCTGACCATTGACCTTTTTGTAACTTCATGGGGCAAACCTTTGGTTGTTTGTGATGGACCATCCAGTAGGTTAACAGGGACAATCACCAAGATTCATGCACTTACAAACTATGATTCGAACCCAGGACCTACTGGATGGCTGATAAATGCTGACCACTATACCAGTTAGACAAGTATTTTAAATCTTATTGCAATGAACATTTTTTTTAGTGCTAAATTCTTTTTCAATTACCCAGAAATAAAACTTCTGACAAATAAAATGCAAGAGATCAAGTGTAGCATTGATATTGGTCCATGATCATTAGATTATCATTCTGTCCATAAAGGACACATTTCTCTTCAACTAAGTGATGACAGCATGAAGATGTTGAGATACCTAAGGTTAAGAAAATAACCTTTTCTCTAACATGGAGAAAATGCCATAACTTTATCGTCCCACAAATGGATTTTGTAAATTTATTTTTTACAAGCTTTGTCACTTTTACCTATCAATTCTCTTATACAAAAAAAATTTCGGGGGTTTCTGCAGTTATGTGAATAAATGTTACTCTTTAATTGTACAGTATATATTTTAATTTACACCATTTTTGTATGTTAATTTTTGTAAACTCCATTTTGTAAAAACTTAACTATTTCTCCATTAGAAGTTATGCCTCGAGTTAGAAATGCTTTATATATTAGTTTATGTGAATATTTTAAGTAAAAATGAATTAATAATTATTGTTATTTATCAAAAATTACTTTGCAATACATTTTAAGTCTTAGAGTTCACATTTTAAGTCTTAGAGTTCACATTATATAATGAGAATCCACTGTATTTCTGAAATTTGACTAGAATTTCTACAACTTGATAGCAATATTGGAATTTAATGATGTAATTTCATTATTATACTGAACAGTGAAATACTTAGAGGTAATGCTTTTGTGCTGAGTATAGTTTAATGTGCTGAACAATGTAATCAAGAACATTTTTAATTGGCTCTAGTATTCAACATTTTAAAGATTGGTTGTAATAAAGGCTGTATTTTTTAATGTAGCAAATTAAACTAACAAACTTATACAATGCAGATTTCAGATCTTACATCTACATGTCAGAAATATTCACTGTAATAGTGGAAAATGTATGGTACTTTTAATTTAATCTTTTAACTACACTATCCAAATATCCCTACCTGCGTCTCAGAACGTCAGATTTGTCCTGTCTTCCTTTCTCTTACAGAACTTGGGTGAGAGAGTTGTGAATGACTTTTACAAATGACCACCTAGCGCACTTTCCTTTCATAGGCTATTTCCAATGCCACTTAATAGGGGATGGTTGCACTACTTTTGAACCACCTCTTGGCTTTGTTACTTTTCAACTATATACTTTCTTTTCAACCTCACTTGAGGTTTCATACAAGGGACTATGAGGTTTAGATTAAAATTCATTTATGGAAGTCTAGGCTATAGCACATGCATACTTCATTTGTTTTATTTATTATATTAGTATTTCAATGACTGATTTTAATAAGCACAAGTCGTTTTTGAAAGTTAAGTACAAGATTTCGGTATTTCATTTTTAAAGTTGTCTGATTTTGTATAATCATTCATCTTAATTATCATTCATAATATTCTTATTTTAGATAAAAAGTAATTGGGTGTAAAAGTGTTTACATTACAAAACAAATCTAAATGATAAATATTTTCTATTTAAATAATTCAGTGTACTCCTTATGTACTTGTTTATGTATTATGTTTCGTTCTCTTTAAGAATACTGTTTTCTTGCCCATTAAAATTTATCGTTTTATATAAGTTTGTTAAAAAATGATTAATTAATAAAATGAATGTTTGCTTGACTTGTGATATTCAATAGTTGCAATATCTTATGAGAAAAAGCTCTTACTACTTTACTTTCAAAATACTTTTTTAACTGAATTGAACTTCTGTCTATCCTTGTTTTGAAATCTATTGAAATTATACCTGCAGGGAAAGTAATTGGTTGTTATTCTAATAGATATGAAGATTTTAATTCACTTTAAAAATCAGCTTTAGAATTCAGTCATAGACAAGAGAAGATATATAAAAAGACCAAATTTCCTTATCAAGTGAGTACTATATGCTCACTAGTCTCCAACATTTATATCTGAATTTACTATTATAGCACTCAAGTTTATTGATTTTAGAAAATCACTTCTTTTACGATATAGAACTTTCTACACAAAAAAATTTAGAAAATTTCTTCATGAATATTGATTGACAGAATCGCCAGTTATTTCTGCATATGGTTAATTAATAAAATTTTCGATCATCTTTAAAATGAAAATAATTTGGAGATCACAGTTCAGTCTAAAATATTAAAGGTTAAGACACAAACCAAATGTTGTAAAAATAAATTACTGAAACAGTTCAAATAATATTTGGCTAATAATAAAAAACATGGTCACATTGTACCATTATGTTAAGGTCATCAAAAGTGGATGCTTCTTTTGCCCTGAGATAATGATTGATGCTTAGGAAACAGAAAAAAATTTATCATTCTTCAGCATATACTCTTGTAAATCGGGTAAAAATCAAGCAATGCAAAATTGCCAATTTGTAAAGTTTAATGTTTAAAGTTATTGGAAAATTTCGAATATGAATAGTGAGTATCAGCATTAGTTACTAAAGACTGACTGTCCAAATTTCTGAAAAAAGATTGAGTGGGATATTAGCCTACTGCTTTGCAATACTCAGTATTATTTTGATTCTCTATGATAATTTCTTGCAACACTAAAGTTAATTAGACCGACTGAAAACAGGAAGATCGAAATATTTCGAAAACCAAGTGGTGATAAGAAGTAAAAGAGTACTGTAATGGTTCATGAGGCGGTGTTCGGTAATGGTAATTTTAGTTAACGTCGTACTAGAGCATAGAGCAACACAACGGGCTATTGACGACGGTCCGGGATCAGTCCCTTCAGGGAAAGATCCGAGGACAACGCCTCGTAATTTTGAACCACGGTCAGATGACGAAACAACACTTGAGCTGAGGCGGTGTTCGGACAAAAAAAAAGCTCCTTTGGTTGTCAGCGAGAGAACCCTTCGTGCCAACATCGAGTTAGATTGCTGTGCCGTACCTTTTAAGTCATTCTACCAATGATAAAGGAAGATATATCCAGTGGCGTAGGATGGGGGCTGCGGGCCGGACAGGGTGTCATCACAGACGGGGGTGACAAAATGGCATTTTTTTTTTTATAATTAAAAAAAAAGGGAAGTGGCTCACGACACTTTAAAAAAAAATGTTATGCTTAAAACGAGTTTTATAACTTCATCTGGCAATTAACTTCAATTTTAGTCAACATAATCTATATATATAAAACTCGAATACCACTGACTGACTGACTCGTCACTGTATCTCAAGAAATACAAGTCTTGGGAAGATAAAATTTTGCAGGGTGATTCTTCTTATACCGTAGGGGTGTACTATGAAAGGATTTTGAAAAATTCGAATCATAAGAGGCCTAAAATTGACCTAAGGCCTAAGTCGAAAGCAATTTGAAATCGCCATAGAAATAACATCGAGTATAAAACGATTGCTGTACGCATCTCAGACTGCTTTACCAGTTTTGATCGAAAAACAAATTAAATTATAATGTTCATGTTTGAACTGAATTTTTACTTCTTCCCATGATGAAAATAATATTTATGAATATTTGATTGATGAAGAAAGAATATATTTAGAACATTTAATTTTATATTTACTTAAATTTTATAATGGAGCACGAAAAGCCCAAACGATATACTCATTGATCATAAAAGCGTAATTTTGCTACTCGGTATCTGGCAACCTCAGGATGAATGTTTAATTTTTTGTTTGATTTATAATCCTTTTTTTGTGTAATTGAGTTGAAAACGAGATGGTTGCGGTCATATTTGTGGATTCCCAAGTACACTCTATAACAAAAAAATCCGATTCCTTTTAAATTTCGTATGCAAAAATGTTTTGACCAAATATGCAAATGATTAAAATTTGGTGTCCAATGAATGAACAGTGCAATCTCCAGCGCATCGGAACTGCGCATACAGCAGATGTATATAAGGAGTTGTTCTTGAACTATTGTTAAAAATTTCTGCTGCATTGCTATTTAGGATACCTTTCAACGACTGAAAAAATGCCTCGCCGCAGGATTCGAGCTCATTACGAGCAACTTTCAGAGTTTGAAAGAGATCGTATCATTGGATTGAAAGAGGCAGGTTGGGCAAATCGGAGAATCGCTCGTCATGTGAGTCGAAGCGATGCGGCTATTAGAAGATGCTGGCAAGAGTGGGTGGACAATGGCAGATTTCAGCGTCATAATGGTAGCGGTCGACGTAGGGCCACAACAGATCGCGCGGACAGAGTGATTGTCAGATCAGCTGTCACAGCGCCTGATTCATCGCTATCAACCATCATTCGTGCGACCCACACTCGAGTGTCCACCATGACCATTCACAGACGACTGAGAGAGTGAAATCTACGCTCGTACCGACCGTTACGCCACCAAGCGCTCACGCCTGCACACTGTCGAGCCAGATTACAGTGGTGTTTGGCTTTATCAGGCTGGAATGATGCTGACTGGGGACGTATAGTCTTTAGCGACGAATCCCGCTTCCAACTGTGTCCTGACGATCATCGAAGACGCGTCTGGAGACGCCCAGGGTAGCGTGCCGATCCTGCTTTCACTATTGCACGCCACACGGGCCCTCAAAAAGGAGTTATGGTTTGGGGTGTCATTTCCCTTGATAGCCGGACCCCTTTGGTCGTCATTAGAGGTACACTTACTGCACAGCGGTACGTTGACGACATTCGGAGACCTGTTTTGCTACCGTTCCTTTCGCAGTACCCTGGGCTTATTTTTCAGCAAGACAATGCCAGACCACATACGGCACGTGTTGCTATGAACTGTCTTCAAGCTTGTCAAACACTTCCTCGGCCAGCCAGATCACCAGATCTCTCTCCCATCGAGCATGTCTGGGATATGATGGGAAGTCGACTGCATCCGGTAGGGAATGTTGATGACGTAGTCTGATAATTGGAGCAAATTTGGCAAGAAATACCGCAGGAGACCATTCGGGAGCTTTATCGGTCTATGCCACGTCGTGTAGCAGCTTACATCCAGGCTAGAGGCGGGTCAACACCTTATTGAGTTCGTTACTGTAACTCTGAAATAAATCATTCAATTGTTCTGAAATTTTAATAATTTTCTATACTGTACATAATTTTCCTATCCACCAATTTTTGTCTCCATCGGACATCTCCTTCTTGGTGCATCGATTTTTTTGCTATAGAGTGTAGATTCGGATTTGAAATCTGCGGAAAATTTTACACCTTACACCACGGGCAACGCCGGGTTAGCCACGCAGTGGCTAGTATATATAGATGTGTTGAAATAAAATTTAAGACCAATACAGACAGAGATGATGCATTAAGATTTAGAGCAGTAACAAATAAAGAGTTTAACAAATATTTCACAAAAACTGCAAAATAGACTGGAATTGAATTAATAGAGTTATAATTCCAGTTATATATAGATGCATTAGGAGGAAATTCTGCTCCACAAGCGGCTTTTTTTCTGATTTCAGTAGACGTTATTTTAAGAGGCCCTTTCTGATAAAGTTAAGGGCCGCGGTAGCCCGGTTGTAGAGTAACGGATTAGCAACCGAAGGGTTACTAGTTCGAATCCAACCAAAGACCGTCATGTATTATACAAAGGGAGCTGGTGCACGTTAAATCTGTCATGGCCTAAAATGTCCTGACGTTGGCGTGGTGTTGAAGTTTGGAGAGGGGTTCCATCTCAAGTATGATTGCGTCATCTGACCATGGTTCGAAACTACGTGGTGTTGTTCTCGGATCTTTCTTAGACCGTCCCCAATAGCCCGTTGTGTTGCAACAGTGCGACGTTAATAAAAAAAGAAATATCCGGACCGTTGTCCATAACCCATTGTGTTTGTTGCTCCAGTGCGACGTTAGTAAAAAAAACCTATCTACCAGACAGCTTTGGATAGGTAGATAGGTAAGGTAAAGAAATGAAAATGGTAATGGTAATTTTAGTTAACGTCATACTAGAGCAACACAACGGGCTATGGTAAGGAAAGGTAATTTTAATTAACGATCTTACTAGAGCAACACAACGATAGATAGATAGATATTTTAATAAAGGTCATACTAGAGCAATACAACGGGCTATGGTCGACGGACCGGGATAAATCCAAACTGTAATCTTTAATCTAAATAAATCTTACCACACCATGTAATTTTGAACCACGATCAGAGGACAGCTTTCGGATTGAATCAACTTCTTATTGGTAGGTATTTTAACTAACAACGCACTGGAGAAACACAGGGGGCTATTGGTGACGGTCCGGGATCAAACCAGAAGGGAAAGATTCGAAGAACCATGGTCAGATACCGAGGTTAAGATGTGAGCTGGCAATACAATGCTGGTCCTATAACCGAATTTGTAGAAATGATAACTTTGCAAGTGTCTATCACTGTACGCTTCGTCATCTGACCGTGGTTCCAAATTACGAGGTATTGTCGTCGGATCTTTCTCTTAAGGGACTGATCCCGGACCGTCGTCAATAGCCCGCTGTGTTGCTCTAGTAAGACGTTAACTAAAAATTACCAATTACTATCACTGTACAAATTTTTATTGGGGTCTGCGGTAGGTAGGCTGCCAGAGTAGTGAATTAGCAACCGGAGGGTTGTGAGCTCCAATCAAAGACCATCGTGTACTTGTGGACAGGTGTACGTTAAATCTGTCGTGACATGGAAGTTTGAATATTGAGTTGGTCTTGAAATCGCCATAGTACCGAGGTTCAATATTACTGGATGTTATTCTCGGATCTTTCCCTTGTGGAAGAATCTCGGACAATCACCACTAGACCATTGTGTTTCTTCAGTGAGACGTAAATTCCTTTAACTACCTATCAACTGATCATTAACGGGATACTAAAACCATACCGGCATCCGTCTTTCAAATCGGGCTGATTAGATGACATTTAATTCTGTTTGAAAATCTATGCTCTTCGGAAACACTATAACAATGCTTTTTTTTAAGAAACCCTTAAATTCTGGTCATTTTTAACGTCGTACTAGAGCAACACTACGGGCTATTTACGACGGTCCGGGATTAATACCCTGGGGTAAAGATCCGAGGACAACATCACGTAATTTTGAACCACGGTCAGATAACGAGGCAACACATGAGCTGGCACCCCACTTTCCAAACTTCCACACCAACCCAACGGGAGTACGTTCGGCCACGACAGATTTAAGGTGCACCAGCCGCCTTTACACCATACGTTTACAAGCATCCATGCCCGGACCCGGATTAGAACCGGGAACCTTCATATCTAGAGGCTAACACCTAACCACTATACCGGTTGGTCGGTTCCTGGTTCGAATCTGGGTCTGGGCATGATTGTTTGTAAGCGTATGGCGTAGAGGCGGCTGGTTCAACTTAAATCTGTCGTGGCCGAAAGTCCTCACGTTGGGTTGGTGTGGAAGTTTGGCGAGTGGGGTGTTTAACTCTTTTAGATCAGACCAATCGACTTTAAAAAAACATAATTTACTTACTTAAAGACTGGAATATATGCAGGATAACTTTTACCAATATCAAAATAACGTAAACACCACAAGGCGTCATCTCCATGGAATTGTCCGACTCCTTTTCGTTTCTTCTTCCTTCTTTTTAGCGGTGGAGCTTTTTGCTCCCAGGTCCTACAGCTTTACCTGGTTTCCTGCGAACCGGGAACTAGTCTCGGTAGCGGTCGCTACAGGTAGCCCCCGCCAGTGACAGCGAGATATCAGTTGTACCGTGGGTTCGCACGAACTCGCCGGCCTGAACGTGTTGTCCTTTCAAGATGCGGTTGTTCAATGCCTTCTTCAGAGGAAGATGTTGGGGTTGGGGTTGGCATGTGGGTACTCCAGTTCTGTGCATCGTCTCGGGTGATGTAGGCTGGCTTTACTCGATCAATGCTCACAGTTGTTTGCTTTCCCCTCGTCAAGATCTTGAAAGTTTTGGCACTGCGCTCAATGACTTCAAAGGGCCCTGTATAAGGTGGCTGTAAACTTTTTCGAACAGCATCAGTTCGCAGAAATACATGGCTGCATTTCCCCAAATCTTTGCTGACAAAGACAGTCTGTTGACCATGTGGTTGGGTCACAGGAACTAGGAGGCGCTGCATGCTTTCCCGAAGTCTCCCTACAAAAGTGGCCGGATCTGGGCTGCCAGGAGCAGGGCATAGGAATTCTCCAGGGATGCGAAGAGGTGTTCCATAGACCATTTCGGCTGTTGTTGCCTGTAGATCCTCCTTCCAAGTAGCCCTGAACCCCAGGAGGATTGTAGGCAGTACTGTTGTCCACTGGATGTTGCCATGGGCCATAATCGCAGATTTCAATTGTCTATGAAATCGCTCTACCTGGCCATTTGCAGCTGGGTGATATGCGGTGGTGTGTTGTCTAGCGGTGCCCAAAAAATCGGTTAGAGCATTGAACAGAGACGATTCAAACTGTGTGCCCTGGTCGGTAGTCAACCGCATTGGGGATCCAAATCTGGAGACCCAACCAGAGTAGAAAGCTGTTGCCACAGAATGTGCAGATATATCTACCAGAGGAAAAGCCTCTGGCCACTTTGAAAAACGATCTACACAGGTAAGGCAGTATCGAAAACCCTGTGATGGAGGGAGTGGCCCAACCAGGTCAATGTGCACATGTTCAAATCTAGAGCTGGGGGGAACGAAACTACCAATCTGGCTTCTTGTATGGCGCGACACCTTAGACTGTTGACACTGTAGACATGCCCGAGCCCAAGATGTCACATCTGATCTCATGGAAGGCCACACGTATCTTTCACTGACCAGCTTGATTGAGGCCTGAACTCCAGGGTGTGATAGTGAGTGAAGGGCATTGAATACTACCCTACGATACGACTCTGGCACAAATGGGCGAATGCGTCCAGTGGATACATCACATTGTAGCGTGACAGCTGGTTCGCCAACAGGGAGTGGTTGTAGCACGAGTGAAGTAGTTGTTGACGACAGGACGTCTTGCAGCTCTGCATCATTTAGTTGCTCCAGAGCCATATGCTGGAAATTGATAGTTGAAGGTGTACTGATGGTAGAAATGTGTACCCTGGACAGTGCATCAGCTACCACGTTGTTTACCCCTTTTAGATAGCGAATATCTGTAGTAAACTGAATTATAAAGTCTAATTGTCTGGTTTGTCTAGGGGAACATTTGTCCTCTTTCTGACGAAATCCAAATGTCAGTGGTTTATGGTCTGTAAATAAAGTGAAAGAACGGCCTTCCACCATGTGTCGAAAATGCCTGATGCCCATGTAAGCAGCAAGCAACTCCCTGTCATAAGCGCTGTACTTTTGCTGGGCAGGGGTCAGCTTTTTAGAGTAAAAAGCAAGAGGTTGCCATCCTTTGGTCACTTGCTGATGTAAGGCAGCCCCCATAGCCGTGTCTGATGCATCAACTGCTATGGCCAGTGGAGCAGTAGTGGAGGGATGGTACAAGATGGTGGCATCCGCTAGGTCCCTCTTACATTTTTCAAAAGCAGTTGTGGCCTCTTCTGTCCAGACAATGGGCGTCTTGTCATTTTTCTTTGCACCTGTCAGATATGCATTGAGCGTTGCTTGTGTTTTTGCAGCCTGAGGTACAAAGCGTCTGTAAAAATTACTCATTGCCAGAAACCGACGGAGCTCCTTAACAGTTTCAGGTTTAGGAAAGTTGATAATGGAGGAAACCTTTTCTGGGAGAGGGATAATGCCCTCTGGAGTTATCATGTGACCCAAAAACTTGACAGATGGCTTGCCTAGTATACACTTAGATGCATTGAGGACCGCACCCCATTCTTCAAAGCGTTGGAAAACTTGCTTAAGATGTTGTAAATGTTCGGTCTCATCTTCTGATGCTACCAGAACATCATCGAAGTAAGGAACACAAAAATCCAGGCCTCTTAGGCATTGGTGAATAAATCGCTGAAATGTAGCAGCAGCATTTGACAGTCCATATGGCATGAATAAAAACTCGAAAAGTCCAAATGGTGTTGTAACAGCTGTTTTTGGAATATCTTCCTCAGACATCGGAATTTGGTTGTATGCTTTAGTCAAGTCAATGGTTGAGAACACCTGCTTTCCCTCGAATACTTGGAGACAGTCCTGGATGTGTGGTACCGGATATCGGTCGGGAATGGTTACACCGTTAACCCTTCTACAGTCTCCACAGGGGCGCCAATCTCCATTGCTTTTTATTACCATATGTAGTGGAGATGCCCAGCAACTTTGGGATGGCCTGCAGACTCCAGTTGCGACCAGATACTCAAATTCTTGTTTGGCTGCTTTGAGTTTATCAGGAGGCAGCCTTCGAGGTCTTGAAAAAACTGGTTGTCCAGTCGTTTTTATGCAGTGCTTGATGTTGTGTTTGACATGCCTTGTGATTGTGTGAGCTTCTGTCAGGGCTGGAAATTGAGCAAGCAAACGATGGAATGCTGTATTCCCACTGACTGATTTGATGCAAGTATCTTTGGCAGTCACTGTTCCTTTCGAATGTAGTTGAGTTAGAGGGTCGACCAAACGTTCTTGTCGGATATCCACCAGCAACCCAAAATGTCGCAAGAAGTCAGCACCAATGATGGGTTGAGGAATCGAGGCAATTATAAATGGCCAGTGAAAAACTCTGCGTAAACCCAGGTCAAGCTTCAGCAGTCTTTGTCCGAATGTGGGGATGGTTGTTCCATTGGCGGCAAACAGTTGTAATTTGGCAGGAGGAAGTCCCTGCTCTACAGCTGTACGCGGAATCACGGAAACATCAGCTCCTGTGTCAATAAGATATTTTGCAGCAGTTGACCTGTCTGTGAGATACAAGCGATGGATCTCGGCCTTGCCGTCACCCGGGGCGTCGAGTGACGGCCCTACTGGTTTTCCGCTTGAAATGTGCATGGTTGGGTGCACTTAGTGGCACGTTCCTTGAACCGCCGATGATACCAGCAGTGCTCCGAATTTTCGGATTGCGGAATGTCTGAACGGCGACTGTCATAACGTTGTTGTGGGCCTCTTGATTGTGCTCGAGAGCGTGTTTCGAGGCGTGCAAGTCGCGCTGAAATGTCCATCAAAATTGCTTGGTTATCATCAGTTTTTATTTCATGAACTGAGATACCGTTATCTGCAGCAGCCATGATTCCGTCAGCCATCTGTGCAAGTTCCTCTAAAGGCTTGTCGGAAATTGCCAATATCTGCCGGACGTTAGTAGGTAAACGCTGTAAAAACAGAGATTTAAGCAGACTGTCATTTATAGGCGCACATGCCTTGCTCCTCATCTCCAATAAGAGGCGCGATGGTTTCTTGTCACCAAGTTGCAAACCGGTAATTAGGTCCTGCAGTTTTTTCTCTTCTGAATCGGCTAACTGGGAGCATAGCCGATTCTTGATTGCTGTGTACGGTTTCTCTTCCGGTGGATTGAGGATTATATCTCCCACCACGTCGAGCTCCTCTGGTTGCAAAGCAGATACGACGTAGTGGAACTTCGTAGACTCTAAAGTCACATTCGCCAAAACAAATTGGCTGTCCATTTGTCTGAACCATATCTCCGGTTTTGCTCTCCAAAAGGGCGGTGCTTTAACAGCAACCCTTGTGATTGTTCCTTGCTCGGAGTCGTATTCTGAAGTCATTTTAAATTGTCGAGTCCGTACGAGAGTTCTGCGATGCTGCCTAAGCCTAAGTAGCCGTTTTAAGTTTGCTGGCCAGTTCGGTTGCGTGCTTCGTCAGGTCACCACTTTAACTCTTTTAGATCAGACCAATCGACTTTAAAAAAACATAATTTACTTACTTAAAGACTGGAATATATGCAGGATAACTTTTACCAATATCAAAATAACGTAAACACCACAAGGCGTCATCTCCATGGAATTGTCCGACTCCTTTTCGTTTCTTCTTCCTTCTTTTTTAGCGGTGGAGCTTTTTGCTCCCAGGTCCTACAGCTTCACCTGGTTTCCTGCGAACCGGGAACTAGTCTCGGTAGCGGTCGCTACAGGTGCTTGCTCATGTGTTGCTTCGTCATTTGACCGTGGTTCAAAATTACGAGGTTTTGTCCTCGAATCTTTCCCTTAAGGGACTGATCCCGGACTGTCGTCAATAGCCCGTTGTATTGCTCTAGTACGACGTTAACTAAAATTACCATTACTATTACCCAGACTGTCGACATTAGCCCGTTGTGTTGCTCTAGTACGACGTTAACTAAAAATTACCATTACCATTACCTAGATCTGGAGGTTCCTAGTTCAAATCCTATCCGGGCATGGATGTTTGTAAACGTATGGTGTAGAGGCAGCTGGTGCACCTTAAATCTGTCGTGGCCGAAAGTTCTCACGTTGGGTTGGCGTGGAAGTTTGGAGAGTGGGGTGCCAGTTCAGGTGTTGCTTCGTCATCTGACCGTGGCTCAAAATTACGAGGTGTTGTTCTCGGATCTTTCCCTTAAGGGACTGATCCCGGTCCATCGTCAATAGCCCGTTGTATTTCTCTAGCAGAACGTTAATTAAAAAATTACCAATTACCAATTACCTCGGATGTTTCCCTTAGGGGATTTATCCCGGACCGTCATCAATAGCCTGCTGTGTTGCCTTAGTACGACGTTAACTAATAACTACCAATTATCTTAATTTTTGGATCAGATTTGAAAAGAAATGAGAACTAAAGACCTTGAATGAAAATTTTGATTATTTTAAGCAATAGAGGTGAAAGTAGCTTTTCTTGCTAGAGTACAGTCCTCAACTTCTTAACCATAGTGAAGTAGAAGTAAATAAATAATTTGATTCATGAGAGCTACATGAAGGAAAAACTCTTGATTTCTTTTATTGAGAAATTAATATCACTATTTATTCATTGTTTTTTCGTGCATTATGTTACAACGATATTATGAAACGGAATAAATGATTTATGCAAATGACTTAGTTGTTATTATATTTTCTAATGCATTTCTCTACCATTCGTGAGTAGTTTTTTCACCACAAATTTCGATGATATTTCTTGAATATTTTCAATATTTAAAACATGGTTGAACCGATTTTCGATTACCAGTTTCGTATCATTGTCGTTGGTGATAGTACCGTTGGCAAAAGTGCATTGTTGCGTGCTTTCACTGAAGGAAAATTCACTGAGATTTGTGATCCTACAGTTGGTGTTGACTTTTTTGCTCGCTTGGTTGAAGTTAAAGATGGAGTTCGGGTGAAACTTCAGTTATGGGATACTGCTGGCCAAGAACGTTTTAGGTATAGTAACTATATAATAATGTTTATTTATTAAAATGTGTGTGTTGCAGACACACAATTCCACTGAGTATTGAAGAACAATTTTTAGAACTAATTTTAATGTGTTTTAATAGGCTGATCATATTTCCTTGAGACAAAATAGGATGAAGGTTATGTTACAGTTTGAATTCATGAAAAAGTAAGATGATAAAAATGTTTGGTACTTTTCGGCTATCAGAGCACTTTTTGTAGTTCACAGAAGTGCCAAATGTGGTTATTTCATGTGACCAATTTCGACTTACAGGGCACCATGAGAAGATGAAAATGTTTTTGGCGATGTTAAAGGTCAGCAGGCAATACAATTCCTTTATTCTGAAATTGACGAAATCCATTTTGTTATTTGTGAATTTTTGTATTTATTTTGATTTTAATAAAATAATCATTATTTTCATGGAGCTGTGTTTTTGTTAGGATTATCATTCTTATCTACTTAAATTATCGTACCAACATTTGGCACACAATTACAACTGGTGCCCTGTTAACCGAAAGTACCAAAATTTTTTATTACATATTTAGCTTAACATTATTCTTCAGTGAGAGAAAAATGTAAGCAGATGTAGTACTTCAAGATCATACGTAGAATATTGCTCCGATGAAGTAATCTTACCTACATAGTAAATTTCGATCTTTCAACACCTGACATGACGTTGTCTCAACCTTTATATAGATTTCTCCTGTGACCACATATGGGTCAGTCTGAAATTAAGTAGAACTTCTTGAAAAATAAAATTTTCAAGTTTTTTTATTTATTTTATGTATTTAGTGTCCTGTTAGGGACAATAAAGTTGTACAACTATCAAACAGAGGTCAAGAAAGCAAATTAAAGCCATGGAGGGGACATTCATAGAATGGAGGTAACAAGTGTTTGAATGGAGGTGACAAAATGTTTCAGTTTCATCAAAAAAGTACTGTTCACGAGTGTTTATTGTTGGTTGTTTTAGAATTGTCACAACCTCATTTTGCACGGTTGCTTTACATTCTTCAGAAAAAAAACAAATTTGTTTTTAATGTCATGTCATCTTGACATGAAGCAGATCTGGTAAGGAGCTTCAAAACATTCAGTGACATTTGCCACATAATAGCAAATACTCTTCTACCATGACCATTATATATTCATTAAATGTGCTTGAGTGGGGTCGCAAAGATTCAGGCAATGAGCAGAATGGCAGAACATTAAGTTTTTTACTATTTTCAATTTCCCTATCTATGTAATGGGATTTGGTCATGTGTACCTCTGAAATGCACACTTTGTATCTCTTTGATTTACTTACATTAATAATTCTGGATGAAATCAACATGTATCAGTACCTACTATCTCATCTGTTCCTAGATTATATTTTAGGTTAGAATTTGATCGGTATTGATGGACTATGTTGCAAGCATGCTTCATGAAATGAGGAATCATATCATAGAATTCATTAACTAGCTCTTAGACTTCTCTTTCTACTTTTGATTTAACCACTTTTTTAGCTGACTTTTTATTCCTTCAACTGTAAAACTTTACTTCTTTCCTCTTGAGATCAGTTATCATTCTATTGTAATTGTTTAGAAAATAGATTTTGGGTTTAATGTAAATTTCTGATTTTTAAGATGAGTAAAGTCTAGTCAATTGAATTATTTTTATCATTCTATTGTAATTTGTTATAAAATATTTTTTTTGGGGTTAATGTAAATTTCTGATTTTTATGATGAGTAAAGTCTAGTCAGTTGAATTATTTTTTTGAAAATTACTATACTGCTTTATAACTTTGTTTGCCCTTAATGTTGAGTAGTTCAGTTCTAATCGTAAATTTTCTAAATTGTTAAATTTTGCATATTAGCCAAATTGTATTGATAAATCATACTTCATTAAAATTCTGATACAGCTTACATCAACACTTTTTTTATTTTCTGTGATTTTTTTTATTTTGTAGGACTATTACTTGGTCTTATTATCGAAATTCTGTTGGAGCTCTTTTATTATACGACATTACTCGCCGTTCTAGCTTTGAACATTTGGTTGAATGGTTATTTGAAGCAAGACGGCACATTGAACCTGGCCGTGCAGTTTTTGAGGTAAGTTGAATTTCATCTTCAGAATTTTTTTTTTGTGTTAAGTAGTGGAATAATCTGAAATAAATTTCTGGTTTGAGTTGTGCATTTTGAATTAAGAAAGTGTAAATTATCTGCTTAGTTAAAAATTTTCTCTCACAATGAAATATAATTTTATATAGGTACCATGTTATGAAATTTTAGAACTTCAACTTGATCCTTCTATCGAACATACTTGATTTTCCATACCTAAAAAGCATGACTGTCACATTTTCAATAGAAGTTATTCTATTGTTATTTCATGTTTGATTCTACTGTAAATCCTTTCTAAAATGACAAATAGTTGTAATGAAAGTAATCTATATGTATGAAATCAAAATACCACTCATTCACTGACTGATCAATATCTCAAGAACAAGGCCTAGAAAGCTGAAATTTTGCCTGGTGATTCTCATCTTGTAGAGGTGCACCTGTTACCCGACCAACCCTGAAATTACAATACAAAAATTCTGACCCTAAAGTTTTTTTAGACTTAAATATATATATGTAATTTAATTTAATTAAAAAAAACCATGTTTGTTAAAGTAAATGATTACGATGTCACAGCGGTCATAATTGATTAATAATTGTTTATTATGTATTCAGTTCAGACATTATATGTCAAATAAACTCTTTAGGGGTGAATAAGTAATAGATAAATACTCAATTTGGGTAAATACCTGAATATTGACCCGCAAAAATATATATACCCAGGTATTTTACACCACTGATCATGCCTAGCTCTGATCAATTTTAAATCTAACATTAATACTCAGATAATATTTCCTTTTGTGTATTTGCTAAAAATATTTTGCCTAGCTACCTACTCTAACATTTTTGCTCATGTTACAGGAAACAAACCTTTTTTTAAAGCCTAATAAAGATTTTTGAAAAATTCGATTCCTAAGAGGCCTAAGCCCATTTATCAGTTTATTTCCAGGGTAACAAGACTGCTGAAAGTTTTGGCATGGTGGTTTATCTCATATGTTCACTAAGAAAGGGTTTTCAAAAATTTAGATCCTAAGAGGCCAAAAACTGGCCCTAAGACTAAAATACGTTTATTCCTTTGAGTTCCTGTCAGTTCTATTTTAGGCTATCGTTCAATAAATTTTAGTTTCGTTTTAAGATTGTACGTACTGAATTGTACCCTCTTGAATTATTTTTGTCTGCTTTCAATATTTATAGCTGTTTTGCAATTAAATTTGTAACTGAGCAGGACACTTTCTGCTTCTTATTTTGTGACACATTTTTTATTTGTCATATCCCGTGTACCTAAAAATACCCTGATTATTTCTCATAGCTACTTCTATTTCCTTTTCTTTTCTCAATTCATATTAGGCATGGAGCTCATTAATATTGACTGGAGGATGGTACCTCATGTGTTGTGCCCATAGAGCCAGAGATAAGAATATCTCTCTCCTCTATAGTTACGCATATGAAGGGGGACAGATCTTGTTTTTCTATCTTCTTTATGTTTGGCACTAACTCACTGGCACTTCAGGTGCGTGCCAATAGTTTTGTACAGCACATTTGTATCATTGGCAATGCTTTCAAGAGTTTGCTTTGATGCTGTGTGGTAACCAGAGCCACCCTAACCACAGAGCTAAATGGGCTATAGCCCCGGAGTGCCAATTTTGTTAACACTCAAATCAGTTTGACATTTGGCGACTGACTGTATTGACTTTTTCTAGTTCTGAAACTTTTAAAACTTCACCAGTCATCCCTATCCTATGTATTTTCTTATGAAGAGGTGCACATTATTGTTTTTAGCCCATGGACGCCAAATATCTTAGGACGGCCCTGGTGGTTACATACAGAACCATGGTTGAGTAGCAGGCTCACATGTCCCTCCGCACCACACATATACCCTTACCATCCGGTGGTGTATGGTGATTATACATACATCATACAGGTGATTATGCAGCCTGAAGAGTCTGTTGATGGAAGGCTCATATTTCGTTTTAGGTGTTCTTGTCTGATGTTGTTATAATGAAATGTTAATTTTATTTCATTTGGAGGTATGAAATCTATGTGAAAGTAGATTCTATATTCCTTATAAATGGATTGAAATAAGACATGATATGTGAGTAAGGACACTGCCTTTAATAAATAAAAGCAATTAAAAGAACGTTTAGTGCATGTAAAAGGCATTGAATTGCACTTTCATGGCAATTCCATCCTGTTGACTCAAAAACAGGCTTTTTTAACCTTTTTATTTTGACCATCTTTCTATAAAAGTCCTTTGTGTTTGGAACGCTTTATTTTATAAAAGGACTGTTTCTCCCATGGCTAGTTGTACGCAGCCTGTTCACATGTAAACTCTCCTGGCAGCCTCATGATTTTGCAGCCAGAGGGGCGAACAAAAAATGTAGTTTACAAGGAAGTTTTATATAAAAAAACTCTCTTTAGCCAAATTCACAATTTTTATTTAAAATATCTGTTACTACTTATTTTCCTTTTCCTTATAAATATGGAACAAGTTCACTACTATTTCATCTCTACTATTATAAAAGGAAGTGTTTGTCTGTTTTTTTTCGTGGCCGCAAAATCCTGACGATTCTATGGCACTTCCAGCAATGAGATTTGGCACATATGAAGTCCAAATTTTTTGCAATTTTTGGGTCGCTGCAAATTTAAAAATTCAATCTAGAACATTTTAAAATAAATTTAATTATTGTTTTCTTTGGAATGATAACTGCATAAAGATATGACAGTTAAAATTTTTTTTTCCCCCTTTCCGTTTTCATTTTGTGCAGAGGAATGATTTTCCAGCAGATGATAAAAAAAAAGTTGGATTTGTTTCAATTGTTGCTTTACATGAAGCTATCACTGCTTACTTATAATTTGTCATGACCCCCTCAAGAGGAACATCTAATTCAATTCAATTTAATTTATACTATAGCATGTAAAGTTGAAGAGATGAAATTTATAATTAAGGTGTTAATATTTTCTTGTTTATATTTATGATAGTTGATGTACCTAATGAATTCATTTTTATTTGGATATTTAATAACATCTAAGTAACAAAATCTATTGTGTCAGCATGTTTTAAGTATGGACAATCATTAAAGGTGGTATGAAAAGTTTCATTAATTTTTATTACTAATGTTGTTGAGGTGAGTTGAAAATATATTGCCATATCAATGTTATATTTTTGGAATAAAGTCATACTTTTTTTTAATTCTTGGAATGAATAGATAATCAAACATTGAATATGTGGTAAATGTTTATTTCTTACTATTAGCCATGGCATGTTTCTCTTGCCATTCAACACTTCCATCACTATAAAAATAAGTTGTTTTTGCTCAACTTCTGATGCTGTTGCATACATATTGGAACCAGTCTGGTGGAGCAGCATCTAAATAAGTGTTTAATGTCATTTTGTAATTAAGAGTAGAATATAAACGTAATCACTTAATAGAGTATTTCTTTTAAAATAAGTTGGTGTTTGATAACTAAAATATTCATAGCAAATGACACATGACATAAATATAATTATCTAATAAAAAAAAAAAGATTAAATTACTAGGATACTAAGCATACAAATTTAAATTTATTTCAATTCTAAATTTTTTGTTTTGTTTGATTTATTTGCTTAATGACATGTTTGCCCAGCCATTTCTGGATCCTCAATTGGAGTAAAACAAGGGCTTATTGATTTGTCAGAGCATCATAGGCCTTTTGTAATCTTGATGCAGTAGATCTTCCAACTCGAAGATAGGCTAGTCATCAAGTCTTCACTAGCCAAATATCTGAAATATCACAAATTGATCTACAATTGGTAGTATAGCCATACTATTCAAGGGGCTATGTTGGTTCAGTGGGTTTGCCCAACAAACTGCAAGTTGCAAGCACAGGAGGTTCAGGTGTGTCAGTAAAACTTTCCATGTATGTATCTCTTGAAGTCTTCTGTCTTGCATAGTTTGACCAATTATGGCCTTTCACCATGAAAACACAACGAACCAATGGAAGCATTCAAATTTAATACGTAACTCTCTAATATAGTTAAATATATTAATTTATTACATAATATAATTAATTACATGACAATTTGTGTAACAATAAAAATAGTTTTTGAGATGTTTAACTCATAAATATCAGCACAATACATTCTTTTACTAAATGACAATATAATTTACTTTATGTAAAAGCAATGACAATTGCTAAATTTTAAATGTAGCAATGATTCTTCTCTGTAAGACTTGTAGGCGATACATAATACATATCTACTAGATCAGCAGTTTTTATATTTTATGTACCTTTTAATACTTTAATCATCACAAGGTTTCCTAGTAGTGTAATGTTGCTTGTACCCCCTTCCCCCATTCACAATTTACAACACACTCATAATGATGAAATACCACAACTGCTTAAATTGATTTTGGTGTTTTATTTTTAAAAATAACTATAAAATCTGTTTTAAAGTAGAAAGTTAAAATTTTGAGAATTTGTGTATGAATTTGAATATGTATTCTAAATCCTTTGTATTGAAAGTTATTTACTTAATCTCTTTGTAGGTTGTTGCTTGTAAAGTAGATTTGGAAAGTAGTCGTGTTGTTAGCACAGAAGAAGGACAAGCTTTTGCTGATTCTTATGGACTGTCTTTTATTGAAACTTCGGCAAAAACTGGTTATAATTTAGAAAGAGCATTTACGAATATATCTCACCAAATTTATGACAAGATTCAAAGTGGTGAATTAAAAATGCAAGATGGTTGGGATGGTATTAGAACTGGATTCAGTAGATCTGAAAATACTGTTAGTTTGATGGAAGCTGAAGTGGAAAGAGATGGTTGTTGTTAAATATAGTGTTAAATAGCTTGTGGTTGCAAATGCAATTTCTATGACACTTTATAAATGCAGCTACATTGCTAGAGAGAAAGCAGTCATAGAGCATGGAGATTATTAATCATTTCCCCTTGTATAATGAACTGTAGAATTTGAATTCAACCTACTTCATACTTGACTGTTTTCTCTCTTTTACCAAGTTTTATTAGGCTATTTAAATTTTCCAATGAAAATACTTATGTTTGCAGTTTTACTATTGTTGCAAAGTTTGTTTTTGCTGAACTTTTAAATTGAATGTCTCAATTTTATTTTATTCATGCTTGAATTTTTTAATTTGTTATTAATTAGAATAGTTAGTTATCCTTTGACTCAAAAGCCCCAGCCGCATCATTGCTGAAAGTCCATATCTTTAATTTGGATCTTTTTGACAATAAAGCTTTTCGAAGTATATTTATACTTTTTTGAAAAACACACATTTAACTATGGTACATGTATGATAAAGTACTATTATCAAATTCAGAAATCTATTATCAAATTCACAAATTTGAGAAAAAAATTAAAAACAATAAATAGAACTTTTTAAAATAGATTTTGCAGAATCAGTGGGCAGTAACAGGTTTTTGTAAACAGGGAATCTGTGCATCTTGAAAAACTGTACCAAATCGTAATTAGAATTTCATGCTCAGTACAATTCAGATGATAGTGCAAGGACAATCTTTCCATCTATGCTTCACTTCCAAAGCAATAAAATTCTTAGTGCCATATTTTATGGCAGATATCATAATTTATTTTATTAGCTTTTTGCGACGAATAAAAATAAAAGAACACACAATTAGTTGCTTTTAGTCATTATTTGTATTAAAGAATTTAATTTAGATTTCGTTTTGAAAGTTCCTTTTTTTGTTCATTGGAATATTGATTATGTAATCTTTTAATTTCAGTTAATATTTTCCAGTTCTTAAAATCAAAATATATTCTTTAGTTACAGTTGTAACAGAATCTGCAATGCTGGATATTTTAGTAGTTCCTTATTGACATTTCGATTCATATTTAGCAGTTAAAACAATATTATTTGAGTTAACATATTTAAAGGAATATTTTATTTTTAAACATACTTATCTTATAGTTAAAGTAGTGCTTTGTGTAAGCAACATTAATGCCACCCTGTATTAAAATTCATGTTTAGAACTTAAATATACTAACTATATTTTGGAAAACATAAAGTGAAGAATGCATTTATTGAAAATACAACTCAAATAATTAACATTTCCTAAAATTTTTTATTTTGTTCACTGGTGTTTACCATTTTGGTAAAGCAAGCTTATCACTTCTAAATTCACTATAGAAAAATGAAAACTTTGCCACTACCTACTCAATTGTAAAAAATATGTTTGCATATGAACAGGGCATATTTATATAGGTATTTACTTATTTATTCATTAAAGAATTGCATTGAATTCTTTGTAATTTGTCAATACCCTATGATTTTCAAAGTTACATTTTAATAAGCATTACATTTCTAGACATTCCTTTTTTTTGTATTTGTGAGTTATTTTAAAATTTAAATTAGAAATATTTCAGCTTTGCTACAGATGTCTACACTAGTCAAAATGTTTATTTCTTAATGTAGACACTAATTTTGACATCTGTAAAACTAGAATTTTAAATTATAATCGAAACCTACAATTAATTAAAGGATGCTATCAAATGCATTAGAAACTAGAAGACACTGTAAAACTGATATTTCTTAATGCTTTTGTGTTCTTGTGAAATGAAACTTTCATTTGAAAACAGTTATTCATACGCACATTAATAATTTGCTTTTTACCAGATGAAATCATAATTTAATTTTGTTTACTCAATTCACATTTATATAATAGGTTTGTTGCAGCTAAGTTATGTAAAAATATTTTTAAATGTATTTTTATGTATTAATTTTTATGAAACCAAATATGCTGTACGCTTTTATGTATAAGTGATAAATCAAAATAATGAATAATCTGACATTTTAATGAATGGAGGTCTTATGTTCCAGTGTCTTAGTTACCATGTGTATCACATTTAATGTTAAATCGATAAAGAAATGTCACAAGTATTGCATAATTACAAGTTTCAAATCTTCTATTCCAAAAGCTTACTGCAGAAAACTTCTAAAATTTATTTTGAAATGCATTGTACATTTTGCTTAAATACTTACGGCCGTATTCAGAAGTCGGAGTTAAACAGTGGATCAATGATAATCCCCGGGTTATCAAAAAAACCATATTCGCAATGCCTAATCCGAGGTTTAAACTGTTGTTTCGGTGTTGCATTTTGATCCTCTGAAATCAGCGAATTAACTCTCAGTTGAGAGTTACTCATGTACAGTACTCTTTTTTTGCGAAAGAAGTGAGTTATACTGTAAAAAAACCAAAATGGACGACACTTAAATTCTGTGCTAAATTACAGTATTCTTGTGACGACTCACATTCAACTGATCTTATATAAATTGGAACAAGAACATGATTACATTTTCTATAAAATAGATATGCCCAGATGTGTTCTGGTTCTAACTATATTCTGGCTCGCCAGAGTAGAACCCAATAAGAGAGTGAACGGTAGAAGCATGTGTTATTTCACTTTACACCAACACACACCCATACTGACAAGTACAAAGATAATCAAATTACATTGATTTGTCAAAGTGTTGTGTCAATTCTTTCTTGCAAAATTTAGGTTTCCATAAAAGTCCAATTTGAAATTAAATACCTTTGTATTTCTCTTTCCAAACCCAAATTAAAATGCTGTATGCATTCTATTAAAATCACAATTTGGAATCAATTCTGCCTGCGAAGTACGTGCTTGATCAGTATGAATCCAAATTCGGGCGTCGTGACAAATGTAAATAATTTCATGGTCGTGAGGAGATAATAGTAGCCAATAACAGCGAGCGTATTATTTTAATCCATGGATTACTTAACCTGCCGTTTGAGAATATGGTTCTTGATAATACGCAGTTTAACTCTGATCCAGGGATCAACTGATCCTCGGGTTAATTTGAGACTTGTGAATATGGCCGTGTTATAGTTTGGTATTTGTTTTAGTGTATAGTAGTATATTTCCTTTTATTTTTGTTTGAAGACTTGTTGGTATATTGTTGAAATATTCTTTTCATGATTTAAAAAATATATATAGTGATGTTCAAAAAAAGTATGGACAAGTATAATAAAATTATAATTGTCATTCAATTAAACTACATATAGGGCAATAGTTATGAGACATTAGACATAAATTAAACATGGGTGAGGATGTTATTACAACATATGAAAATGAAATATTGCATTATTTGTCCATATAATCTCGATCAGAAGAATGTCATAATTTTTATGATGATGGCAGCTATGTGCAATATAAGGCTACTGCGAAAGAGTATTCTCAATGCTATACACGCTAGAAAGCTGTTATTGTGTCTGGAGTGTTTTGTAATCCAATAAATCTTCAAGTAAGTTCAGAATATGTGATTTGCAGATATGCGTAAATGTGCAAAATGTCATAAAAGCACCAAGTTTAAAAACTGCAAAGCCCATCTTTTAAACTAAATACACATAAAGTAATGAAAAGTACCATCTAAACTTTATGGTATTTACAGTTAAATTCCTTACCAGCCAAATATATAATGCCAATTTGCATGAGGTTGTTTTGGATTGTAAGTTCACAACTATTAGTGACCATTTTAATCTTCCTTCAGGACGATTATGGGCTGTACAGCACTGCATATATGTAGCATGCATATTCAATATAAACATTGTGAGCTGAAGTTTATTCTAAACTTATATTTTTTGCATATGTTTTTGTTTTTCTGTTTACCAAAGTTTATTGTGAAGTTTACTACACAAAAATATGAAATGCAACAGCAGCTTGGTTTAGATAACTTATTAGTTATTTCAAATCTGTATTTTTGTGTGTGACAAAAATTTTTAAACATTGAAAAATTGTTTTTCAGTTCCAATTCTTTATTTCATTAACATGTAGAAAATCAGCCATATGAAAATTATATATTTTTTGATAAAACCTCTCAACTATATTGGTTGCTACAAAAAGCCTCATTAGAATCGCAATATCGAAAATCCCAAAACCCGTTGACCAAACTTCTTGCCCATTGATTTTTTCATCATCTTACCATGGTTTAAATTTACAAGGTGTCCTCGGATCTTTCCCTTCAGAATTAATTCCAGGCTGTCACCAATAGCAATGTGTGTTTTGCCCCAGTGCGACGTTAATTAACTACAAATCTACCTGTTGTGTTGCTCTAGAGCAGGGATAGCGAAAAAATGCACTGACCCACGCAGGCTTTTTGGCTGACCCACACGTTGAATTTTATAAATTTATCCTAATATACATAAAGAATTTTAATTATTTTTCGAACCACTCTTTTAAAAAATATGAAGAAAATACAAGTGTTAAATAAAGAACTTAAAAATGAAAAAAAAAAAAAAAATGCATAAATGATTTTTGTAAATTGTTTTAGTTTTATGTAATGCTGTTTTTATATAGTGCTGTTTTAAGATTTATGTGAGAATATTAGGATATTTATGACGAAACTTTACTAGGGATTTGGAAATGAAAATCATGAAATATTTTCCTCAGTTACAAAAACATTTTTAAAACACAATAACAATGGAAAATACGCTTGACGTTCAAGAAAATGCAATCAAAAATATTTAATGATTATACAGGAAATAAAACAAGCTTTTGAGGAGAGATTTAATCAATTTAAAAGTATGGAAAATACATTTCACTTTATTTTATATCCATACAAAACGAAATTCGAAACAATGGAGTTAAACGAATTTAAGTGGCTAGGTATCCATGATTTAGAAATGAAATTAGTTGAATTTCAAAGCAGCATAGTTTGGAAAAATAAATTTGATAACTTGATTTCCGAAGTAGAAAGGAAAACGTCTGAAATTTGTGCAAATTATAATGATCCCACACCTAAAATTGAAAATATATTAAACGTATGGGATTCTTTACCAAATAATTTTATATCAATGAAGAAACTTGCTAATGCTATTTTAACGATGTTTGGATCCACATATTCATGTGAAAAATTGTTTTCTTCGATGAATTTTGTAAAGTTTACCAATAGAAATAAACTCGGAAATAAATTTAGTGCAAAATGCGTTAAACTAATGAATACTGAATGTGAACCTAATATTAACCCTTCTTTGCATAGTGGTGGAAATTTCCATCATAACATTGAATACCCAAAATTTATATAAAACAAGTTCACTTTAAGTTGATCGTGTCTGGATACCTTTTTAATGTCCATTGCATAAAAAAAAACCATAGCTGTCAAAAATAAGCAAGTGTCACTATCAGTAAAACGAGCTTGCAGTTGTCATTCCGCTGTTTGTTGTAGTTGCAATAAACGTATGATTTCGTTTTTAATTTTGTTTTATTATATTTGAGTTTCTATTGTTAAAAAAGTGAAAATAAGTGGAAAAAAGGTTTGTAACATTTGTTTCTGTTATTTTTAGATCAATTTCTGAAAAAGTTTGCAATTAATTTAAAAAATACCACATGATACCATCATATTGTTTTTTGCTAAATTTATACTATAAATATATACTAAGATTTTTTTAACCGTTTTTCCTTTAATTTTGAACATGAATTATATCACCTTGATTTATTTCACCAATAAAGAAAAAATCATGCAAAGAAGGGTTGAGAAATTATCTGACAAAGAACCACATATTTCTCATAAAATATACTTTAACTTTATTGTACATACACATACCTGTACTATATTATCTAATATTTCATATATATATATATATATATATATATATATATATATATATATATATATATGAAATATTAGATAATATAGTACAGGTATGTGTATGTACAATAAAGTTAAAGTATATTTTATGAGAAATATGTGGAGAAATATATATATATATATATATATCCTATGATAATCCTTAGTTGTTGATTTAACTAATTTGGAAATTGGTATTTTGACCTGGGATGGAATTCCGTATATAAGAATTTGATGATAACTTCCTGCAGACAATAATGAAGCAAAATCCGCTGCGAGCAATCAGGGTAATGGTGTTGTTGTTTCTCATGCCTACACTGGCAGACCAGAGGAGTGCCAGGCCCGTCGAAGACGGCAAGAGGCGAGGGGGGTGCGCCTTTCATGTTATTGAGCCCCATTGGGAGGAATTCCGACTTTGCTCGACATACATGACGCATCCATTTTACAGGAAGGTCCCTTTCATACATCCATTCACTCACACATATCATAATTTAGATCCCAATCAGAGGCCGATAACACCCTGATCAGGTATCCCCAGAGGTATTGATTTGGTATGGGAACATGGGGGACTTTGTGACCTCGAAATATTTAACGTGCCCCAGTCACCATTAGTAAACACGACGGTCTTTTGCCAGGTCGGAGCGCCGATCTCGCAATCATCAGAATTGCAGGCTCCGCCGAGGACAGAACCCACAACCCTTCTGATGCGAGCCCGACGCTCTACTGACTGAGCTACCGCGGCTCAGGGTAATGGTAATTTTATTTAACGTCGTACTAGAGCAACACAACGGGCTATTAACGACGGTCCGAGATTACTCCCTTAAGGGAAAGATACGAGGACAACACCTCGTAATTTTGAACCATGGTCAGATGACGAAGCAACACCTGAGCAGGCAACCCACTCTCCAAACTTCCACACCAACCCAACGTGAGGACTTTAGGCCACGACAGATTTAAGGTGCACCAGCCGCCTCTACACCATACGTTTACAAACATCCATGCCCGGACCCGGATTCGAACCAGGAACCTTGCGATCTAGAGGCTAACACCTTAACCACTATACCGGTTGGTCGGCTTAAAAAGCATCAGAAGGGTAAGAAAATTTGTTTGACCAGTGACCAAATTCCATCAGGACGAGAATTACACTGCTGGCCACCCAAATTGCAACACCAAGAAAGACGAGTAATTGGTAATTTTTTGTTTACGTCGTACTAGAGCAACACAACGGGCTATTGACGACGGTCCGGGATCAGTCCCTGAAAGACAAGAGATATCACAACAAAATTTATTTTGTAGATAACATGTGACCAAGTATCAAATGATTAAATTTATTGACTTCTGTGAAATGTGGTTCCTGCCAAAATCAGTAGCCAGAGTAGCCGCCATTGTTGGAGATCACCGCTGCCACACGCCTCGGCATTGATTCAAAGAGACTTTGGATGTGTTCTTGGGGTACAGAAGAACCTCTAGATCGTAAGGTTCCTGGTTCGAATCCAGGTCCGGACATGGATATTTGTAAGCGTATGGTGTAGAGGTGCACCTTAAAAATCTGTCGTGGTCGAAAGTCCTCACGTTGGGTTGGTGTGGAAGTTTGGAGAGTGGGGTGCCAGCTCAGGTGTTGCTTCGTCATCTGACTGTGGTTCAAAATTACGAGGTGTTGTCCTCGGATCTTTCCCTAAAGGGACTGATCCCGGACCGTCGTCATTAGCCTGTTGTGTTGCTCTAGTGCGACGTTAAACTAAAAATTACCATTGGGGTACAGAAGACCAAGCAGCTTCCACACGTTGCCAAAGTTGATCTGGTGTGGCAGCTGGGGATGTAATCTGGGTGAATCGTTGAGCAACCATGAACCACATGTTTTCTATCGGCGAAAGATCCGGAGAGCGAGCTGGCCAGAAAAGCAATTCAATCTGGCGATTGACGAAGAACCCTTGGACAATGCGTGCCACGTGTGGTCGCGCATTATCCTGTTGAAATATGGCTGTGGGCAAGCCCTGAAGCTAAGGAAGGACAACTGGCTCCAACACCTGGGAGATGTAGCGCTGGCTGTTTAAAGTACCGGCAATGCGTACTAGAGGATTGCGAGAGTGATATCCAATACCGCCCCATACCATAATACACGGTGCAGGACCAGTGTGGCGGTGCATAACGCAGCTGTTCAGCATCCTCTCTCCACGGTGTCTCTAGACTCGAATCCGACCATCGTGGTGTTGCAGACAGAAGCGTGACTCGTCAGTAAAGACAATTTCATTCCATTCTGCCGTCCACATCCTTCTTTCATAGCACCATTGGCGGCGGAGATGTCTGTGGTTCTGCGTATAGGATAGACGAAGCAATCGACGTCTTGGGGACTGACCACTCTGCTTTAAACTCGAATGGTACGCGGGAACACTGAATGATGCGTTACAGACTGAATGTGCTGTGCTATGGTTCGTGATGTGGCTGAGCGATCCGTCACTGCCATACGCACAATATGCCTGTCATCACGTGAAGTGGTGCACTGAGGTTGATGCGATCGAACACGTCGGTCCGTCGTACCCTCCTGCATCCAACGATCACATATCCGCATTACAGTTGTTTGGTTTCGTCCAACACGACTACCGATTTCCCTGAAAAATAATCCAAAATCTCGGTAGGCCACTATCCTTCCTCTGTCGAACTCGGATACTTGATCAAAAGATGATCCCTGTTTTCTACGAGGCATAATTGATCGTTTTTTTGAAAAAAACACAAGAAAAACACAACTGCCGTACTTGAAATCGTCGAAATCTCTAAGCCTTAAATAGCGCTTTGAAGTGGTGCCACGGGCACAGCGCTGAAATTCTAATCATTTGCATATCTCACCTCCGCTGATGCATGTTGTAAATTTCATATTATTTGCATGCTTCCTTCAGGGTGTTGCATTTACGGTGGCCAGCAGTGTATATGACGACTTCATGCTGACTATGATAAAGCAAAATCTGATGGTAACGACAGGGAAACGAGTAGCGACATTTTTGTGGATCCTGAAACGATTTATTGCCATTTAAATCTAACCAAATTTCATCAGGAAATAAAAATTGGATGACCACTTCCTGCGGACAGTGTTTACCCTGTGTATTTTTCTATAGGTACGTCCATAGTGCACCGCTTCCAATACCGTTCCGTTCCTTCCACCGTTCACAATACCATATGAATACTTCAGTTATCATGAGATATGGGTAAAATACAAATTTTAGAAATACACCTCTTGTAAAGTCCACTTGGTGTTTGTACCTTTACAACTCTCACCCTTTTATCAGGACTTGGTATGACTTCCATAATTCTTCCGAAAACCCATTTACAAGGAGGCAGGTTTTCCTCCTTTACCAAAACTAATGTTCCCATAGTAATGTTGCTCTTTTCGAAATGCCCCTTCGAGTGCTGTTGAAGGTGGCTTAGATAAACACGGTGCCAGCGTTTCCAAATTAATTGAAAAATTTTTTCCATTCTCTTCTACCTAGACAATCTATTATCGGCCTGTAGGACGATATCTGGTTCGACCAAAGCATTTATGGGACGACCAATGAGAAAATACCCAGGAGTTAGTGCGTTAAAATCATTACTATCTGATGACATAGGCATTATTGGTCTGGAATTTAGAATTCCCTCTATTCTTCTCAGATTCTTTTATTTCCGACCCTGACGGGGGTTCATCAAATTTTTGTTAAGGTTTCCTGGAATTGTGAATGAATCTGAAAATAAAGCTTACCATAAGAATCAATTTCAAATAACTATTAGAGGATTTAAGAATATCGATTAGAAAGCAATTCTCGTTAGTCAAAGTCAATGTACACTGTGGTGAAAGTTTCAGTTCCTTGAGGTATGCACTGTCCTCAGTGCCACGAATATCACCTTCAGAAATAGTTAATCCTTGTTGCAATAATTCTGGACCATTCCACCACTTCTTGTTTTGAATTATGTCCTTGGCATCTAATCCACGAGAGATAATGTCAGCAGGGTTGTTTTCAGAGCTAATGATAGTTCTCTGGATGGTGGCAACACGATTACTCACAAATGTCTTAAGTTGATGCGGTGATTTCTTGAGCCATGCGAGTACTATAGTAGAATCACTCCACAGGAATACACGATCAACTTCCATTCGTAACGAATTCAAAACCCGTTCCATCAATTGTGACAACAGGACAGAAGCGCACAATTCCAAACGAGGAATGGAAACGGTCTTTATGGGAGCTACTCGAGATTTGCTACACAGTAGTGTTGAAGTAACTGTGAGGTATTGAGAGATCACCTGCGCATAAACTGCTGCTCCATATGCTAAGGATGAAGCATCGGCGAATCCATGAACAATAATTTGGCCCCCATATCGAATACATCTAGGAATCTTGCTATCCTCTATTAATCTCAATGCTGAGACGAAACAATTCCATTCATGTGACATGGTTTCTGTGAGCCTTTCATGCCAGCCTATTTTTAACAGCCACAATTGCTGCATAAAGAGTTTTGCCCTTGTGATGAGAGGACCAAGTAACCCAAGAGGATCGAATATTTTTGCTATGGTGGAGAGTACTGAACATTTTGTGAGGATCGCCCTTGCATCAATTTTAACTCGTTAGGAAAAGAAATTTGTTTGTGGTTCCCACAACATTCCTAGAGTTTTTATTGGTTTTACTTCAGTGGGATTTGAAGAGTGAAAAAGGTATACTTGATCTTCTGTTGGAATATCATTCAACAGTTGAGGATCATTGGCACACCACTTGTGCAATTTCATGCCTCCTTTTTTCAGCAAATGAACCAATTGGGATTGCAATTCCATTGCGGTTGTCAAGTCCGATGCTCCGGATAAGACGTCATCCATGAAGAAGTCTGTCAAAATAATTGGTGCAGCCAAGGGAAAAGATGTGTTATCATCATGAGCAAGCTGTTGAAGTGTTCGTGTGGCGAGATAAGGCGCATTTATGTTGCCGTAGGTTATGGTGTTAAGGTTATACACCTTCAAATAGTCATCTGAGCTATTTTTCCTCAAAATCCTTTGCAGGTTCCGTTGGGACGGATGTATCCATATTTGCCTATACATTTTCTCGACGTCAGCTTTAAATGCATAGTCGTGTTTTCTAAAGCGTAACATTATTGAAAAGAGGTCTTCTTGCACTACTGCCCCTTTCAACAGTACATCATTTAGGGAAAACCCACTTGTAGTTTTAGCAGAAGCATCAAATACTACACGCAACTTAGTTGCTTTTCTTTTCCGGCTTATACACCTCATGGTGTGGCAAGTAATACGGTATTTGAGAACCAACTTCTAGGTCAACCCTTTCCATATGATGCAAATCCAAGTATTCCTTCATGAAATTTGCATAAAGGGTTTGTATTTCTGGTTCTCGTTCTAAGCGGTTCCAAATCGAATTTAATTGCCTGGATGCAATACCTTTGAAACATCCTAAAAGCTGAATTCCATTCTCTTTCATTGGCATCTGAACTACGTAACGTCCGTCTGCATTTCTTTAATGAGTTCGCAAAAAATGTTCCTCACAAAATTTTTCTTCCTCTCTGAGTACTTGTGTTGGTTCATCAATATTTTCTATTTGCCAAAAGTTTTGCAAAGTTTTCTCTAACGTTCGTTTCTAATGACAAGTGACAATATTGCCTTGTAGGAGTGTCACTAGGTAACGACCCTGAAACTACATAGCCAAAAGCGTTTCTTGAAATAACAAGCTCTTATCGTCAGTACAAATTCTTCGCTCTCTCATAAGTTCAAAAAATAATTAAACTCCAATCAACAAATCTAGTCGACCTAGTTTAGAAAAGTCGGGGTCAGCTAGGTATATATTTTGACTTAACCGGACGTGCTTGATATCTAAATATACTGCTGTTTGTAAAATATGCAACACCCTGAAGGAGTCATCAGAATTAAATGAAATTTAATACACAAACGGCTTGTATTAGTACAAATAAATGAATAAATTTTCAAAGCAAAAAAACAATATTAAGTGTCCGAAACCAGTATTTGGTGTAGCCACCACGCGCTGCAATAAGTGCTGCTATACGACGTGGCATGGAGTGAAACATATGTTGAATGTCTGCTTGTGGAAGATAATTCCATATTGTTTGTATGCGCACCCAAAGTTCGTCTTTTGAAGCTGTAGGATGCGAGTAGCTAACCAACCAAATCCAACACGTGCTCAATAGGCGACATAACCGGCGAATAAGCAAGCCAAGGAAGAAGTTGCATGTGTTGGGCTGAAAAGAAGACTCGAACATTCCTTGCAACATGTGGGCGTGCATTATCCTGTTGAAATATAGCTCCAGGGATACCTTGAAGGAAGGGAACGACTTCGGGCTCTAGCACTTCACGGACGTACCTGTTGCTATTCAGATTACCCTCAATTCGTAGCAGCTGAGATCATCTATGATACGAAATAGCACCCCAGATCATAACTCCGGGTGTTCGGCCACTATGACGTTCGTTACGCACTCTGTAAGGCAGCATTCACCGGCATAGCGTCTAATACGAATGCGGCCATCATGGTTCCACATATTAAAGCGGGATTCGTCAGAAAAGACAACTTGTTGCCAATCAGCCCGCCAGGCTCTGTGCTCACGAGCCCATTACAGACGCAGCCGTCGATGGTTTAGAGTGAGGGGGATCCTTAGAATTCTTGGAAATTGGGGAAAGGAATTCTTGCACGTAGTCCACGGTGCAGCAGACGTCGGCGAATTGACGAAGCCTACATTAGTATATCTGTAGCAGTAGATCAAAGTGCTGTCAACTGCCTGGAGGAAGCTGTACGGTCATTCACCGCTATGTGGACCAGGTGTCTATCATCGCGCGCTGACGTCACCTTCTATCGTCCACTCCCAGGTTTTCGAGTTTTCCGGTGCTCGTAGGTCCACTCTTCCAAACTCGCATCAGGGTGGAACTGTTCCGCTGGTGACTGGTGCACGAAAAATCTGTCTTGGTCACAAAGTTCTCCATGTTCCCATAATAAATCAATACCTCTGGGGGTGCCGAACCAGGGATTAGTTGGTCTCTGGTTTGGATCAAAATTACAACCGTGTGCCTGCGTATGATGGAATGTCGTGAATATGTGACCTCTCCGTAAAAACGAGACGTGTCGATGTGCTGACATCTGTTGGCTAAAAATTCGAGCTAAGTTGGACTTCCTCCCAATGGGGCTCACTTTCATGGAAACCGTACCCCCTCTCCTCTTTCCGTCTTCGACGGGCCTGGCACTCCTTTAGTCTGCCAATGTGGGCATAAGAAACAATAACAACAACACTGTTCCGCTGCACACGAGCTGCTATTTCGCGATAGGAAAATCCTCCTTCACGAAGGCCGATGATTCTCCCACCGTTCAAACTCCGTAAGTTGTTGAAATTTCACCCTATTTCGTCGTGGAGGCATACTTAGGTCTCACAAAACTTTCGCCACTAAAAAAAAGACATGCACTATTTTCAACGTCCCGCTACAGCCCTCTATTTATACGCTTTTAGCATCAGTTCAGAGGGCGCTGTTCACACCACGCATGCGTGGTATTATTTTTACTATCCAAAAGGTAATGGTAATTTTAGTTAACGTCGTACTAGAGCAACACAACGGGCTATTGACGACGGTCCGGGATCAATCCCTTAAGGGAAAGATCCGTTGACAGCACCTTGTCAGATGACGAAGCAACACCTGTGCTGGCACCCCACTCTCCAAACTTCCACACCAACCCAACGTGAGGACTTTCGGCCACGATAAATTTAAGGTGCACCAGCCGCCTCTACACCATACGCTTTCAAACATCCATTCCCGGACCCGGATTCGAACCAGGAACCTTCCGATCTAGAGGCTAACACCTTAACCACCATCCCGGTCGGTCGGCTCTATTTAAAGGACAGCTGAAAAATAGCATGTGAAAATCAGTATTTGTTTTTTGGGAATATTTTATCAGCTGGAACATGCAGTGATATGTATAAGCTTCTGCTAGAATTAGTTATGTGTCGCAAAGCCTGGCGCCTCTTGCTGGAAACTTTGTTTATTCCCAGATATAGTTGGCATGACTTGTATCTTCTTTTTGCGGTTGTAGAAATCCTTTTCGGTTTACTTTGGACATTTGGATGGGCATTTTTTATGTGAGAGTACTCTCTTTTTATCAGCCTGTTGGTTAATTAAAGCTTTATTGTTATTAGGTAAGTTATAGCGCATTATTTTTTAACTGTCCTCTAAATAGGACAGTGGGACGATAAGCATGCAAACGACGCGTTTTTTCTAACCTTATGACTGAACGTAAAATAAATTTTTCCCTCCCTAGAGTTTTACCATTGCTGAGTCATGTCAATGCAAATGTTTCTGAAGTTGGAGAAAGCATTGGAATTATTAAATAGTTTGAATATAATTTAGATAATAGTTTAGGAATAGTCTAAAACAGTTTATCCGAGGCAAGCCAATACGTTTTGGATATAAACTTTGGGCTCTCTGTGGAAGCGAAGGATATTGTTACAAGTTTTCTCTCTACTGCGATAAAGAGAATCGGATGCAATAAATTATATTCTTCTTGGTACCCGGGTTGTGATGAAACTGACTGAGAATATTGTGAATACTTTATATTATAACTTTTCTACCAGCAGTGATCTTTTGAAAAGTCTTGTTGAATAGGGTTATCGAGCCACATGAACCATACGAGAAAATTGGATAAACCATGATTGTCCTTTAGAAGAATCTAAGTCTGTGTAGAAGAAAGAAAGAGGCACGTCTGATTTTGCATTTCACAAGAATTCCGAAATTTTCCTAGTGCGATGGAATGACAATAGTACTGTCACTGTTGCTACAAATTTCAGCACTTTACAATCATTCTTTGATGTGAAGAGGCGAGTAAAAGGACACGAATATAAAGTTAACGTGAAGATGCCTAGTTTGATAATTTATTACTACAAACATATTGGTGTTGTATCACCACTACTGGTTGGTTGGACTATATGCAATTAAAATTCGGGGAAAAAATGGTACTGGCTACTTTTCATTCATACACTGGGCATGGCAATGGAAAATGCATGGATAGTCCACAAAGCTGTCAATAAAAGTGATGCCCTAAACTTGAAGGAGTTTCGAAGAGTTATAACAACAGCTCATCTCAAAAAGACTGTGATCATAACAAGAGGTAGACCCAGTATCTCTTCTAGTGCAAAAGAAGACATCTGTAAAGATGGTGTTGGCCATTTTTTACTAAAGAGGGAAAACAGCGTCGTTGTCGAAGAGAGGGCTGCAAAGGAAAACCCAAAACGTGCTGTAGGAAATGCGATAAAACACTTTGTCAGGCTTGTTTTGGGCCTTTCCACGAAGATTAGAGTCAAATTCAACTGGAAATTGAACTCTCATATAAATAAGAAAATAATATTTCGATAAAGTAAAATTTTGTACTAGGAAATTGCTTTTCACTAATGGAAAGAACACTAAAACATACAAGTGCAAATTTCATCCCCTTTCATCCCTTTTCCCCCCAGTGTCCTTTTAGAGGACGGGCCAGATTTATTATATAAAATATAAAAATGTTTCAAATTTTTTTATATTTAGTTTATTTAGGTTTCATTAACGTTAGAAAATATGATTCTTCTCAAATTTGAACAAAATAAATAAATTGGGATAAAACGTGTTAATCTGTTACTTATTTACTTTTAATGTGAAATTAATACATAAACAATAACAAAAAAGGTTATCTGAAGAAATATTCTTTTAATACACACACAATTTCTAATATGAAAACTGTTTTTTTTTAATTGTATTATTTCAAACATTAAATTCCATTCGGAGTTTTGTAGACTGAAGAGCTTTCTAAACTTTTCAGCTGTCAGCTTAAAACGCTGAAGGGTTATTCTTCGAATGTGTGTATTGTCATAGGATTTTTCTTTAGGTTTACTGGCAATCATCTTTGAGATCACTGAAGGGAAAAGTACTAATAGGTGAGTCACCCACATACTCTCATCAATTTTTAGGAACTTCATTTGTCCTTCAAATAAGACTAGAAACAAAAAGCTGCCGACTTCAAGCTTGAACTGTGGCAAAATTTTCTGTAGATCCATTCTCATGGAAGGGTGCATTACAGGTTGGGAAGCAGAGGTTTCTATCACAAGTTGAGATTCTAACTGAATCCGGAACTTTTCAAGTTCAAAGACTTGGGCCTGTTTTTCTTGCTCTCTTATTACTCTTTGCTCTTCTTGCTCTCTTATTTGCTATGTTAAAAGTAAAATTTTGGATTCTTTTTCCATCCTTGTTGACACCAATTGTGTCTAATAAATTCTTCACAAACTCTTTTTCATTTTGGTACTCCCCACATTTCAAAATTATTATTTTTAGATCTAAGACTTTTAAATCTTCTTCCACATTTTTCACCAAGTTCTACAGCCAAATTTTGAATATCAATCTTTTTTTCCTTGCCGAGATAAGCAATTGTCTCTTTTTATTGTGACTACAGTTTTAAATTACAGTTCAAAAGTATCAATCTAAATATCCCCTAAAGATGGTATTAATACTAAAATTCTTTACTAACTTAGACACTTTTCTTAGCACACTAGTTTACAATTTCCCAGTGCTAGGGTTATCGAGAACGTAGGGGTTAGTAAGGATTTTACAAGAATTCACTTATCTGAAATCCTTTTCTTTGTCAGGTTCGTTTATTCCACATTTACGGCGCCATTCTGTGACAGTGTGTAGAGAATTCCTCCTGGAAGCGGGTGAACCAGCGACAAACTCTCCTTACACTCACAAACTGTTTATTAATCTAAATTATATTTCGTGGACACAACATATATATTTACAGAACTTTCATTAATAACCGACATAACGGACGTTACAACGCGTCTTCTTTCTACACAGAAAAACTCTAACTCTCGGAGGATGAGTCCTTGATCGAAGCAGAAGTGAGATATATTTTATTCAAATTTTTAGTTCGTTAACAGTTCGGAGGTTTATAGCTCCGGACCTGGCTCTGTGCTCGTAGTTCACTTGTTAAAAAATCTATTTGCTTTTAATTGTGAAATTAATACATAAAACAATAAAAAAAGCACATCAAGAAATATAAATTTTGATATATAGCTTTTAAAGAAACACTGTTTTTTTATTACTTTTTTTAACCATTGCGTTTTTTTGGAGATTTATTATTACACTAGCAAAATACCCGACCTTACTCGGTTTGAATTGGTTTACTCTAGATTGAAGAGATAATCAAAATATATAATTACTTACGTTTTTTATAAAATAAAAATTTATTTTAACACCTTTCGACATCTTTATATTTTCTACAACTTGCTTACGACACAAATCCTACACATGCATATCCATTCATGTAATACATTTCACATACATCGCACAATTGCTGTATGACAAAGCTACAAAATGACGAAAGGTGATACTAAGGTTACTACTATAAAAGACGATTTTGAGGGAGATTTGGAATTCCCTTTCTTAAGTTCTTTTATGTTCAACTCAATTAATTAAAATTACGATTTACGGCGAGTGCTCTCGCACTCATAGTCAACAAAACAATATTTTTTTACTTGTGGCACTCTTGCCTCCGGTATGCGACATAGTGAAATTTTGCAATTTTTTCCTGTCATTATTACAACGAATTTTTTAATTTTGGAAAAAGTTCTAGTTTGGATTTTTAAACATTATTATTCTTTAAACAACGGCATTATTCTTTAAATAAGGGCATTATTCTTTAAATAAGGGCATTATTCTTTAAATAACGGCATTATTCTTTCAATAATGGCATAACTACACTTAAAATTTACTGAAAATTTATACTGACTTACCTAACATTTTTAAGTCTAATACTTTGTGGTGCTGTTGCGTGTGATGAGAAGGAAAACACATTTATTAAAATAATAAATATTTAAAACAGAAAACAGTGAAATAGAACAAAATAAAAGATGTCGGAAAAAATTGTTCTAAAGATATTAATTTGTGATTCATTTTTATCTCTTGATCTCGCACAGTTGCCACAATTTACAACTAAAAGTGCACAAAATTTAGAAATGTGAAATTAATTCAGAGCGAAAGAAACAGAAAATATCACAGCTCACGCGATCTTGTTCATTCTCGTTTCGTTGAAAAATATCGTCTGTCTCAAATATTCCGAAATCGTTTTCATTGCGCAAAGAACAAAAATAAGACTCCAAATAAATGAAGTATCAGAGCTGAAATTCCATTAAAAAATATAATTTTTTGAAGAATAATTACTTTTTCAGCAGTACTGGTAAAGCAATCGAAGTAATCGTGATATTCAATAGACATTCCAATTTTTCCAAAACTACCAAATTATGGTTGATTTAAGTATACTTACTCAGGTGTTTTAGCATGAAACTCATCTAAATATAACAATAAAGAAATGTTTAATATTACATTCACTAAACTAATAGATAATGTATAAATAAAATACACTGCAATCAAATATCTGGAATACGATTCATGTGATGCCTACACAAACACACAAACACAAAATCGAGCATAGAACAGAAAGAAGGACAGACAGACTTTCGCAACCAATTCCACTTACTAAATGAAGATAAGTACTCACTGTATGCAAATTTTCATGAAAATATCTTAAACCGCGTGGACGTGTATAGGGCACAACATACAGATAGACAGACAGACGGACAGACAGACAGACGGACAGACAGACAGACAGACACCAAACGAGAAAAAGGCGGATTCGGCATAGAAGGGTCCAAAACGGATAGAAAACTTGAAATGGGTCGAAAATATTGAATGTACAAACAAACACTCCATTCTTATTTATATAGATGAACAAAATTTTTTAGAAGTATTCTAATAGGATCTGTTATCTATTTACTTTTAATTGTGAAATTAATACAGAAAATAGTAAAATTATCTCACAAGAAATCAAGGTATAAATATCATCCAATGAACTTTAAAGGAGTTGAAAGAGTATATAAAATACTGCTGAATTCATGTTTTCGAATTCATGAAATTTCTAAGGTTGTTATTTTTATAACTTCTTTTGATAAAAACATCACAATGTGGTGTTATAATTAGTTCTATTTCTAATCTTACTATTGCAGGAATAATAAAAATATTCTACCCTGTTTATTAAAAAAGTCAATATTTTAATTTTACTTATTAATATTTTACTTTATATTTATTAATTTTTTTACTCGTTAATATTTTGTTTTAATTTTTAGTCAATACTAAAAATTTATTTCCAGTAAAACTATAGTAAGTAAAATAAATATATTCTTGTTCAGATTTCAATACATTTTGAATTGACTATTGATTATACTAGAAATTAATAGTGATGGAGAAGTTTATATTAATACATTGATATGTTGTACAATCAAAACAATCAGGTGAGCAGCTTAAGTTCTAATAAAGATTCTATAAATGAAATAACATTTGAATTACTAAATTTTTGGGATTACTTTTGTCTGCAACTTCCACCCTTTTAAATAAACATTATGTCGATGGATATTGAATTTTTTTCAGTGAAATTGAAAAAGACCACCATTTATGACTGCAAGATGAAGGAATATTCCGATAAACATTTAAAAAATTGTGGTTGGAAGTTTGTGAGAACATTGTAGCCGATGAAATATTCGCCATTCGTTCGCTAGGATTTCAAATAAACATTCCACCATTCTTTGAGCCCTTGATTATCTATAGTTGAAAATTCGTTATTGTATTGATAAGTTTCTACTGGAATATGGTCGTAGTACGTGCTCTGAGAGAGAAACTGCCTCATCGCCATCAAGTACAAATAGAATCGCTCTTCCCGCTCCATCATTTGGTAGGTGTTTTGCTTCAGGCACATTCAGTTTCTTTCTTTCCATTAATTTTGCAAATTTTGACTTTTTTTAAATATTGGAATAATTTGATGATCCACAAAAGCTCCAACTTCTATATAAATAAAATTATAAGTGGAATCTACAATATACTAACAGTACTGTGGAAAAGGAGCCTTTATATTTAAAGCATTCAAAGCCCTAGCATTCGGTTTTTTAGTCTGATATGTTTTCTATCCACTGCAGTTGGGAACTTTGTTCTTTTATTGAAATTATCAGCAACTTTTAACCATGATTCAATTCTGTCATATAGAGGGGTAGTAAACATTTCCAAATAGCATGTATCTGACGATTTCCCTTATACTAGTTTCGCCAAGTAGGAGATTCATAATGTATTGAAACAAAACTGTTGTCTGTTGTTAAATACCTGAAAAAAGTTTTATACTGCGTAAAATGAGAATTTATCATCTAAATAGCTTAGTTTAAAAATATTAATTCATGTAATTTAATCTTTTTTGACAGGGGTGGATCTTCAAAAAAATGGAAAAATCTTAGAGCGTGTTTTAAGGGAGAATATGATGAGCAAAAAAAGAAACCATCAGCCTCAGGGGCTAAATGGAGGCACGAATACAGTCAGTATCGGTTACATGGTCAGCTCAGCGCTCCAGAAAAATCAGACCATATATGCGGAACAATACAACACTATATTATTATAGCAGGATTATATTCACCTTCACCAGGATTACATTCAGAATATAGTGCTCATTAACAAATAATTAAACTTTTTAGAACATTTTACAAATTAATTCGCGAAGTAAATACTACAGTGAGAAATATGCAATATTTTTTAGTGAAATCTATTAGCTTACCTTACCAATCTAAGTACAGTCCGCATACGTACGTGCATCCACATTCAATGCACTCTACTATTATAAAAGGATGTATTTGCTTTTCTGTTTTTCGTTATCACAGTCCTGACGAATCTACTGCACTTACAATAATGGGATTTGGCACACAGGTAGTACTTTTTTTTTACAATTTTTGGGTCGCGGCGAAATTTAATCTAGAACATTTTAAAATGAATTTAATGGAATTTAATTATTATTGTTTTCTTTGGAATGGCAACAGCAGAAAAGATCGCAGATTCTAAATTTATTTTTTTCGTTTCCGTTTTTATTTTGCGCAGAGGAACAATTTGTCAGCAGACTATAAATTTTTTTTAACATAAATGAACGTCACGTATGATCCAAATTAAACAAAATTTTCTTTTACTCTTTTCGTCTCAATTTTAACGTACTTCTCAAACAGGGAGAGATAACTTCAACCAATAAACAGACAGATATCCACCTGTTGTGCTTGGGGACAAAGAGAATTGAGGGGGGAGGGTGAGTAAAGCCGACGATGATTCAACGCAAAAGAGAAATAGGGAAGGTGAGGAAATTAAATTGTAAATTCAGGTCCTCTCCGGGGTCGTAGACTTTTTTTCTTCTGGTCATTCCCTGTATTGCTCCCCGCCTCAAGAAATGCTACAACAATTACTATTTAAAAAAAAAAAAAAAAAAAAAAAACTGATAACCTTTTTAAAGAGATAAAAAAAAAACCCGACCATATAACCGATAACCAGGAAAATAAAATGACTACATAAGCGGTGCACTTTAACACATGTTCCCTATTAAGTTACATGGGACTTTAGAAAATTGACCATATAAGCGGGGTGTATGTATTTTGACAATTTACTGTTTCTTCGAGATTCGATCGAAAGCATAAAATTTTTTAATAGCCTAGAGGCTTCCACCATGCAGATTCCGTGAACGAAATGATAGAAAAAATTGCTTTGGAAACAAGTCATGTTTCAGTATCAAATTTCAATAACGGACCTACACTTCTTACTGTTGGCGATCGTTAGCGAGCAGGGGAGAAGCCCTCGCTGTGACGTCATGGACCGTATTAAGACAGTTTCGCCGTCGCAGGAGATTGATTCTGCAAAAGGAATATTGGTTTGCGAAGCAAAACAAATGGGATCTGAGAAAGGAGTGTTGGTTTGCCAAGCAAACAAAATGGGATAGCGTAGCAATCCCCGAGGGTTGGCGAGCTTTGGCCGACCCCGTTTGTATAATAAAAAAGATAACCGAAAGCGCTTTCCCAAGCATTACTTGCCCCCGATTTAAACTCTGTGCCTGTAAAGTTATGTGTTAGGCATCTCCTGTTGAATTTTACATCGTAACTAAACATTGTTTGGTATAAATGTACTTCAGAACATCGCTCACCCCTTTGTTTATACCTCGACCCGCATAGACTAAACAATACAAAGTCAGAGACTGAGAACAAGATATGTCACTGGAGTGGTTGAAAAGGGATATAAAATATGTGGATCTTGAAAAATCAGTTATGAAAATATAATAATTTCCGTCCCACGAACATAGGCCACGAATATAATTTTCTTGAATTACCAAGGACGGAATTTGTCTTCCGGTTATTAAAATAACAATTGCGTTTATAACCGTGCCAAGAAAACACCGAAAAAAACCTGTTAACCTAAACGAAAAAATCGTCATATCGGTTTATCCGGACGGTTATTGACATCCCTAATGTAAAGGAGTATTTCCTTTTATCTTTACTTCCGACTTTCAAAAAGTTTGACGAGGAGCAAAAATTCTTTGCACGAATAGAGATTATGAATGTACGTATTAAGACTGTAGACTAATAAAGAGTAATAAATCGTCTATCTTTACTTTGAACAAACACAATCGCTGTGGAGAGCAAAACAAATTTACGAGTAGCTTGCATATTTGATGCACCAACGAAAGTTTGATTTACTGTGTTTGTTTCGAAAGGAACTGCGTTGACGTTTAGCCTATTAGCACTCTGAGTCTCAATAGCTGGCGCCGATTGATAATCCACTTCAAATCTTTCTGGAGAGACAGGTTTTTTTCTCATGCCAAAAATGTAAGCTATCATGGTGCTTCTTGTTACACTGCGAACAAGAAGTCAATGATTCACAATTCGAAACCGAATGATTAGCAGAGAGACAGTTGAAAAAGAGTTTGTTTCTTTTTACAATCTCAAGTCTCTCTTTCACCTCTTAAAGTTATTACACTTATGTAAAAGATGAGTTTCCGATTTACAAAAATCACATTTTGAGGATTTGAAATCTGAAAGGAAAAACCTTTGGAACAAATTTTAAAAACTTATCTGGATGTTTCGGAGAGAATACGACGTGCCTCGAGATGAGGAAAAAACGTCACATTCCTTTCCTAACTCTTGTGGTTTCATCCAAGATTCACCTTGTCTAATACGGACATGGGTAGCTGTTTGCTTATCCAAAATTTCAAACGTTTTATATGAAACTGTAAGCTGTTTTAAGCTTCCAAAATCCGTTACATTTCTCAGTTTAAGATAGTAATTGAAATTTGTAGTTAATCTAGAAGCAAATTTCACGTACGTTTCGTTTGGTTGGCCGATTAACAAGTTTAAAGTTTTTCAAGGATTTTTGAGGTGTCGACTTAAACTCTTTTAACACGATCGATTAAATATTTTCATAATCACTAGAGACAGGATTTTTATGCAGTAAAAACTGCCAAAATATTCCATAAAATGTGCAGTTAAAAATGGTAAAATATGCAAGTAATATGCAGTTAAAAATGGTAAAATATGCAAGTAATATGTAGTAAAAAATGACGAAATATGCAGTAAAACATGTCAAAATATGCATTTTTATGCACTACAAATTAAAATTGAAAATTAAAAAGAATATATTTGAAGGAGCACTATAGGAAAGGAACAAAACGATAAAGTCGACTATAGACATCAAGTTTAAAATACAGATGCACATTTATTGCTTTTACATTGCTCATAATTCTCATTACAGTTTTATTAATAAACTACTAATAAATTAAAAAAGTCTTTAAAATCAAAGAAATAATATATACACACAAATTATATCGATATATTAAAAAAAAATTATGTAAAATTTTTTTAAAAATACTATGGTTATTATGTGAGTAGTTATAACTTTATTGCACTTGCGAATAATTTAAGTTAATAAACAAGTATTTTTCTAAATTATCTTCCGTAAAATTATGTTTGCGGTCACTTAAAATTCTTTTATACTATGAAAAAGAGTGTTCCACATCCACAGACGTTATGGGGGCGAATTTCAAGGAACTTAAATTTTTAGGGTCCCACATGGCATTTTTATTTAGTTCGGTCCTGTAACGTCGTGAGTAGAATTTAAGTGGCGAGTGGCTTGTAGGCAATTAAAACAACTTTTAGAAATACAGAACATTTAATTAGTTACTAAAGATATACATAAGTTAAGGCTATTTCGAGGCTAATAGAATAAAAGTACAAATATGGTTTCAGTCCCGCGGCTTCATCGGAGCAGACTAGCCATACGTCCGTTCACGTTTATACGTTCAACGAGTCTCCTCCCTTTCTTCGAGAGAAGACGGTATACGTTCTCACGAGCGCGACAGTTCAAAGACGAGGGGCTACCCCCATCCGGCCATAAATTCGCCAGCCGATTCCCTTCGACGGCGAATCCACCTAACAGAGAAAATCTCGAAAAAGACCACTATGAAAGCTGCGGCCAGGAGACCCCTTATGACGTTACAGCATTCCTGCCCATTTCAGCCTTTTGCCAATGTAATCCACAGTTAATGTTCCTGAAACACATGTATTTTCACAGCACAAAGTATCTCTGTCATATAAGGTTGCGACATTTGTCATAACTTAAACACTTCAAAACCTACTAAAATTAAATAAATAAACCTACTGATAAACAATTAAAAAAAATGCTACCCAGTGCAGTTACCTGTAAAGAATCACATTTAAATATATCAAACACTCTTATATGTGTAAAATTTCAAGAGAAAACCAAAATTTCGACATGTAGCCTATCTCTTTAACACAAAACATGCAGTTATGGCAATAGATAATCATACGTAAGACAACACATAAGACTAACAAGGCCTATAAAACCTTAATTCCTTGCATTAAACCTAATATGACACAATTACTCAGTTATTAAAGAACTATAAGTACACAAGGAATAATATACACAACTACTTATTAATCAAGAAAATTATTTCTCATAATATTTCTTTAACATATAACACACAATTACCATTTATATAGTATAATCATAATTTCTAGCCATTATATATGAAAACTATTCATATACCTTAAAACAAAAGGACTTAATTAATTTTTTCCATCAATTCACTGATCAATTAATTCCTCAAAACAAATTTTTTTTAATCAACATAAACACTCTTACTAAATTATTTATTACTTCCTTCAAAACCAATATAAATGCAGTACACAATAATAAAAATACTACACATCAGAATAATAATGTGAAATAATTATTTCACCTCACAATACTGGCTTAATCAGAATAATCACTGTACCTCACGACATTAACGTTATTAGAATAACTACTGTACATCACCACTTTAAGGGGCTTCAGTACCCAAAAATCGAAAAAAAAATCGTATTTAAGATTTTTAGTGCATATTATTCTCTGAATTCTTACCTTTCTATTGGTATATTGCTTTTGTTTCTACGCGGTCTGGAAGTAAGTTAAATTTCATTTTCAAAAAGTAAACAAATAATTTCGCTGAAGGAAACGCCCTCTTTTGAAAGGCAAAACGTAAACAAATCACATGTTTTAATCCTTAACTTTGTTTTATTTTAAATTTAATTATTCTAATATTTAATTTTGAGTTTTTGTTGGTGGGATATGCATTCACTGGGACTTTGACTGTATGATTCTTCCTGTTTATTTACATTCAGTTTAAATTCAAACGCGCTGTCTTTTTCAAGATTCGTAATTTGCTTTTACTGATTATTTTCTAATATTTCGCTTGTCAAGTTTGTTTCGAACTTTATTTGCTACTATTTCACTGATTTCATTGTTGAAATAGAAATATTTAGTTTGATATAATAGCGTTTAAAATGCCTCGATCAACCACCAAAGTGTTCAGAAAGAGGAAGGGTGCTTACTATGGTAAGAAATAAGTTACTGAAACAGAAACTTGTTCATCACAGACCAAGACATCTACCAGCGAGAAAAAAATTCCTGATTTAAATGAGAGTTATTCAAACTCTTCATATTATGAAGCAAATATCATCATAGATGCTGGTATTCTAGCTGGAGTTTTTAAGCAGCACGTGAGATGCAAAGTGTGCGAAAATGGACTTGATCTGACTCTTGGCAAAAATTCAGGCTTGTCTGTAGAGTTGCACTTGAAATGCAGTGAGTGTAATTTTACCGTGGATTTCGACACGTCTGAGAGGCAGGCAGATAATTCAAAGACGCACGTTGTAAACACTCGATTTGTGTATGCGCTTCGATCCATCGGGAAAGGTGCTGAGGCAGGAAGAATGTTTTGCGGCATTATGAATTTGCCAAATCCTCCGTCAAGGTTTGCCCGACACACGACTCAACTTCTAACGGTTATGAAAGAAGTGTGCGAAGAAACCATGGTGGAAGCAGCTGCAGAAGCTGTTGCCGAAAACAATTCCTCAAATCTAGTTGTGGCAGTTGATGGATCGTGGCACAAACGAGGCTACACGTCTCTGAATGGTATTGTCAGTATCACAAGTGTAGATACTGGCAAAGTGTTAGACATTGAAGTGTTGTACAAGCATTGTATGTGCAAGGACAAACGAGTGCATTCTGCAAACTGTAAGAAAAACTTCAATGGCGTCAGCGGAATGATGGAAGTGCGTGACGCTCTTTCAATGTTTGAACGATCCTCTGAAAAATATGATGTGCGATACACTAAATACTTGGGTGACGGGGACTCAAAAGCATACAATACTGTCAGCCAAAAGTCTGTATATGGCAACGAGTACCCAATTGAAAAATTGGAGTGCATAGGCCATTGTTGAAATAGAAATATTTAGTTTGATATAATAGCGTTTAAAATGCCTCGATCAACCACCAAAGTGTTCAGAAAGAGGAAGGGTGCTTACTATGGTAAGAAATAAGTTACTGAAACAGAAACTTGTTCATCACAGACCAAGACATCTACCAGCGAGAAAAAAATTCCTGATTTAAATGAGCGTTATTCAAACTCTTCATATTATGAAGCAAATATCATCATAGATGCTGGTATTCTAGCTGGAGTTTTTAAGCAGCACGTGAGATGCAAAGTGTGCAGATTGTGCTTATTTGTACAGAAACGAATGGGCACAAGGCTACGCAAGCTAAAATCAAGCATGAAGGGGCAAAATCTTTCAGACGGTAAACGTCTCGCTGGAAAAAACAGATTGACCGACACCCAAATAGAGCTTATTCAAAGTTACTATGGACTGGCAATCCGTAGAAACCTCCAAAGTGTACACGACATGAAGCAAGCAGTGTGGGCAATATTCTTGCATAAAGTGTCGACTGATGCCAATCCACAGCATGGTTTCTGCCCCAAAGGCGAGGATTCTTGGTGCAAATACAACAAAGCCGTTGCCAAGAATGAATCGTATTGCCACAAAAATAGCCTGCCTGTTGCTATAATGGAAACGTTGCGTCCCATTTTCAGAGATTTGGCCCACCCTGAACTTCTTAAAAAGTGTTTGCACGGTAACACCCAGAATCCGAATGAAAGCCTGAACAATGTTATCTGGTCGAGAGTTCCTAAATCGACTTTTGTTCACATAGACACTCTGTCCTTTGGCGTATATGATGCTGTTGCCTGCTTCAATGTAGGAAATGTGACAAAAGTCAAAGTACTCTCTAAATTGTCGATTGTGCCAGGAGAGTTCATGATAAACTCCATGAAACGTCTCGACCAGGAACGTCTTTTGCGAGCAAGATATGCCCACACCCAGAACACAAAAAACAAAAGGAAAGAAAAAAGGCTTAAAAGGAAGAGGGAAGAGGATAAGCTCCTAGATAAACCACAAAACAATGTCTATGGAGCTGGCATGTTTTGATAAAGTAAGACTTTAATCTTTAAATGCGCTTTTCTCAAAACATGAAATTTTCATATTCATTTCATATTCATTCAGAATATTCATTTCAATAAAGGATAAATATTGCCAATCTCCTACGAAACTTATTTACAGAAATCTCACCTATATGTACTATACTTAAAATGACCAAATAACATAAGCACAGGAACTTAAACAAATTGAAAAATTAATTATCTACAGCATAATCCCCCCATCTCAAAAAAAAAAATTTATTCCATTATCAGTGGTTTTTCAGGCCCCTAAGGACCGCCTTTTGTAAACCGATCGATTTTCATAAAATCCAAAGCCAAAACTGATAAATGAACTTTTCGCGATAATGCCACTACAGGAATGACAATATTCTATTCCACCCCTTTCTTGGGTACCGATCAAATAATGTAACTTGTTGCTTTCCATCCAATAAAAACGACCCCCCACATATAAGAGTGAGGGTATTCCAGGGTCTTTCACGCCACCCTTACTCTCTTCCAAAACTACAGTGTAAATTTTGTCTTACACTCATAGCTAGCCTCACTGCCCTCTCTGCCATTCCTATTTATACTTTTCTCCCACATGGTCTAATTACCCTTCCTCGAATGTTCTCTGCTACCCCCTGATTATCAGTCAAAATCTCCGAAGCCACTCCTAACATTTCTGGTCTGCGCTTCAAGGGAAAATTTTCCCCTCGTGTTTTCCCCTACGCAACTTTGGAGTTTCAGAGAAACACTTCTTTAAACTCGATTTCCCGTTCTTTCCGAGACTCAAAATATCCATCTCTAGCCCATGCTGCTTAACCCTCGTAGTGTCTCCGAGCGCTCTGGGCAACATATCACTCTCGTCTTGTGTCTTTTTGTGACCTTCAACCTCCTTTTGCCCCCTTAGCTCATTCCTCTCCATTACTTCGCCCACGAGTTCCTTTCCTCGTACCTCGTCTTGCGACGTTTCCGCTTCAACCTTTACATTTGTTGTGGTAGGGTCAGTTCTATTTTCCTGCCCTCTCGTCCCACATGGACTAATTACTCCATCTTCGCTAGACACTACCTTTTCCGTTTCGCCACATTTCCTTTTTCCTACACTTTGCTCCTGCATTTGTAACTCTCGCAATTTTATAGCATCGTCTTTTAAGCTTTTTCCCGAACAATTTTCCGTCTCTCTCCGGCTATTTCCAACCCTCTTTCAGCTTTTTCCAAAGCTCCGATCACATCTCCAAACTTCCTTTCCGCTAATGTCCGAGAAACAGAAGACTATTTTCACACCTCCTTTCAGCGAATTTTTGACTCCACTCAGCTTCTATTAACCTCCCTTCAGCTACTTTCAGCTCTTTTGTTTCATTACTAATAGTTACCACTAAATCTCCGACAAATTTAGCATCGTATAATTTACAACCTTCTATTATACTTTTCAATTGAAACATTTTTGGATCTGGAGGAATCTCTTCTCCTAATTCCGTTGCCAACCATATCAAATCGTCCTTCCTAGCCTTCCAAAAAAAGGAAATGATTTTAAACTTACAAAAGATTTGCAAGACACACTTTAAAAACTTTTGTCACATAATCGATACAATTGGAATAAAAAAAATACTCAATGGTTCTCAAATAACAGTTTCACAGTAAATTTCAGTTAAATTGCAAAAAGTAGTATAATATTGAAATACTCTTCCCCAACAAGTAAATGCACTGTTCTAAATTTAACAATTTACTCGAATTTGAAAAATTAATTGCAATGAAATTTAATCACAACCAATGTATGACAAAGGTACTTACTTGAAGTGACGTGTTGTCCTGTAGTTGATTTGGAGTATGGTTTATCCTTAGGGCGCGCGCACACACACACAATTTATCGGGAACTGGTTGTTTACTGGATGACACTGGAGAAAAATTTTCACAAGCCGTGGTAACCTTCTTTTGGTCAGTTTGACCACCAAAATTTAATGCAGCTCCTCTGGTCAGGGTGGCCATCAAAAATTGGACGAAGCTCCTCTGGTCAAGGTGACCATCAAAATTTGCACGAAGCTCCTCTGGTCAGGGTGACCATCAAAATTTGCACGAAGCTCCTCTTGTCAGGGTGACCATCAAAAATTGGACAAAGCTCCTCTGGTCAAGGTGACCATCAAAATTTGCACGAAGCTCCTCTGGTCAGGGTGACCATCAAAAATTAAAACAGTTTCCTTTGGTCTGGGTGACCATCAACAATCCAACACACTTTTTTTTGGGCTGAGTGACCATCAAAATAGAACGCAATTTCTTTGGTCAGGTTGACCATAAAAAGCGAAAACCGCTCGATAGGGACCGAAACCTATTGCTCTTGATGGGGATTCTTATCCCTTCGCTGTGTACCAAAATGCACGGTTTTGCTGTAACGTCGTGAGTACAATTTAAGTGGCGAGTGGCCTTGTAGGCAATTAAAACAACTTTTAGAAATACAGCACATTTAATTAGTTACTAAAAATATACATAAGTTAAAGCTATTTCGAGTCTAATAGAATAAAAGTACAAATATGGTTTCAGTCACGCGGCTTCATCGGAGCAGACGAGCCCTACGACCGTTCACGTTTATTTGTTCAATGATTCTTCTCCTTTTCCTCGAGAGAAGACCGCACACGTTCTCTCGAGCGCGACAGTTCAAAGACTAGGGGCTACCCCCATCCGGTCATAAATTCGCCAGCCGATTCCCTTCGACGGCGAGACAGAGAAACCATCAACACCAATAACAGAGAAAATCTCGAAAAGGACCACCATGAATGCTGTGGCCAGGAGACCCCCTATGACGTTACAGTCCCTTCCTCGCCTTGAAGGATTTTATTAATAGTTATCAATTTTGTCAACCCGCGAGATTTCTTTTAACACATCATCTATCTTTTTTTTAAGTATGTTACCTGTTTTGTATGGAATCGAATTTATTTTCATTACCGCATCTTCAAGGATTGAAAGGCTTTCATTTAATGTTATTCCTTTTTTCAAGTTTTTGGATCGAATCTACTAAAAAGGAGCAACGCGTTTTTACAAATGCCAAATATAGGTTTACGTTTTCTATTAATATAGCTACTTTACCTAAACTTTTTGCGGAATCAGCATTATTTTTTTTTAATTTTCGGATCACTTCCGAATATTGGTTCCAATGCTCGGCTTAGAACAAAGCAGCAGACAGCCATGTGCCCCAACTTGTGAGCACAGGTGTCGGAGGTAACGAAACATTCATCAATTCCTTGTAAACTACCACATGGGAGGGTGCTTTTAGAAAGGTTTTTTTCCTTGTCTAATAGAGGAATTTAATCCCGGAAAGGAATCTTTAACTTTTTCATCAATAAGGTAAAGTGCATGGACAATACATGTGACGTCAACTAGGTTTTTATAAAACGTTTGTAACAATTTTCCAACCTTAATCATATACGAAGCCAGATCTGTCAAAAGTAACAAAACTTGATTTTCTATTCCGCTATCATCGGGAAAGATTTTAAGGCTAGAATTAATAAAACGGCATAATGTTGTGTCGTGATAAGTTTTATCGAGGATTTTAGAAGCCAAAAGAAATGGGTGGCCAGTTTCGTGTGAAGTTAATTTTCCTATTAAAAGATTAACCACATAATTACCTCTAACATCAGTGGTTTCATCGACGACAAGGTATACGTAATTCTCGCCTATGTGTTCCCTAAGTTTTTGTAATGTTTTTTGATAGCTAAGATCTAAGTAATTCTTTCGGAGAGTGCTCTCATCGAGGATATTTTAGTTCGTGCATTTCGAAAGAAATTCATTGAGAACGGAATTCTTCAGTTTAAAGAAGGGAATGTCGGCCGAAACTAATGCCAGACATAAATCTTCACAAAACTGTCTTCCTGCTTTGAGGTTGACTAAGCAAAACTTGACGCTTAGAAAATCTTTATTTGGCGGAAGAATGTGTTCCTACAAAGAAAAATTGAATCAATGCACGAACTTAATCAAGCCTAAATTTGAATGTAAATTTTAAAGGTATGTACACTTGGGCCTCCCGTAACACTGGAGTTACACCCCTGAGAAACACCATGTAAAGAAAAACTGTGTTATATAGTTTATATGATAATATGAGGGAGCTTTTGTCTTGCTTTCACTTTATTTTTGATGAACACATAATAGGTGAAGCCGTATTACTCGAGGGTCAAGTTTATTAGCACCTGCATATTTGTATGTACATGTGTGATTGAAATTCTCAATTCACTTCTACAAAGACAATGAAAAGAAATAACTTACCAGTTTTAATATGTTGTTCTAGTAGAGATTTCCTCTCACATGTCATAGAGTTTTGCCACAAGGTTGGCTATATACGATCTGACCGTCGTACGTAATATTTCTTTGCTATATTTTTTATTTAAATCTTTCAGCCACCATTTGACTTTGAACGAAAAAGATTGTGAAATTTTAGGCATGTTTCTGAACAGCAGGCAAAGCACAACTGAATAAATAAAAATGAATGGATTGCAGTTTTGTGATTTTACACATCCTTTTCTCTTTATATTCATAGACTAAGTTCCTGTCTTTGCGGCTTATTCAGCTATCGAGCCTGAATGTTAATCCCCGTGTGTTAATTTTCTTCATTTTTTAAATTCTTCCTCCGAAAGTAACTTAGTTGTTTTCGCACAATGAGGCGCGCTTATATAGAACAGATTCTTTACATTGTTTATTGTTTGTTTAGTCTATGTGCCCGTGATTATGCATCTTTATGAGAATCCAGTGATTGATCGGGTTGTTCTGCAATGTGCTTTTCTTTTCATTTTCACATATCTTGTGTTACGTAATTTTAATTGCTCAGCCGGCGATGTGATCATTTGGTTTATTCCTATAGTTCATTTTTGTGTGTGCGGTACCATTTTCAAATTCTATTCTGCTAAAAATAAATGTGTGAAATATTTCATTGCGAAAAAAGTGCTATAACATTTGAAATATTGATATTTTGGGTGAAATATGTAATATATGCAATAACCCTTCATTTATGCAGTAACACCTCAAATATGCAAAAATATGCAATATAAAATTTCACTTTTAGTATCCTTGAAGCATGATTACGATAGAAAATTGATCTCCTGACTCGTATGTGGTGTTAAACCAAATATGCAATTTTGCATAGGAATCCAGTCTCTATAATAATACCTTATTTCATCATCTTTTGTGTACACAATAATATTCGAAGCCTTTTCTCCGAGTAAATTAAGTAAAATCTCACCTTTGAATTGTTACGGGACATCTTTTGAGTCAAATGCTCTTTCTAATGAACTGAAAACAATACCCCACGCTTCCGGTTTGCTCGGAACTTTAAGGATCAACGTTCTGACGCTTGTTAGAATTCAATCCTTATCTACCTTTGTCTCAGATTGCGCCTTAGTAAGTTCCAGCTCAGCTTTTATTCTTTACAACTTAATTTTTTCCAACTCAAGTATATATCTTTCGTCAGCTTTTCGTTCCAAAATTACGGATTCTAATAGATTCTTTACAAATTGGGGATCAGAAATATATTTAACGTTAGTTTTAATCTTATCTTCGATTTTGGTTTTGGTAATTTCGTCTGTTTTAACCTCACCTAGTTTTTCGACCACAAAAAGGAGGTCGCTCTTATTTGCTCTAAACATTTTGCTTACTTATTTACAAAATAATACTCAAGGTAGGAAAAAAGGAGGTACTCACTCAGCGATCAAATTAATAAATCCACACTAATAAATTCGGGTATTCACTTAACCCAAAGCTTATAAACAACCAACAACAAGCACTCATCAAATCAAACTCAACACATTGCACATGAAACAGCACACAAATTCTGCTCATGAAACAAATCCATAGAACCTCCGGTCGCTCGGACCATGTTCTCGCTAGCTCAGAAAAGACACACGTGGACTGTAACACTATTTTCAAATCTGCACTCTTTAAAATACTTTGCCTCGCAGGGCACACTTCCTCGTTGGCGATACGTCACTGTTCGCAACGACACCTCGCGACAAGAGTCTGTACAGATGGCGTTAGACCAGTAAAGTCCACTACTAAGCATTATTATGTTACCCAAAGTGATGGAACGTCTGTAAATGTGTGTAAGCAATATTTTCTAAAAACGTACCAAATATCCGATGGCCGAATGACTAGGGTCACTACGAAAATAATATCAGAACAGTCACCAGGATCAGACAATCGGGAAAGGAGAGTCCTGTAAACAAAATACCGGACGAACAAATGGTAGTGGGACGAAACCACATCTCAACATTTCCCTGTTATCAATCACACTACACCAGATCCCATAATCCAAACCGAAAGTATTTGTTAGAAGATCTAAATATTCGCTTGTTATTTAACATCTACAAAGACTACTGTGCTGAACAGGGAAAACAACCAGTTAAAAAACACATTTACCGTAGAAATTTAATACGGAGTTCAATCTACATTTTCATGCTCCACATAAGGACACTTACAAGTGTGAAATGTAATTCCTTTATAATTAAGATGAACTCCTCAGAAGATGAACATGAAAAGAGAGAACTCACATTACAACACGAGATTCACCTATGAAAGTCTGAGGAAGCGAAAGATACTATGAAAAAAGACTCTGAAAAATCGGTTTCTGATAGCTACTATTATTCTTTATCATTTGATTTGGAGAAGTCGTTACAATTCCCGAAACTAACATGCCAAATCGCTTATTATAAACGTAATTTATACGTTTATAACATAGGTTGCCATGAGTTATCAACAGGATTAGGATACATGTACTGTTGGGATGAAACAGTAGGCTCACAGGAAATCAGTGCATGTGTAGTCAAACACATAAAAAGTAGAGCCCCAACCGCAAAACACATTGTTCTGTACAGCGATACATGTACAGGAAAAAAAAGGAACTGGAAGATTAATCAATGAGAGAGATTAATCAACTTAATGAGATTAGTTCTGAGTGAAGACAACAACATTGAAACGATTGATCAAAAGTTTATGCAAAGTGGACATTCCTACCTTATGAACGACTCGGACTTTGGCTCAATAGAACTATACAGTAACAATCAACACATCTTTTGCCCTTCTGTCTGGTTTCAATTAATCACACACACTAAATGTGGAAAAAAAATCTTTCCACCTTACTGTGATGTCTGGTAAAGAGTTTTTATCACAGAAAACAAAGAAAAATTCATTACCAAAAGAAAGTTTAATGAAGTAAAGCATCCAGTTTCATGGCTAAAGATGCAATGGATTCGGTACCAGAAATCCAACCCTTCTACAATTTCTTACAAGGAAAACTTGTCAGATGAAATTCCGTTTTACAAGCTAAACATAAAACCACAAGGAAAACGGGGACGACCAGTATCTCTGGCAAATGTACTCTTGTCTCGACTCTACAATGGACCCCTGTCTGTGACAAAAGAGAAGAAGAAAGATATGCAAGACCTTTTGACCTACATTCCCTCTGTCAGTCAAGCATATTATCTAAACCTTTATACTTCTGACTCCGCTGAAGACAACCGACCACTGGGTGCTGATGACACTAAGAATGTTGAGTAGCAGAAAGTTTTGTGGGAGACTTCAAACTAAATTACTGATTTATATTATTTTTTGACATAATATTCCTTTTCAAAATAAAATAAAATTCATATTGTTAAAGATACAATGTTTTGTCTTAAACCAAAACCTCAATTTATGTAAAGCCAAAGTGGTGTAAGTTACTTAAGTGCCTTATAATTTACTTATAAACTGGAGTTAAAGGCAAAAACAATATACATGAGCTACAAAAATCCCTATTGAAAACATGGGATGGGTAAATTTTTGTTTGGTAGTATTCTGGAATTTTCAACAACTATTCTAAAAGTCTCTTTATCTCGAAACAGTGTTTAATGGACTTACACCCCTTTGGCTTTAAACGGCTCATATAAGATTTTGTACAATACTTACCGTTTATTTTATTTCAGAACTCTAGTTTTTCTGTTTCAAAATTATAAATTGTCATCATTAATCCATAATGTGAAATTTTAACGTTTTATGGTCTGTTTAACATCGATTTAAATATTTTACTCTCTAAGCTAAGATGAAAAATAAGGATCACTTTTGTCATATGGAAGACTGCATATAACACATTCAATTTGATAATCTCAAGGGATTCATAAAAAAAAAATTTTTTAATTCAAAAGGGTTCTTGGACTAAAAAGTTTGCGAACCACTGGTGTATATTATTAGCTTGACAATTTGTAGTAGAAAATATTTTGTGAATCGAAAGACTCCCCCCCTCACAATTTTAGATAATAATAATTTGATCAGCTTATATCATTTTTAAGACTAACAAAATTTGCGCCCTGGTCATTAACTTCAGACATTCGCAGAACTAACTTGACGTGCATTCTTAGACTGCTTACCATGCGACGATATGTATGTGTGTGTGATTGCTAATCTTCTATCGACAAAAGTTCCTTCGATTGTAAATGATTAGTAGAAAAACCTTTGCACACATAGCGCCATTATTCAACGCTGTAATCGCATGAGGGAGAGGGACTGTTACTGATGGAAGATAATCACTATTTTCCCTAAGATCTAGTGTTGAACTTTGGATATCTGAAGCAATTCGAATCTAGTGACACTTGCCTAACGTTGTAGAATAGTTTGACTTACAGAGGCAGCTGGTTCTTCCATACACGAACTGCAAACCTGTACCTTCTTTTTCTGGTAAGTCAATCTGTGAAACAGATTTATCCTGTTTGATTTTTAACGGTTATGTACACAGATAAGATAGATCTGTAAATGTGAAATGAAGAAGGTTGGAAGTTTAGGTGTTTGTTGCTTTGTAACTGTTAAGGCACTGGAAATCTTTGGCTTGGAATTACGAAACGGATCTGTGAATCCTTGTGGTTTTAGAACTAGTTTCCCCACGGTAAAAAAAAGTAACTGTTTTCCCGGAATATTTTCAAGTCTTTCGGGAACACAAAATTTGTAGATCTAAAATTTAAGAAATTCTTGTGACTTGGGTATTATAAATATTTGCTTTCAGGATTTTTTACATGTGTCTTCCGGTAAACTATAAGTTTTTCAATAAATTTGTAGAATTTAAGAAATTCTTGTGACTTGGGTATTATAAATATTTGCTTCCAGGATTCTTTACATGTGTCTTCCGGTGAACTATAAGTTTTTCAATAAATCTGTAGAATTTAAGAAATTCTTGTGACTTTGGTATTATAAATATTTGCTTCCAGGATTCTTTACATGTGTCTTCCGGTAAACTATAAGACTTTCAATAAATCAGCAGAATTAAAAAAATTCTTGTGACTTGGTATTATGAATATCTGCTTCCAGGAATATTAAAGGTTTTCTGATGAACTATAAGACTGTCCGTAAATCCGTATTACTTATTGGTGTTTATTGACTTGGTATTATAAATATCTGCTTCCAGGAATCTCTCTAGGTGTCTTACGGTAAACTATTAAAATCTCTATAAATCCGTATATTTTAAGAGATTCTTGTGACTGGGTAGCATAAATAGTTGCTTCCAGGTCTTCCGGTAAACTATAAGACCTCCGTAAATCTGTATAATTTAAAAGATTCTTGTGAATTGGTTTTGTAAATATCTGCTTCCAGAAATCTTTCCAGGTTTTCCGGTAAACTATAAGACTTTCAGTAAGACTGTTTAATTTAGAGGTTCTTTTGTGACTAGGCACATATATCTGGTAATAGAAATATTTCATATTAAGAAAGAAGAAAATGAAATGGATGGCAATAAATACGTATTATTAATTTGCTAGATCTTTCTGTGGTATCAAGAAATATTATCACAAGGACTTTTCATAATTTCTTAATTATCTTTGAGTATTTGACAGATTATTTTGATTTAGTTGGCCAAAAACTTCAACTTAGAGCAGGCCTCGAAATAGATTTTTTAATACAGGTGCACAAGGTGCACCTAAGTTTTTAAATTAGGTGCACAGTTATATTTTTATGTGCACAGTGCACCTGTGCACCCGGGTATTTCGAGCCCTGACTTAGAGCAATAGAATGTGTTAAACTTAATGGTGTGAAGTGACCAATTTTAATGACAGATAGTGGTCTCATAATTTTTTTCCTTTTCCTTTTTCTAATTTGTTAATTGAAAAAAGGTCCTTGTAGCTTTTTTCAACATCATCAAAAAGATTTGCGTTGCTTTTTTCAACATTTGAAGTCAAGTGTGGATGAGTTTTTCTTTTAAACTGTCAATATTTTTTTCGAATCTGATATTGTCTTCAAATTTAGTGAATAAATCGGTAGCCATTCCATTCAATCACTGGAGTTGTTCTAACTACCATTTTGTTCTTGTCTACCATTACAGTTTCAGCAGTTAATGTTTTGGTCTTTGTCACATACATGAGTTATTGCTAATTTGGCATCTTGAGAAAAATGTAACAATAAAACAGAATCTATGACCGCAAATGTCGAGACCTTTTTATAAATTAATTATGTGTATGCGTGTATCCTTTTTTAATCATAATTAAAATGTTTCAGCTATTAGTACTTTTTATCACATACATGAGTTTGGGCTTATACTTTCCCTGTTTTGTCATCTTGAAATGGATTTAACTTTGAAGTAGAATTCCATAACTATTTATGTTGGGGTATTTTTATACATAAATTATGTGTGTATGTGTATTCGTTTTTGATTATAAATAAAATGTCTCAGCAATTAATTTTTTGCCACAAATATGAATGATTGATTATGCGATGCCCTGTTTTGTTATCTTAACATGAATTTTACATTGAAACAGAATCTGTAACCATTTATGTTGGGGCATTTTTATAAATAAATAATGCATTCTTTTTAAATCATGATAATTTTTCCATGTAATACCTGTACTCCATTAACCCTCCTGGTGGTTGTCTTGACGAGGGATATCTTGTCATTAGCAAAACTGATCAGATCTTGATGGACGAGATATTTCGTCATCAGATTTTGACCTCGTCAATTTTCTTTCAGAGGATCTTTTCGCATCATGAAAAAAGCGGCAATATCTTGATGACGAGATACCTCGTCATTAGCAAATATGGTCAGATCTTGATGGATGAGTTATCTCGTCGAAACCACTTGAAGGGTTAAACATTTACTTTTATTATCCTTTCTTAAGTTCAAAAGTTTATTCAACTCCCGCGCATCAGCAAAGCATTTTAATTATTTTAATTGAAAAAAAAAAGACAGAGAGAGTGAAAGAGAGAGAGATGTGAAATTTGGCAATTCAAACAAGCACCTTTGTTCAGTCTTTAAAAACGAGTCAAAATTTAGAAACTGCTTTTCTAGATAACATGAGGTTCCAAGTGCAATATCAGTTGATTATCTCAATAGCACTCAATGTTTTTTTTACCTATGTTTTGATAGCAGCGTTGTGAATGCAAATCTGTTTGTAAAGTAGCATACCTATGTTCGTGTGTTCTTATCGGATTCGAGACTACGAACGGTTTTAGACTATTAGTGCTTTCAAACTGTATTTAAGAAAAAATATTCATAATGATTGCTTTTATCCGTAGATTACTGTATCATTTCACCTGTAAGTGCTGAGATTGAATTTGCTCTAGTATGAATTAAAACGGGGTAGTATACTTTTACCGTTGTTGTATATCTAATCAGCAAAGAAAATCCTCTCTATCATGATGATAAAAATGTCAGTAGGCGATTTTTCCTGCAATTTTAAAGGCTAGTGAAATGGGTATTTCAGTATTTAACAAACGCAATTACTCGTAGAAAGACAATCTGTGTAAAAAGTAATAATCTACACTCGTAGAAAAAGTGTCTATATAAAAAGTAAAAAAACCGTAAGATGTAATAATCTATTCTCGTAGATAAATAATCTACGTAAGAAGTAATAATCAAAACGCACGTAGAAAAATTATTTGCCTAATCCACTTTGACTAATTTGAACAAGATCAATTGCAAAATACAGTTACATTTGGGTTCATTGAGAGCCCCAACACAGTATAAGTTAAGAAATTCTCCATAGGGACTCCTATACAGGAAGGTATGCTCAGATGAAGACTGAGTGACCAGGCTCTTGGTGCAAGGTTGAAAATCCTTTTCTCATATAAGTTCCATGGACCTTAAATGCACTCTCCCAATCACTTCGTATAGTCTGAGCTAGACTATGTGCAAAAGACCGTTGCCCTGAGTCCATTGAGAGTCAGCATCGGACCTTTTTGTGATATCCTCCCTAGGGAGTTGTGAGGTTCTCCTACCAACACAGGATAGAATGGTTGGAGGGGGGGAACGAGACATCCTTTAGGGACGTTGACGGGGGTGTCGTTGTAAGGTCACCCAGACCAGGCGGAGAAAAGAGGAGATCGGGGCTCTCTGCTGCTATTGTAATGTAAAACATATTTATCTATAACCAAGAAATGTCCAATAAATAGATGAAAATACATCTATGAAATCGTGGCCCTCTCCAGTAGATTAAACGAACCACACACTCTCCAGATAGTAAAATAAGGTAGGTGTGATAGAAGTCTTTATAGGAAAGGTGTGCTCATTTGAAGTGGGAACGCCCGGGGTCTTGGTGCAAGGCTGAAAATCCTTTTCTCCCCATATAAGCTTCATGGGCCTCAAATGCTTCCTTTCTAATCTTTAATAGCAGGTCTGATCCACCCTGTCCCTAAAGAACTCGAGGGATGCACCGGGACGATGTCTTTGATACCCGTCACACGCGAGAGGTCACACCCAAGCTATGTTTCAAAATCCTTGTCCTTTGTGCATACCTCCTCCATTTTAATCTCCATGTCGATGGCAGGGGTTATTAGGACGTTATTTTTAACATTTTAGTGACCAATTTGGCAAGAGATAAATAACGCATGAAGTATATGGTTATCTGAGACGGATTTTTCGTGTAAACAAACCAATTTTACTTTTGCTGTCCAAATGCTGTAGTATGTTGCATATAGAGCAGGGGTTCCCAAAGAGTGTACCAAAGCACCCTGGGGGTGCCATGTAGAGACATTAGGGGTGCCGCGAAGCGCTATGAAGCAGTTGCTATTATAAGTAGTAAATATCGTTCGAAAATAAAAGAAATACGGGTATCTGTATCACTAGCATATCGCGAGTAGCTGTATCTTAATTCCATGATTCGAACAACTGTGCAGTGAGCAGCAGGCTCACCCGTCGCACTAAACACATGCATATACCACCAAGTGCAAATTGAAGGTAATTTTATTTGCTTTATTTAAATTTTCACCTACACCTATGTTTATCTATTAAATAAAATTAAAGTTTTTGTGTGGATTTTAAATACGAGCTGTATTAATTATGTCCTATGTTCTTCCCACTTACTTTCCTAATATCTTCTTCAAAGTTGTACAAATATCTTTTTTTCCAATGGCAGGCACCATGCATAATGCACTTGGTACACTGCACTGAACAATCCTTGGCCAACAAGGCCGGAAGTGTTAATTGTCACTACTTCCAATGGCGGTCACTAAGAACTTGTCCTTTGGCCACTACATGGCTGGAAGTGATGGTCACTTGTGAAGGGGTACTCACTGGGTGGACCATCATTGCCCCTAACAAAGGACAGCACAGCACAATTTACATCCATGCCCTGACCCCGGATTTACCCCGGATCCGATTTGACCCCGGAATTTCTCACGTTACCCTCGTGATGTAATAACTATGGTATATTATTGTGTGTGTGTGCGTGTGCGTGTGTGTGTGTGTGTGTGACCCAGGGGCACACACACACACACACACACACACACACACACACACACACACACACACACACACACACACACACACACACACACACACACACACACACACACACACACACACACACACACGCACACGCACACGCACACACACAATAATATACCATAGTTATTACATCACGAGGGTAACGTGAGAAATTTCTAATTCTCTTAAGGGTGCCACGACTTGGATAAGTTTGGGAACCCCTGATATAGAGGGCTCCTTAGAATGTGATTTATCACCTTTTTGGCGTATAACGTTTAATCTAATTTGTGTTGACCAATCAACCATCCGATATCAATTCGGAATTTATTTGGAATTTTTATTGGCGACGTGCTCAATTGTATTCGTAACAACCCAACGTGACGCCACGTTCAGAAAATTTATAGGAAACAATTATCACCACAGAAACACTAAAGTTGCCTGCATTTAGATAGACAGAAAATGTGTTTCATAGGTTAGAATTTAAACTAATTATTTCCTTACCACCAAAAGAAATCATCCGCTTTGATAATTATTTTCGTTCGAACTGCATGTTAACCCTCTAAGGATTTACACGCATAATTCCACCTTGAAACTTGCAGTCTTCCCTGAATTACGTCTAATCAATTTTGACTTTTTTGATCGGCAGAATCTTTTTAAAGGATTGCATTCTAATAAAATGAGAAGCAATAGAGTACTTCCAAAGGCAAATGATTCTATTAAATGTAAAGGAACAGTAAAATCTTTCCTATGGATTCTCTATTATAAGGAAATAAAGATTAAAATCTTTCTCTTTCCTAAAGATTCCTAATCAATGGAAAGGACCTATAGAATCGTTCGAATGAATTTCATTCTAAGGAAAGAACAAATGAAATCTCTTTCTATAGATTAAAGAATCCAAGGATTCTTTAGAATATGTGATTATTTAAACATTCAGTGCGTTGTAGGGTCAAAATAAAACTATGCAACTCACAAATCTCGCGATGGTCAGAGAGTTAACCCTCCTGGTGGATGTGTCTATAAAGAATCTCGTCATTATAAGAAAACTGACCAGATCTTGCTGGACGATTTATCTCGTCAAAACCACATAAAGGGCTAATACACTCATTTTTCCTAATTTTTTTTGAATATATGTTTTGAAAATTGAACTTTTGGAATTACCATATATATGGCTCTATCTTTATGCTTTCGTTTATTTCCTTCGTTGTACAGGAATTGAAAAATGGCAATGGACGGTTGGATTGCCAAGATAGCAGTCGCTTGCATAAAAGGTCTGGTTCTTCTCCATGACATCGCATCATTTCCTATTTATTTTCTCATCGATAAACCTTGGAAGAAATGGAAGCTACATAATATCATTTGGGTAAGGAATATTTATGTTATGTATAAAACATCTTCTTTGTTCAATTTGGTTGGAGAAAATAATCATCTAAATCTGTTGAAATTTTTATATTTTATTGGCTTTTTAACCCTCTTTGTAATTTTCACATGATATCTCGTCCATCAAGGTATGATCAATTTTGCAAATGACGTGATTTCTCGTCAAGATATTTCCGAATTTTTTTATGATAATAAGTTCAAGTTATGATAAGTTTGTTTCTAATGACGAGATATCTCGTCCATGCAGATGTGGTCAGCTTTGATTCATACTCGTCGAGACAACCACTTGGAAGGTTAAAGGGACAGTAGACTTTCAAAGCAAACTAGCAATGTTACGATTGTTATAAAATTTGTTCAGACTGTTTTCTACTGAAAAGCTTACATATAAAGTTTCGTCCAAAAATATAACGTTGTACTAATATTATTACATAACATGTGGTCAAAACGTTTGATAAATTTGCACAACTTGACAAGTTCCATGCGCATTAACTGTCTAAGTATCGTCAAAATTTTAATTCACCCCCATAATAGTTTTTGTATAAATATAAATCAAATTAAGATGTATGTATACACTAGAAATTACGAAAATTGACCTGAATTTGATTGTTTTTATTGCTTTAAAGTATTTACAATTTCTTAGCTTTTAAACTATACCAAGATCTTGTAAATATTATAAATACTTTTTCTAGTTACAAAGGTCTTTTGTTAGGTACTGTCACCAGTACAAACATGTTTTCAAAACTTTAAACTCACTTTCTAAAGAACTGTTTTTGCAATACAATGCTTTGTTCAGCTATAACTCAACAATGAATAGATCTATTATAATTATTTTTATGTAATTATAATCTATATAATACAATGGATGCTTTAAACCTCAATCGGAGTTATTAGTTAAGAAATTTTTTTTTTAGTTGATTTTTAAATTTCAAAATTTAAAAACAAATCTACATCTTTTACTTTTTTGCTGAAAACAGTTGAAAAAACATAACCTAATATCTCTAGAAACTTGATTGAGGGTCAAAACATGAAAAATAATATTAGGAATAATTTGCAACAGGATAGGTAGGTATTTTAATTAACGTCATACTGCAGCAACACAGCGGGATATTGACGATGGTCCGGGATCAATCCCCCAAGAATTTGCAACAAGAATCGTCTTTCTGAACAAATTAAAATGGAATATATCACTGCTTAAAACATGTTATTTGTCTTATTATATCTAAATTAGACGCTTAAAAATTAGCTTATAATCTGATCTTTCTAGAAAAATGATTTTAAGCATATTGATAACTAGGGTAACTTTTTGTTGAAGTAAAAATTGGAAAAGTTGCATTTATCATTCCCTAAAGTTGCATTTATGGAAATAAAGTTGCATTTATTTTTGATACACTAAATTCTAAAATAAATTATTCGTAAAAAGTGAAAAAAAAATATCAAAATATATTGACAATTTTAGTCGTGTACAACAGTATTATAATACATACTGAAATAAAGAAGAGCGTTGAATGGCCGATCCTTGGCCACTAATTTCTTTAACTTAGAAAATATACGCCAGCCGCAGTCATATAATGTGCTGTATCGGATAGTAGAAGCGCAAAATCCTTTCGCTCAACATTGAGAGATTTTAAAACGTCGTCTACAAGGCGAACAACATATTGATGATCGACTCTTACCTCGCAAACTCTGCAGTCGATTACGCAAGTTTCCTCTGGATTTTCAAGAGTGCCAACCAATGTGTTTAAGTACTTCTTACCATTTATTTCACTTTCGTCTTAGGACGAACATCTTCTTACCATGAACTTGTTTGATCCGCAATACTTCGGCGTTCGCAAGATCAGACACACGTGATCGAAGGGTTGATTCAGAGAGCAAAAAATGAAATAGTAATTTGATATTAATTAATTTTAAGCTATATTTTAAAAAGTTGCATTTATGCAGAAAGTTGCATTTATGTTGCGGTTATAACTCACTTACAATAAACCCAATTGTAGGAGGAATTTTGGTTTTAATACTTTACATGCAGCGTAGAACGCGTGAAAAAAAGTTGCATTTGTTGCAAAAAGTTGCCCTATTGATAACTTGTTGAGAAAAAAAAATCTTAACTAGATTTTTAAAGTCAAATTGTATTTGGGTAAATGTAACTCAATTGTGAAACAAAACAAATTGTGTTAAAACAATTAAAATTTTACATAATTTGAGCAACATTTTTTATAAAAAATTCAAAATTTGGAATCATGATGAATTTTGTATTTGCACATACAACAGACTACAAGCATTATCAAAAAAAAAAAGCAAGGAAATAAATTAAAACCTGATGGCGCAGGGAACATTTTGAAATTTGTAGATAGTTACAAATTCTCAACAGGAGAAAAAGTCGGGTTATTGTAAAAACAAGAGAGCTCTTTTGTTTCTCTTTTCTGAGTCAAGCACACTTTCATATATAATTGTGCGTAGTGTGTTCTACGAAAACAAGATAACTGCCGTGAGCTGAGCATCAAGTACTATACAAGTTTGTTAGATATCAAGTACATACGCAGCAGAAATACTTCGAGCCCTTTATCACGTGAGAAAGTGTATTTAACTCAAAAATGAAAAACAAAAGTGAAGTTATCTTGCTGTGTAGCAACCCGACAACATGTAATTGTCAAAAATGATTATAATTGAAAAATTCCTTTATATGTCGTGGCTCACACAAAACACAAAATTAAGTTGACTGTAATGATATCTGTCGACATTAATTCTAAATTACTGTTCTATCCTAGTTACACGCATTCTAATTACTATATTATCTTAACTATACAGATTGTAATTGCTTTACAATTCAAAGTACACAGATTGTAATAATTGTATTACCCTAAGTATACGATTCTAATTACTACACTATCCTACTATACAGACTGTAATTACTGTACTATCGTACTATACAGACTGTAATTACTGTACTATCCAAAGTATATTGATTCTGTTAATAGTGTACTATCCTAACTATACGGATTGCAATTACTCTACTATCCTAACTATACAGATTGCAATTACTCTATTATCCTAAGTTCAAGTATTCTAATTACTGTACTATCTTAACTATATAGATTATAATAATTGTATTATACTAAGTACACGATTATAATTACTGTATTGTCCTAACTATGCAGATTATAACTATTGTATTATCCTAATTCTAGATTCTAAATTAAATGAACTATTCAAAGTATACAGATTGTAATTACTGTACTATCCTAACTACACAGATTGTGATACGCGTAAAATTTTAAATACACAGAGAGTGGTTCCTGGCAAGGAACGATACTTATTGCGTCGATACTTCAGACACTAATCGAGAAGTTGGTAAATTTCTTGGCGCTTGCCAAGCACTCGTAAAGTGGCGCCAACTGTCATGGAGATAAGCATGGAACGAACAATTCTATATACTATGATAACAATTAATTTCTGAAAAAAAAAACAATAGATTTTTTTTGTGATTTTGAAAGTTTACTGTCTTTTTAAGCATTCTGTATCCAGATTCATCAAGATGTCCTGGTATTATCGTTGACCCACGGCTTAGCTCGGACTTGTGAATAAGGCTGTTGATTGAAATACGCATGCGCACCGACAAGTTTTCCACACAGAAGCGGAATGCGCATACGCATGTCATATATTTTTTCGCATGCTGCTCCAGAGTGTGGCCGGGTTTATACGTTCTGGAACTTGACTTACCTCGACACGTTCCTCAACTTGACTGACCTTGACCCCCACAGGAGCATCTTTCCATGATCTCTTTGTCCCTTTTTTCCCTCCCAGCTCGCAAACTACATCCAGAAGTTACTGTAAATACATTCATTGATAACACAATGCACAGACCTTAATCCTTATCTAAGTAAATAAATACTTATCAGCCACTAGTAGCGATTCTTTCTCATGTGTAATTCCAGATACATTATCAGGAAATCGACTGCGTGACATTCGGATGTAATTTTTACTACCGAATGATAAAAGGGGGTTGAGGGAAAATTAGTCAGAGATGTAGCCAAGGAGGAGGGGATACAACAATGTCTATAGCAGTTTCCCAAACATTTTTGACTCAACGCCCAACTTTTCAAAAATAATTTTTTTAGAAACCTTCTGAAAAGTTGTATCTTAACTAATAATAAATTGTAAGTGTACTGAGACTTTAATTTTTGAATCTCAACAAAATACTTAGAGTTGTTTCGTTTTTTTGGGATTTTGGGGGAAAGGACCAGATTTTTCCATGCTGACTCCAGACAAAATATATACATTATCAAGTAATAGACATACACACAATAAAAGTTTTACTGACACAGAAGAGAGAAATATACCCAGGGAGGAAGAAAATACTCATGTTACTATGTGTGTAATTTTAGATTGATTGGTTTTGGGTTTTATGGCGCAAGGGCATGCCGTTTCAGACACCAGACGATGTCATGTAAATATGAAAAGAAAGGACGAATATAAGAGAGAAAAATAACTAGGGCATCCTGGGGGCGCGATCCCCATGTTTACCAGAGGCAGTAAAACCCATGGAATAAGGATAGATTACTAGGGTACCCCGGGTTCTTGAAGCCCGTGGACACCTAAAGAAGGTGTACTGCCGACAGGTTAGATTGGTTGGATAGGTTGGGTTTCGTGGCTCAATGGCCATATCAATTTTAAATACACTACCCTACAATAATGGACTGAACGCTAGCGGATTTGCATAAAATCTGACTGCATGTCGGATTTTATGCAAATCCAGTGCTCTCACGTGAGCTGTTGAGGTTATATACGATACGCCAAGTGGTAACGTCGTTAGTTCTGTGTGAAATTGTGCATTGTGTCTAAACGAAAGTAACTTAAGAGACTTTGAAAGAGGTGTTATAGTTGGTTGTCACAGGCAAGTCTATTCGCGCAATTGCGGTAGAATTATCACAGCCACGGTCAACTGTTGGTGATGTCGTGAAGAAGTGGAAGACTATGGGAGTTGAGACACGAACTGCACACGTTGGTCGTCCCCGTTAACTGACAGAACGGGATTCAGCGTGTACTGAAGCCGGAGAATCGTAAGAACCGCAAGAAACCACTTCAAATCATCAACAGTGAGTTTCAACAGGCAGCAGGGGTTACGATGCACCTTAATACTTTGCGGAAAGAACTGCACGTCCTCAATATCCACGGATGTGTGTACGCACACAAACCAAACATCACCCCATCCAACAAAGCCGGCAGACTCGCTTAGTGTTTGCAACGTCGCAACTGGATTGTGAACCACTGGAAAACTGTTTTATGGTGCGACGAGTCACGCTACACGCTCTTGCCGTCGGATAGGCGTGCTTGGGTTTGACGAATGCCAGGCGAACGTCTGTTACCCGAGTGCATCGTTCCAACTGTCAAGTTCGGTGGTGGTGGTGTACTTGTTTGGGGGTGTTTTTCGTGGTATGGCCTGGGACTTTTGGATATTGTTCATGGTAAATTGAACACCGACGCTTACTTAAACATTTTGGACAATCAGGTTTTTCCTACGCTCTGGCAATTTTATGAAATGGACGAATGTTACTTCCAGGACGACAACGCTGCATGTAATGCTGCAACCTCTCTCAAGCAGTGGTATCAAGATATGGATGTAAAACATCTACCCTGGCGTGTTCAGAGTCCCGATCTAATCCCCATAGAACATTAGTGGGACGCGTTAGACCGACGCTTACGGACCAAGGAACCACGTCAGAAATCTACAACTGAGCTGGCTGTATTCTTTCAGCCTGAGTGGACCCAAATACCCATAGCTGTGTATCAAAACCTTGTTGAAAGTATGCCCAGAAGGGTTGCTAGTGTAATTGTAGCACATGGGGACCATCCTCTTATTAATGCATGTATTCTTTACCTTATTCCATTACATCTTGCTGTCCTGTTCATTACTGTGGGTAGTGTATTTATAAAATTTCTATACATAAACTTTTATAATTCCCACCCCTCCGCGCAAACAGCTGTAATTTCTGTGGTTGTTAGCCTTTACACAAACGGGTTTTTGCATTTGAAATCTAAAAATTGGAACTACACGACTGTAATTTCTCTGTTAAAAATTTATTATCTTGTGCGTCAAAAAAGTGTTTAAAAGGGAGCTATCACGTCAACAGATCAGAACGATTATGTACTATGAGTTCTGTAACAAACTCAGTGCGACTGAATGCCACTAAAAAACGTGTGAAAGTTTAAGTATCAGTACTGTTTCTTATGATACAGTCAAAGTTTGGTTTCGGAAGTTAAAAACTGGATATTTCCACATTGAAGATGAACCACGTACTGGCCGCCCTATTGAAGTTGATTGTGAGCAGTTAAAACAAATCATTGATCTAGACAGAAATGTTTCAACACGAACTATTGCGCTAGAGCTTGACGTTTGCCAAAAAAACAATAGTTAACGCTCTGAAACGTATAAATCTAACGTTTAAGTTCAACCGCTGGGTGCCTCACGAATTAACTGCTGTAGACAAGCGCAAGAGAAAAACGGCCCGTGTGGTTCTCAGAGATTAAAGGAAGGAGAAAATAATTTTGAACAGAATTGTGACCTGTAATGAAAAAATGGGTGTACTTCAACAATACAAGTCGTAAAGGAGAGTGGTCAGCACCTGGGTAATCAGCAGGATCGGTTGCAAGACGAGCCCTTACTAATAAGAAGGTGCTTCTCTGTATCTGGTGATAATGTAGCGGAATTATCTACAAAGAGTACCTCAAAAGCGGACAGACTATCAACAGTGCAATATACAGCAACATGTTAATTAAAGTTCGTGATGCCATTCGCGAAAAACGAAGAAACGAGTTCAGAAGGAAGGTGGTTCTCTTTCATCAAGATAACGCCCGGCCACTTGTTAGTACGATGACCAGCTGGACGCTATACAAGCTGGAGTGGGATTTGATGCAACACCCAACATACAGCCCAGACATAGCCCCTTTATATTGCTATCTGTTTTCACATCTGCAGCTACATTTTAATGGCTCAATCTTCAATTCAAATGCGGAAGTCATAAATTCGATCTTTTTCTGGACTCGCGCACGCCACAGTTCTTCGCAGAAGGGATTGAGAAGTTGCCAAATCGTTGGCAGACGATTGTAGATTTGAACGGAGATTACTATCATCATTAGCTTTGCTGTTTTCGTATGTATTTATTACTTTAAATTTTTTTTTTTGACAGAAAACTTTTTACTCAACCTGATACATGCATCGTACCACACTAGTTTATTTCGAAATGTCTTTTTTTTTAAGGAGCAATTGGGTTGATCAAGTGGATATATATATTTGATTAAAATATTTTTTGGCGACACAGATTTACAAACTTACAGTTTAACAATTATTTTACAATAATATATGTAGCAGTGTAATCCAATTCCACCATGAAGTATATAATTTTTGGTAGACTGAGTAGCACTTTCCTTCACACTTCTCGCTAAATGATTGCCAATTGCCGAGAGACCGTGAAAGCTGTATTAAGATCGCGGGTGTACTTCAGCATGAAAGGTAGTATGGTGGATGATTCCAACCATTTGACTGTTCTGCAGCCGACCAAACGGTATAGTGGTTAAGGTGTTAGCCTCTAGATCGGAAGGTTATTGGTTCGAATCGGGGTCAGGGCGTGGATGTTTGTAAGCGTATGGTGTAGAGAGGGCTGGTGCACATTGAATTTCGTGGCCGAATGTCCTCACGTTGGGTTGGTGTGGAAGTTTGGATGTGGGGTGCCAGCTCAGATGTTTCCTCGTCATATGACCGTGGTTCAAAATTATGTGGGGATACACCGAATGGCTTAGGCTGGGACGGTGGTAACTAGTTGAATTTGACTCTTCTGTATCGCCTTTAGCAGCCAAATGTAAGCGCAGCCAGTAATTTCTTCAAATGCGACTGAGCGGCAACGAAAGCGAAGCTGTGGAAGTAGTGTCTGTTATCTGACTTTCAGACAGTTTTTGGAAGAGCGGCAATGCAACTACTCATTAAGGGGGTCCGAGACACAAAAATCGTCACATTTGCGAAAAAAAAATAATTTATATTTAAAAAAAATTCTCTGCGTCTTTCTGCTTAAAATGACGTCTGAATCATGTTTCTATCTTAATTAGAATGAGAGATAGAATTAATTTTGTGGTTCGTTGTTTTGAAAATCTAACACTTAGACAGCTGTTGTCATGGCAACAACATATGTGAAAGACGTTATTTAAGTCTATGGAAACCTTTAAACTATGCAGAAAAAAGGTAGAACTTGAAAAACTCAAACTAAACCAAAGATTTAAGAGGAAAGAAGGAGTTGAATACTCATCTCGATGCTCTTAAAGGGTATTTAAACATTTTATTAATTGTATATTAGTCTTTAAAACTTTAAATGCGTTTTTCTCCATGATACATTTTTTCAAGATGTCGTGTATTCAAATTGTTATAAGTCAACGACCGATAGAGTTTAAGGGTTGAAATTTCGAATACATCTTTTTCAAACATTATACTTTAATTCTGATTCAACAAATTTGAAACTAATATTTACTTTTAAAAATATGACTTAAAAAAAAAGTACCTTAAAATTTTCAAAAAATTTCATTCAAATATTTTATATTTTTTATTAAATTAATATTTTTTAAATTGCTGAATCAAAATTAAAGTTTATAAATATGTGAATAATTTACAGCAAGAATTTTGAAAATTGACCAAGAATATTTTGAGTTTTAGCAATTTTAAATGACTTCTTTTTTTTTCAAAAAATTTTAATTTTAAATTAAAAAAAAATTTTGGAAAACTTTTGTGCTGTGATTTTGTTTATTAGTTAGATGGGTAATCAGTACAAAAAAAAATTATAAATTAATTAATAACAATTTTTTTTTCTGATGTGTCCCGGACCACCTTAAGGAAACAGGCGCCTCAATCCCATGATAGTACTTTACGCAAGTCCAACTTGATTGGCTAAATCGGATCACATGACCTAGATACGTATGTCATCAAGGTTTATAGTTCTTGGCGATTTATCTCTTCCTTTCTGCTTTCTTCTTTTATTTTCAGATCCATGGCTATGGGTGGGTAGAGGTGGGAGCCGAAAAATGTATCCTTTTATTATATAAGTTAATAATTAGATAAGTTAGTGTTTTATGTATGCTTTTTGTTACATCAAAATGGTCCTAAGCCAGCGGTGGATACGACACCATCATCCTAAAGCAAAGGGGACGGCAGAGGGGCGGAAAAATATCAGCTGGTAGTGAGTTCAGGAGTGGTTCTTAGATTATTTATGTAAAATAAACGGAAGCTTGGAAAAATATGAAAAGGGTATTAAAAATTAGGAAAAGTAAATTAGAATAAAAAGGAATTAAATTGGAATTTTTTAAAAATAATTTGGAGGATCTAAAAATTTTTCCGCCAGCTGGGTTTGAAATCGAGAAGTTATTCACCGCTGCCGACGCTAATCTGAAGGTGGGTGACTTTAGCCATTAGGCCATCGTTGCTTCACGAAAAGAAGCTCTTTAAAGTATAAGTACCCTTAATATAAGTTGGCAAGAAATACTAACAACAACCATACAACATATATATGAAGAGCAAATCAGAGTCAACTTGTCGGACACTTACGCTGTACGCTGAGGCGCTAGTGTATGTATTGTATTTCTACGAAACAACGCGCATATTCAAAATCAAATGGTTACTGCAACAATCAGATTGGCGAGATATCCAAGTGAAGCCAAGCCCGTGAAACTAGCCAATCAAGTTGGACTTGCGTAAAGTACTATCATGGGGAGCCGCGGTAGCTCAGTCAGTAGAGCGTCGGGCTCGCATCAGAAGGGTTGTGGGTTCTGTCCTCGGCGGAGCCTGCAATTCTGACGATTGTGAGATCGGCGCTTCGACCTGGCTAAAGACTGTCGTGTTCACTAATGGTGACTGGGGCACGTTAAATAGGTCGTGGTCACAAAGTCCCCCATGTTCCCATACCAAATCAATACCTCTGGGGGTATCTGATCAGAGGGTTATCGGCCTCTGATTGGTATCTAAATTACGATATGTGTGAGTGAATGGATGTATGAAAGGGACCTTCCTGTAAAACGGATGTGTCATGTATGCCGAGCGAAGTCGGACTTCCTCCCAATGGGGCTCAATAACATGGAAGGCGCACCCCCTCGCCTCTTGCCGTCTTCGACGGGCCTGGCACTCCTCTGGTCTGCCAGTGTAGACATTAGAAACAACACTATCATGGGATTGAGCCGCTTTTCTTAAGGAACATCTATCGAAGTGATCCGTTGAGATGGCGAGTGCCATCTGTAATTTGTAAGAAACGCCATCAGGCTTATGTTTGAAAGTGCATGTGTTTTTTATCACGTCTGTCAGTCATTGATTTAGCAAAATATGTTTACATCCCGAACATCGCCGATTTTTAAAAATATTGAATAATTTGTTGCCTAACCACCTATAAAAAGTTACACATAATTTTAGTTTCTATTTGCAATAGTTTTTTATTTATATTGATTTAAAATTGGTAAACTTTTTTACCTATATTAATTTTAAATTGGTAAACATTTTCATTGTTTTAGAATTGCTAACTCTCCCGTATTTCTGGATCTAATTTTTTGATCGGACTAAATCAGAACTTATTAAGTAGATAAATGTACAACCTTTGTCCTGATGTTTAACATGACTTTTCTAATTTCAAGGTCATGCAATTTGATCTTTGTACTTCAAGAACAAAAAATAATCATAATTATATTTTCCTAAAAATCATATGTTGAAGGTACGTTTTATATCTTTACTTTCTGAAAGTTTCAGTTTATATCCCATTGTGATGTTCTAGTGCAGGGGTAGCCAACCTTTTACATACCATGCGCCAATTTTTTTTCACATATGAGTTCCGATGCGCCATGTAACTCAAGCACCTTTTCAACCTTACGTTCATGGTCCTGCCATATCCTTAATAACTTTTTTAATAAAAGTATGTTTATAGACATAGTTAACATTTTTAAATGCTTTAACTATTGTACGTAAAACAATGTCTATTACAGCACATAAACATTTCTTACCATTAATAAGACTTTTGAGTCTGTTTGGATTTCGCTAGTCTTTCAATGTTTGGTGTAAAGTTGTTACTGAGAGCACCAGAGAATTTTTCAAATTTGAATTATTCATTCTCTACCTCGTTTTCCTTTTAATGAATTTCATGGATGAAAATGCTTGTTCACTTGTAATCAAAGAATATGTAGGCGCAAGGATGCAATGCGCCGCAGGTTGGCCACCCCTGTTCTAGTGCAACAAAAATACAACTACCTACTTGCTTAAAAGTTTCAATGTGATACACGAATACATTCATAGTAAAAAATATTCAAATTAATTAGAATGATGTAATCAGCACACATAAGCATTTGTTCGCTTTATTTGATTGTCCTATCTAGATAATATAGAGACTATTTTGTTGATAAAAGTATACACACATTCTTTCTAATGATATATTACTCTGAGTTTCATTGTCTTTCTCACGTCCTGCTAAAATTGATGACTGATAGACTTATCTGAACACTCTACTTTCAAAGACAAGCCAGATGGCGTTTCTGACAAATTCCAGATGGCGCTCACATCAATCAAAGCTCACATCAATGAATGATCCACGATAAGTAGTTGAATTGCCAATACCCATGCATATCACTTCCAACAATTGTCAGAAGCTCTGTGATAACAGACACTACTTTCTCTGTATCACTATTTGTTGGCACTCAACTTCATTTAACAAACTACCGGCCTGGATTCATACTGAGTTGCCCATAGGGCCGCTTCACATATAATCCAGGTCAAATCGAATCAATAGGAATCCCTTAGAAACTGACTAACACAGATTAGGGAAAGTCATTTCCATAAGAAATAGCTTTATCGTCAAGAAATCTTTCACATTACTTGAATCCGGAGTGTTCTGTTTCAATTCACCCGAATATGCGAGAGTAAGTCAGTTTCTACTTGATTTTGATTGATCGGATTAACCCGGATTTTTTTGGTGTAAAGGGGCACTCCCATGAAAACAGAATCCGAATCAATCTGAATCCAGTAGGAACTGATTAACGAATATTATGGAATGCCACTTCCATAAGAAATAGTTTCTTCGTCAAAAATCCTTTAACACTGCTTGAATCCGGAGCGTCCCTTTCAATGCACCCGATATACGTTTGGCAAATTGTACTGAATTTAGATTGATTCATATTGAAACGGATTCTGCTCGTGTGAAACGGCCGAAGTCCTCCTGCTGAATTGATCTTACGGCAATTTCTTGTAAGGACGTTTGTTTACTATCATTATTTTACGAAAACATGGACGTATCAAGATATCAGACCAACTTTGCTTATGACGAGATGTCTCGTCATCAATATATGGTCGATTTTTTGATTAGGACGAGATCAAGATCTGGTCAGTATTCTTCTAATGACGAGGTATCATCAAGATCTGGTGAGGTTTGCTAATGGGGAGATACTTCGTAGAGACAACTGCGTACTACGTTTCTGGATAGGAAACATACCGGTACGCATGCCTCAAATGTCCTTACGAAATATCTTGTCATTAAGGAAAACTAACCAGATCTTGACCTCGTCATAATAAAAAAAAAAAACTCGGCCTTATCTTGATGACGAGTTATCTTGTCATCATCAAAATTGGTGAAATCTCAATAGGCGGGATATTTCATCATTATCAAGATTGGTCGGAACTTGATGGACGAGATATCTCATCAAAACCCCTTAGAGAGTTAACTTCTGGGAGGAAAGAGCTAAAATTGTTCATAAACTGATATTTACTAGAATTCTGTTTTCCGTAGTCGAAACTGGAAGACCCACAGGATCCTTACAGTTGCTATGTTCGACAAAATCATCGTCAACAGGCTACGACACGTAGGGTAGAAACAATGGATCAACTATTCATGAATGCTGTCACGAAGTATGGTGACAAAGAATGTTATGGAGTTCGGAAAGTGTTCGGTGAAGAAGAAGAAAAGAAAGCAGGAAAAGTTTTCATCAAAGTAAGTTTTCAGTCTTTTCGTAATTTTGTGTTTGTAACATTTCCCGATTACTTTATAACTAAATGATTCGTTTCGTTGACATGCTAACAAACCATCTGAGAGAGATTTCAATGTAAGCAAACAAAGCAGGCGGTCGGTGAAGATTTTACTTCTGCTATTCGAATGCTTTTGCATGATATATATTTTCTCTGCAATTAATTCAGAGAAAATATGTCTGTCTTTTACTCTTTGTTAATCTCTCTTCAGAAAAATATGTCTGATTGAAACAAACCAGGAGGTCTATGAAGATTTATTTTACTTCTGCTGTGTTCATATGCACTCGCATGATACATATTTTCTCTGCAATGTATTCAGAGAAAATATGACTGTATCTTTTTGTGTCAATCTCTCTTCAGAGAAAATGTCTCGTTCTTCTGTCTAATTCTTTTCAATGAAAGCGAACGAATCACATGATCTGTGAAGATTTTGCATCTGCTATTTAAATGTTGTCGTATGTTAGATATTGATGTTACATTAAAATGTTTTTTATCGTTGTTTTGGAAACGTTTGGCATTTGATCTAATTAATGTTGACCATAATTTTTGGAATTCATGCTTTGGAATTTTTATTAGCGAAGTGCTGAAATCGTATTAAAAAAGTTAACTAATGCCACTTTCAGAATACGTGCAGGAAACACGAATAACTGAAGAAACACTACCGCCACATATATCTGCACATACAGTTGCACTGCCTACAAGAGTCATTCTACAGAAAACATTTAAAATTACAGCATGATGTGCTACTCATGAAGAAAAGCGTAACAGGCGGCGCTTACAGTGGCTGTACTGCATCGCATGCAAGAGTCGTTGTATTGAAAAAAAACCCACAATGTTCATAATGGAGATGAAAATACACAGACGAATATTATTTTTGATTATATCATTCTAGTACAAGTCGAATTACACCTACTATATTATCAACGTTATTTTATTTGTGGTTAAAAGATGCAAACCCCATGGGTCCACGGAGAGAAATCAAATATAATATTTATGGTCGATGGTTTGGATTTTATTGCACTACGTTCAACACGGAGTATGTCGAGAAGATTAATGTACAGGGTGGTCATAAAAAAACTTGGCCGACATATGGACCTCTAGTGGCCGTTCCGTTCAACCGATCGAGATGAGATTTCAGATATAGTTATTCAGAGGTATGAGCTCGGGATTCTGTGAACGACAACAATGTGGCACTCACGGTTACGGTTATACGTAGAGAAACTCGAAAATTTCGAATGGCAACACCCACTTTTTTCTGTCTCAAAATGCTCAGCGCATGTGAAAACCCTAAATAGCGTTTTAACGGTACGTGTATCACAAAAAACGGAAGCGTTATGCACTCACAAAAAACAGCTCTGCGAACGTGCAACAAAACCACGATTGGGGCACACGAAAGAAATTTGCATATGTTGGAGGCAAGACACCAACCACAGAACGCCTTTCGCCAAATATTCAGCCAGATCTTCAGTCGGGAGCTCGTACATGCCAACGAAATGACTCTGTCAGCGAAAGTTAATGGAAAATTGGTAAAATTATATTATTAAAATGGGATGAAAATGCCGTGGAAGGGACCTTGCGTGTTTACCGTCGAAACCATCGCCACATACGAGGCCCATGTATCTGGCGAAAAGCGTTCTGTGGTTGGTGTCTTGCCTCTGTTATATGCAAATTTTCTCCGTGCGCCCAGAACGTGGTTTTGTTGGCCGTTCGCAGAACTGTTTTTTGTGCGTGCATAACGCGTCCGTGTTTTGTGATACACGTACCGTTTCAACGCTCTTTAGGGTTTTCGCATGCGCTGAGCATTTTGAGACTGGAAAAAGTGGGCGTTGCCATTCGAAAATTTCGAGTTTCTCTACCTATAACTGTAACCGTGAGTGCCACTTTGTTGTCGTTCACAGAATCCCGAGCTCATACCTCTGAATAACTATATCTGAAATCTCATCTCGATCGGTTGAACGGAACGGCCGCTAGAGGTTCATATATCGGCCAAGTTTTTTTATGACCACCCTGTACTTCAAAAAGCAAATGCATAGAATTATTAGAGCTGATCTTACCTGCGAATTGTTGGCGTTAGCTTTTCAGATTCCTGTATCCAGGTGTATTTTTTTGTGTGCCACAAAAACATTCCTTGTAGGTGTATATCCATTACTCAACGTTGTCTGTCTTATATTCTGTGCAGCTTGGCCAAATACGGGCCCCTTGCACCATGAAACCCCGATTAGCCAACCAACTTAGCTGATCTTCTGAGTTCGGAGGTTTTGCATTTCGTATACATTAACTGTTTTAATTTTCAAACAATTTTGGAAGTTCTTTTAAAAATGTCTTTATTTTTGTCTCCAGATGAATCTCGGAGAATACGAATGGTTAACATTTAACGATGTGAATCAAAGAGTTGATTACGTTAGCAAAGGATTGCTTTCGCTTGGTGTAAGATCTAAGAAGCCCATTATTCTTTTGGCTGAGACCAGAGTAGAATGGGTTATAACTGCTCAAGCTTGCTTCAGGATAAATGTACCAGGTAACATTACATATTTTGGTAACTTCTCTTATTTTTGCTTCAATATGTGTGAGAAATTCTAAAAGCAACCTGACGAAATAGAAATATGAAAGTGAAATTAAAATACACAAAACTAGCCATTTGAAATATAAATACAGTCTAACAGTATCGAAACAGCAAAAATTATAGCAGTTTACATAAGGTTAATTCTTTATTCTTATCTAAAATCATATTTTTAGTAATTTTTCTTATTTTATCGCATCATTTCATTTACAGGAGATACATGTTTCTGATATGAAACTTCTAGGTCACATACTTAATATCGATCTGTAAAATGTAATGCAAGCTCATTCGCTATTCTAGATTTATGAGGGAGAGACGCTTTTCTATTATGAAACTTCTTAAGCTTCAGAATCAATATCGAACTGTAACATGTATTATAACCTAATTCGTTATTCTAGTCTTATATAGGAGACAGAATTTTTTTTCTATGATTGAGATTTAATGCTGAGTTGTAACTTGTGATGTAAGTAAATTCACTATTCTAGGCTTATGTAGAAAAGGTGGAGACTTCTCTGTTATGAGCTTGAGACTCAATATCGTAATATTTAAATCAATCAAATTCGATATCCTAGGCTTGTATAGGAGCTAGATAATTCTGCCATGAAACTTCTTTTGGTCGCAGAATCAGTATCCAGTTGCGTAACATTCATTAATGCATCCAAATTTATTTGCAGCCAGAGAGCACACTTTCCGAACAAGACTCGAATAATCTCATAAAACTTGGAATGATTTGGCCGATTATCGGTTCTTGTGACGAACATAAAGAATCTATTTTAGAAACATGGGAGGTGCAAGGAGCTGTTTACTAGCTCGCACTTTGCCCCCGAACCCTGCATTTCCCCCCTCTTCTCACTACAGCACCGAATCGTTTGTGTAGTTCAAGGACACGCTGTGGATTCAACTGTCCGTGAAGTGTCTATAAGTCTTATATAGGAAAGAGTTACTTCTGCAATGAAACTTCTAAAACCGCGGACTCAATATGGAACTGTAGCATGTAATGCAGCCGAATTCACAAATAACTTATGAGCACTCTCACTGGAGTCGAAGCTTGAAGAAATGCATTCACATTGGCGCATAAAGTGATAAATTGTAAATATATTACGATTTTTACTTCTTGTTGAGATCTACATGTGAGCTTTCTCTTTCTATGTGATCCAACCATATTCACTTGTTACTAGTGAGCAATATCTTTCTAAGTTGATACTCCCTCAGGGGCACATGTTTAATCTATAAACTACAGCTATGGATATAACAAGCGCGATTCTTTCTTGGCGCGATTCTTATAACTTTCGAGGTACAACTGTTGTAACTGCCGAAGTCTAAATTCTTTCTTGGCGTGATTCTTATAGTAATTGTCAATTCACAACTGATGTACTGGCCGTTGTCTAAATTCTCTATTGGCCCGATCATGGTACAACTGCTGTACCGGCCGTAGTCTAAAGGTTAAGTGAGTAGAGGATTCAAGAATACGAGTTACCTTAGTGATCTATTATTTTCCCATGGGGTTTACTGCCTGTGGTAATCAAGGGGATCACGACCTCAAGATGCCCAAGCGACCTTGTCTGCCTTATGTTTGGCACAGCTTGGCCAAATATGGCCCTTGCGTCATAAAACCCAAGACCAAACAACCATAGTGGATGCTTGAAATGTATTCATATTGTCGCACAAAATGACAAATTGAAAATATATCATGATTTCTACTCGTTGTTACGATCTAAACCAGTGGTTTCCAGCCTGTTCTCTGTGGCAACTCCAGGAAAATAAAATAAATTTTAATTAAATAAAATGAGATATTTTGGTAAATTCCAGTTTCAAAAATATAATCTCATTGCATTTATATTAGCAATTTTTTAAATATCTCTCAACTATCTATCCCCTCTTCCTCCTCTCTGAAAACTACTCCTAAGTACCATAGACTAGTAAAACATAGGGTAGGCCTAAGGGGCTCCGCCATTGAAATTGGTCAAAAAGATTGGGAACCTCTGATCTATTCAAGCAAACTTCCTCTTTCTGCCACCAACTTTCTCCAAAACAAAATAAAAATTAAGATATCTACCAGAATCCCGCTACTCAATAGCAACCAGACACCAATGCAACAAATGACTTGCAACATCATAGGTAACCAATTAACACATTTAAGAGGGACTTTCTATTGTACGTTACATATTTGTGCTTACTTCGAGATATCAGCATCGATTGCAGAAAGATAAGTAAATTCGGCTGTGAAGCAAAAGTGTGATGGCATTACTTTCCCAATGTACACACATTCTTGTTTTAATTCTAGTTGTGACGCTTTATGCTACACTTGGAGAAGATGGACTAGTGCATGGTATTACACAAAGTGAAGTGACCCATATTGTGACTTCATCAGATCTACTGCCCAAACTGAAGGTATTTTTTACATTCCTTTATGTGTAAAGTATCTAAAATTGTTTCAAAAATAATGTGTGCTCTTCGTGAATGTACATTAACAATTGCATTGCTGGAGTACTGTTTTGGGTAGATTAACCCTTTGAGGGGTTAGTACGCATATATCTGTTCTGCAATCTGCAGTCTTCCCTGGATGACATCTTTAACCAGTTTTCGACTGCTTGACAAAATAATCATTTCTAGGATTCTTTCAACCAATAAATATGACTCGACACTACTTGGAAATCTCGTGACACTCGGACGATTAAAAAATAGCCTTTTTCTCAATGAATCTTAAATAGCAAACAAATATTTTGGAGGAAGAGTTTTCACAGGAATTGAAGAGGTTAATAATTATAGACATTTATGGAGGGCAAACTTTTTACACTGCAGAAATTTTCAAAGTATTCTCCAGAATGTTTTGCCGTGTGTGATGTCTATAATGCAACTTTCTACGAATTTAAAAAAATCTAATTGTATAGTGAACCAAAATTAAATCTAAACCTGAAATGTTAAAGTCATTAATGTCTTTGTGCACAAATGCTTGTATTTTCCTTAATTAAGTGAGAAACTGATAAAAGTGAATGTTGAAATAAAAAAATTGGGCCCAGTTTATGTTTACATAACGCTTTTGTCAAATACACAAATACCTAAAATAGAGTTGGTATCCATGATATATACTGTCATGAAAAACGCAAGGAACACCATTGCTTTTAAATGTTTAAACCTCAAAGGTGGTCTCGACGAGTTATCTCATCCATCAAGCTCTGAAAACTTTAGTTAATGACAAAATTTCTCGTCAAATGGATATTGCCGAATTTTTCAAGATGGCTGGAAAAAGATCTGGTCAGTTTTTTTTAATAACGAGATATCTCGTCCATCAAGATCTGGTCTGTTTTGTCGATGACAATGTGCCTCGTCGAGATAGCCACCATGAGGGTTAAACGTCAAAACCGAATGAAATAGCCTGCGTCGATTTACATAATGGAGGTGACTCAGATGAAAAGCTGGTGCATATTCAATCTTTGGACGCCAGAAGCTGTACATAGGAATGGTTACTGTTACAAAGGGAACTCATCCACAACATCAATGGCAAATTTGGTGCAGAGCCTGCATCAGTTTTTTAGGTAATCATAGTTTACTAAAGATCTCCTTCATTCTCACAGTTACACTTCTGTTTCATAGCACCAAGTTCATTGTCACCACTTCAGTTCAAAGGCTTTTTTGACTTTTCGCTTCCGTTTTTGTGTAATCGTTTTGGTTTTACTCAAATATTTAAGTAACTCTCAACGTACCTTTCGAATCATTTCCTCACATACAGCTCACTTTACTGCTAAGTAGCAGCTGAAACTTAAGGTCCTTCAACCCCCCACCCCCTCTGGGGGTTGTCTCTACGAGGTATCTCGTCATTAGCATAGCCATTACCAGATCTTGATGTAGATCAGGTATCTCGTAATTAGAAGAAAACCGACCAGATCTTGATCTCGTCATCATCGAAAAATCGGAAACATCTTTATCACGAGATATCTCGTCATTAGAATAATTTTTCAGATGGTAATGGACAAGATATCTCGTCTAAACCACTTGGAGGGTAAAGTTTTGTACACCAGTATAATAAGGAAATAGGTCTGTCAACTGTGCACATATATGTTTCAAATCAGATTTATTTATCTCTAGGGAATATTGCATCGGGTTCCAACGGTCACCCATGTAATTTATATGGAGTCAATAACTGGAAAGAAAGTATCTACAGAAGGCATTCCTGATAGCGTGAGCATCATACCGTACAGTCAATTGGAAGCGAATGGGAAACTATTTTCTGGTAAGTGATGGAGCACTTTCGTTGTAACGACTTGGTCCTATATATCAATTTTAATTTGTGATCATCGGTGTCCTAAAACCGCAAATACAGATAATTGAAACCACAAAAGTTTAATGGCGTCTATAAAACTTGGCAGTCTCAAAAAACAAATTAAAATTATGTAACAAATAGATGAATAAAAATCTACAAAACCTGAAGAAAAAAAAACGATTTTTTAACCCTCCTGGTTGTTGGCTCGACGAGGTATCTCGTCATAAGCAAAACTAGCCAGATCTTGAGGGACGAGATATCTCGTCCTTAGAAAAACTGCCCAGATCTTGATCTCATCACCATCGAAAAATCGGTAATATCCTGATGACGAGGTAACTCGTCATTAAAAAAGTTGGTCAGATCTTTATTGAAGGGATAACTCGTCATTAACAAAGTTGGCCAGATATTTATTGACGAGATAACTCGTCGAAACCACTTGGAAGATTAAATTTGAATATGAGTGAGACATCCGGTTCTATTTCAAAGTCCTTGATTTTCACTGCAAAAAGCCAACTAGAGATTGTTGATGCACCATCCTTTCAGCCTCAAGTCCTCAGGAGCCCATCTCCTTTAGATTAGTACGGGTTTTACGGACACGAGGTACTCTAGAGTGATCTTTTCCATTTCCATGTGGTTTACTGTCTTAAGTAAACACTGGGGACGCACTCCCGGGATACTCAAGTGATATTTCTCTACTTTCCTCCCACTATTCTGTTATTCAATCCATCTTATCCCCATTTCATAAGATTTTTACTAGCAGTTGTTTGTTTTGTATCTGGCACAGCTTGGGCCATAAAGCTGCTCAAGAACATCCAACCAACCAACCATTCAGCCTCAAATGGTTGACAAACTGTGTTTGTCATGCGTAATAGTTACCTTCAACACCAGACTCTTTTTCCTATACCGCATGCTTCCTATTGAGGTAATACGCCTGTCCAGTATTATGCGTAATTGGTCCTTGTGCATGGTCTGATATTCCATCACTTCCCTGCCTCTGAAACATCAATCTCCTGAAGCGTTCGAACCATCCATATATATTTGCCAAGTTTAGACGAAATTGGGTCTCCCGGCTCCCTTTTAACTTGGGGCTAAAATAATTTGTATTGTATTGCCTTCGAGGAAAACAAGCAACCGTGAATCAAGTTGGTTTATAAGGTTCTCTAAAGATCAGCATTATATTTTTGGCTTTCAATCCATTCATTCTCTGTCACGAATGCTACGCTACTGAACCACAGTTAACACACATAAAGAACTTGCGAGAACATTAACCCTCCTGGTAGGTGCCTCGAATATATGAAACTCGTCGTCAGCACAACTGTCTAGGTCTCGATGAACGAGATATCTCATCATTAGTAAAAACCTGACCAGATCTTGATCTTGATCTTTTTGTCATAAAAAAAAATCTGCAATCTCTCGATGACGAGGTATCGTGTCGTTAACAAAAGGAATCAGATCTTGATGGAGATATCTCGTCGAAGCTACTTGGAGGGCTGATTATTATGGATTGATATGTCATGTTATCACGTTTAACGCTTATGATAACCTTACAATACTTACACAGCTATGGCCAAATCCGGTCATAAAACCCAACCAAGTATGTTATGCATCAGCGGGAACTTCGCTTCGGCTGTAAGGGTTCACTTGCTAGTAATTCTGTTTAGCTAAACAATCTGGTATAAAATTTAACTGGATAGTAAAATAGCTTAATTTGTTTCAGATGCCAGTTATACTCCACCTAGGCCGGATGACTTAGCTATTCTTATGTACACTAGTGGATCAACTGGAGTTCCGAAAGGTAAATATATATCTATTCTGTGTTGATTACTAATGGTGATATATTCATATAGGAAGATAAGTAGGCATTTTAAATAACGTTTCACTGGAGCAACACAACGGGCTATTGGCTCCGGGATTAATTCCGAAGGGAAAGATCCGAAAACACCACCACGTAATTTGAACTACGTTCAATTGACGAGGTCACACCTGAGCTGCCATCCCACTCTCCAAACTTCCATGCCAAGCCAATGTGAGGACATTTGTGGCCACGACAGATTTTATGTGCACCAGCCCCCAAGACGATCTTTGGTTGGATTCGAATTCGCAACCCTCCGTTTGCTAACTCATTAGTCTTCCGACAGGGGTTCCGCGGCCCCTTGGTGATATATTCCAAGTAATATGTTACCGGTAAAGTTGTAAGCTTCAAGCATTGTATTTAACGCCTAGAAAGTCTAAAGTATACAAGTATATTTAAGCAAAGTATGGGTAATGCTAATGGTAATTTTAATTAACGTCGTACTAGAGCAACACGACGGGCTATTGACGACGGTCCGGGATCAGTCCCTCAAGGGAAAGATCCGAGGACAACACCTCGTAATTTTGAACCACGGTCAGATGACGAAGCAACACCTGAGCTGGCACCCCACTCTCCAAACTTCCACGCCAACCCAACGTGATGAATTTCGGCCACGACAGATTTAAGGTGCACCAGCCGCCTCTACACCATACGCTTACAAACATCCATGCCCGGACCCGGATTCGAACCAGGAACCTTCCGATCTAGAGGCTAACACCTTAACCACTATACCGGTTGGTCGGCGCAAAGTATGGGAAGAAAATCATTATTTTATATGACCGGTTGCCTTTTGGTATTGCTTAGAATGCCTAGGAAATGTGTGAAGCTTTTCACACTCACACGTCACATTTACGGCATTCTGTACAATTTTCTAGTCATTACCTAGCAATGCCTATTTTCGTACATTGACGGTAACATGTAATATGATATGGAATTGTATCCATTAGGAGATGCGGGATTTCTACATTGAGCATTCTGTAGATATGGAGGCAAAGGGAAATATTCAGAGTAAAAAACAGCATTGTTATCTATCACAGTAAATTTGAGGTGAATTAGAACAGGACACACTAAAGAGGTGTCGAGCAGTAGTTCAATATGAATAATGAACAGTGATCAGTGTTAACGGCGTGATTCTGTTCTGTAATGTGATTTCTGTGTGTAACTTTCTTCTAAGGGACAAAAAACCTTTTTTTTTTTTGCTCTTATTTTAAAAATTTTCATATTTTATTCCTCGTAGCTCGAGAAATATTCATTTGTCATTTGAGGTACTTCGGTAGCGAAGAGGATAACTCCTAACTAAGAAAGTACTTGGCGCGGAATTACTATCGAATTGCACCATCCTTAATTCTTGGTCGACAATAGCCCGTTGTGATGTTACAGTGCGACGTTAATTAAATACCTACCTACCTTAATTGTTGACTTGCATGTGGTATATTTATAAACTTGAAATAGCTTTTTGACTCATAAAAAATGTCATGGCGTATAAGACCTCAGGAATATTTTAATTTTTGTCTAGCATATTTGTGTATGTTTAAAGTTTCTAGAGAATCTCAATTTACTATTTATATTTATAAATTATTTACTATAGATATTTTATTTCTTCTGATTGCCGTTATATTTCTAGGAGTCATGATTACTCACAAGAATGTTATTACAAGTGTCGAGGGTTTTGACAACATTTTAAATCATCCATCGTTTAGATTTGGGTGAGTACCTTTTTATATTATTTTGTGGTAAAATATATTAGTCAGCATTATCTCTTTATATTAAAAAAAGTTAACGCCACTGCCGCAGGATTGAAAACTGGGCTTTTTCGCTTGATTTTTAGACGGTATCCCGAGAAAGTATAGATCAGAAAATTACGAAATTAACATGGTTTGTACGTCATTGTGTTCCCTGGATAATTTTAAAGATTTTTTTCCGATGCGGCTATATTAGTTTAGGGTTAATTAAGTGTCAAAATTGTAAAAAACAAAATTTCTAATGCGAGTGATCAAAAGACGTACAAATTTTCAGTCTTCAGTCGTGATTTTTGTTAGAGTACCTTTGAACGTAAATTTTTGCAGCTCGTCGAGTTTTTTTAGAAATTTCAATTTGGTTCCTGATAATAATTTTTTGAAATTCGGGAAAAATCGGAACATGTTGGTTGCTTTTTTGTTAAAACTGTTATATTTATAAGTTTATTACTATTAGTTTTTAAATTTGAAAACATCACGGGACACCATAGAATGTACTCTTTCTTACGGTACAATTACATTATATACCAATAAGTATTTGGACACTTGTGATAGAAAAGAAAAACAAAGTTTATTCATATTCAATACTTGGTAGAGCATCCACGAGAGGCAATTACAGCCTCAACCCTCCGGGGCATGCTTACCACAAGTCCTTGTATGACGACGAGCGGTATTTTCTTCCACTCGACTTGGAGAAGACATGTAAGTTCCTTCACCGATTTTGGACTGTTGTTGCATCCCTGAATTCGGCGATCCAACTTGTTCCAGAGGTTCTCGATAGGGTTCAGGTCTGGGCTCTGGGCAGACCAGTCCATTCGGTTAACCCCATTGTCACCATACCAATCCATGCTGGACCTCGAAACATGACAGCTGGCGTTGTCGTCCTGGAAGTAACATGGGTCCAACCCGTAAAACTGCCACAACGTAGGAAGTACACTGTTATCCAAAATAGTGCGGTAGGCATCGGTATTGAGCTTACCATGAATTTGGTCCAATGGTCCCAGTCCATACCAGGAGAAACACCAGACCATAATTCCACCTCCGCCGAACTTTACTGTGGGCACAATGCATTTTGGCAAGAGGCGTTCTCCAGGCAGACGCCAGACCCAGACCCTGCCATCCGAACGGTAGAGGGTGAATCTTGACTCGTCGCTTCAGGGAACCCGTTTCCACTGATCTATGGTCCACTTTCGACGTGCTTTACACTACATTAACCGAGCAGCGCGGTTGGACTTTGATCAAAGACTTGAAAACCAAGCAGATGTGCTTCCTTACGGATGATATTAATCGAAACAACAACTCCCGGATGCCTGCTGAAACTCCTGGAGTATGTGGGCCATCGGTTGGGTGCGGTTCTTCCGAATTTCTCAGGACAGCACCCGTCGGTCTCTATCTCCCAGTTTCGTGGGTCTGTCGACTCTGGGCTCATTCCGATAATAACCGCTCACCTTCCACTTCTGAATCACATCGGCCACTGTCGATTTTGGGTAATTCAACTAGCTAGATATGTCTCTTAAGGATCGGCCATTTCTGTGATACCCGACGATTATACCTTTCTCGAAATCAGATAACTCTGCACTTCATGGCATCTTGCATGCGACTAATGCCAATGTTGTTTCCTACACTATATTTAACGGCGGAGGGCGTGATGTATATCAGGACCGCATATATCGTCATTTGCATGGGTGTCCAAATACTTATTGGTGGATAATGTATTTTTGAAATTGGTTAATAAATTCGAGGCGATCAAAAGTTGGCCATACAAATTTCGTACTTCTTAGATCGTGGAGCGATATCGTTCATTCTTATTCACGGAAATTAAGGTTACATTTTCTGACTAACGGGTTTGACAGATGCCCTTGAAACTCGATGTGACGTCATGCTCGTTTTTTGGAAAGTCAAATCAGGATTATACGAATTATTAAGATAGTTTCGCCGTCGCAGGAGATTGACTCTACGAAAGCAGTGTTGGATTGCGTAGCAATTCACTGGGGTTGGCGAGTAGGGGGCGGAGTTCCCTAGTAATAACTAATTTACGATAAAGTTGTATATGTAGGAGTCAAATGAATCTCAATTTACGAAGTGTTTTTTAAAGGATGATGTTGAACTGTTTTCCCATATGTGGCGAAATCACATCTTTCCTCTGTTAGTTTTTTTGACCACTGATAATGTAGGATAAAGTAGTATAGATAACAGTCGAACGAATCTCAATTAAAAGTCCTTTTGTGTGAACTGATATTGCTCTGCTCTCCTTTGTGTGGACTGCATTTTCAAACAACATACATTCCTATTTATCACAATTGCAACAACGTGAAACAACTGTCAAACTGGCAAGGGTATCGTGGAAGATGAAAATATATTTGAATGATGCTGGCTTGGATATTTTGGTTAAGTCCTTCCTGTCCTATTTAACCCTCCTGATGGATATCTATATGGAGTATCTCGTCATTAACAATGCTGACCAGATATTGATCTTGTCAGCATAAAAAACTAACCAGTTCTTGATCACGTCATTATAAAAAAAAACCGACAGTATCTTGATGACGAGGTACCTTGTCATTAGCAAAATTGTTCAGATCTTGATGGACGAGATATCTAATCGAAACCACTTGAAGGGTTAAAAAAGCGAGTAGTGGAAACGCTATCAAAGATAACATTTAAACTCGAGATTTTCTTCGTTCACTTTGGTCTGGATGACGGTGAACGGTTTAGCTCAATTCAAATATCTGTTATAGGTCTCATGTTAAAAAGTAATTTTTGAAGCTTTTATTATTTGACTATACACCACTTCAACCAAATTAATTCGAAATGGATGCAAAAAAAAAATTATTTGACATTACTTATAAAATGTTTGTTACTATTTTTTCCCTTCCAACATTTTCCCTGATATATTTAATCTACTTTTTTAGCACTAAAGATACTTACATAGCATATCTGCCAGCTGCTCATGTTTTGGAGTTAGCAGCAGGTAGGTTGCTTTATTTTTTGTTTTTATTATAAGTTTACATAATATTTTGCTTGCAATATAAATGTTTATGTAAAACGTAAAATTTTGTGCATTTGAAAACCCGTAATAAGATAAATCTTAATATAGGTCAAAACCAGTGTTATAATATTGGTTAATACAGATGAAAATAGGTATTAAAATACCAGTTAATGTAACCGAAAACCGGTATTAAAATACCCGTTAATGTATTTGAAAACAGTTATTAAAGTATCGATTAGTATAGATGAAAATCGGAATTAAAATATATGTTAATATAAGTAGAACCCGAACCCGGTACTAAAATACCATTTAGTTCAGGTAAAAATCAGTTTTAAAAATATCAGGTTAATATATATAGATGAAAACCGGTATTAAAATATGCGTTTATTAATGTGAAAACAGGCATCATAATATAGATGAAAATCGTTATAAGATTTGCTAATATACGTTAAAACCGGGATAAAATATCGGCTAATATAGGTCAAAACCAGTGTTAGAATATCGGTTTAAATAGATAAAAACCGGTATTAAAATATCGGTTAATACAGGCAACCGATTAGAACCGATATTAAAATATCGGTCAATACAGGTAATCGATTAAAACAGGTATTAAAATATCGATTAATACAGGTTTTGAAGATTGATGAGTAATAATGTTACCAAAATATAATTATACCAGTTTTCTAAGATTTTCTAAAATTAGTGACTTTATAAAAGTCATCCTTTGTTCTACTCAGTCCTCTCTAATTGTTGAACAGTTCGTCATAAAAGAGCAGTAACCCCCTTAATAGGCTCTTTTGTTCCGTAGATTCGTTTTAAACTATTGTCAACCTTTTATATACTTTGTATTTTGAACCCTCCTGTTGGAGAAGTAGTTGAAGAAGGAGGCGTCGAGTCATTAACAATACTGAAAAGATCTTGATCTTGTCATCATAAAAAATCCTAACAATGTCTTGATGACGAAATATCTCGTCGAAACCACTTGGAGGGCTGAGAACACACTTCTAGTGCGCATGAGACAGACAACTTTCCAAGAGGTCAATAAAAACAAATGTGTCAACATATATAAATATAAAGGATGTGTGTGTGTGGGGGGGTATATATGTGTGCGTATATACAGGGGTTGGACAAAAATATGGAAACACCTCTTGAAATGCATGCTTGAAAAGAAATGTTTATTCAGGTGAAATGTGCAGGAGGCGCTGGTGTTTTCGCCTACTGACGCGACCAATACAACGTCGTAAATACGCTGCCCATGTCAGTCGTTGTCGAGGCACTGTATCGTGAAGTTGTAATTGTATCATGTCAGAGCTTACAGACTTCGAACGTGGGCAAATTGTTGGAGCTCGTCTGGTGGGTGCTTCATTAAACAAGGTAGCCGAAGTGTTTAGTGTTTCAAGAGGTACTGTATCTAAGATTTATTCCGCATATTTGAAAAGCGGAAAAACATCATCCGCTAAGTCACAGTGCGGACGAAAGTGTGTGCTAAGTGATCGTGATAGAAGATCATTAAGGAGGATTGTGACTAAAAATAAGAAGACCACAGCTGCAAAAGTTACTGCTGAAATGAATGTCGTGCTCACAAACCCTGTGAGTACCAAAACAATAAGAAGGGTATTTCTGGCCTAGCTGCAATTCAAAAACCATTCATAAGTGATGATAATATCTGCAACAGGAAAAATTAGTGTTTAAGTCATAAAATCAGACTGAACTATGGAGCGATGGAAGACAGTAATTTGGTCGGGATGAGTCTTGTTTCCCACTGTTTCCCACTTCTGGCCAAGTTTTCGTCTGGCGAACGCCATCACAAGCCTATAATACAGACTATTTGTTGACACAAGTGAAGCATGGCGGGGGTTCTGTAATGGTTTGGTAAGCCATATCGTGGTTTTTTGTGGGCCCTATGATTACTCTGCAAGGGCACATTACGGTCAAGGATTATGTGAACATTTTGGCCGATCAAGTCCATCCCATGACACAAACTTTGTTCCCCAATGGTGATGACGTCTTCCAGGACGAAAAAGCCCCTGTTCACATAGCTCACATCGTCCAGGACTGGTTTTCTGAGCACGAGGATGATTTGTTACATCTCCCCTGGCCACCACAGTTACCAGACCTCAATATTATTTAATCTTTGTGACCTACATTGGAGAGGAAATTGCGTGATCGCTATCCACCGCCATCATCGTTACCTGAACTTGCCACCGTTTTGCAGGAAGAATGGTACAAGATTCCCTTGGCAAGCATACGGGAACTGTATTTATCCATTCCGAGAAGACTGCAAGCCGTTTTGAATGCCAACGGTTTATCTACTCCATATTGATCAAGGTTACATGCTTTTTTTTTTGTTGTTTCCCTATTTTTGTCTAACCCCTGTAAATTTTCTATACAAATCTACACCGTTTTACCAATCCACACCAAATTTGGTACACTTATACTTTAGAACACTACGGAAAACAGACTATTTCTTTCCTGTCTTCAGACCAATCTGTAACCATGAAAATTGGCACACAGGTAGTCCTAAAAGTACCCTTCGAAGCCCCAATTTAAATTCTAAAGTTTGTATTTCTGCAATAAATGGACATGTATAAGGAAACACGTTCTATATAGTTTGTTTATGAGTCATCATAGGGAAATGTCTCGGTCATATTTTAGCTGTCGCGGTAGGAAACACGTTCTACAGAGTTTGTGTATTTGAGTTAACACAGGAAAATGTCGCGGTCATAATTTAGCTGTCGCGGTCATATTTGAAACCCGAGCAACGTCGGGTTATTCAGCTAGTACAAACTTCGTAAACATAATGCATATTGAAGAAGATTTTTAACCCTCCTCGGTGGTTGTATCGACGAGCAATCTCGTCATTAGCCATACTACCCAGATCTTGAGCGAGATATCTCGTTATTAGGAGAAAACTGACCAGATCTAGGTTTCTTCATTACATGAAAATAAGCAATATCTTGATGCCAAGCAACCTTATCATTGGGGGAATTGATCAGCACTGCTTGCGTTGTATTTTAAAGTAAATTTTAACGTTTTCTTTTCAGAATGCTACATTACTTCCCTCGGAGTTCGGGTTGGTTTCTCATCACCGCAAACACTAACTGATTTTGTAAGTTGTTCTGTCGAAAGTATAAACTAAAATAGCCAATAAAAACTCGGTAGAACCTTTGATTATCCGAGGTTATGTGGAATGAGGGCACCTTGGATAACCATAATTTCGGATAATACGGGCGAACTAACGCCAAACAGCCAATATTAAACAAACATTATTGTATACTACATGTTACTGCTTCTGAAAGATTCATAAAGCAAAGATTAAAAATATTCTATTCTCAGATTTGTGTAACAGTATGATTTATTGTGATAATCTTACAATAAATCTGAGAGTTACGCAGTTTTTAAAATGTGTAGAAAAATCTAATCATCTTCTGTTCCGGCAGCACTGTCACAAGCAAACTGCGTTATTTCATCTTTCACACCAATGCATTTGATGTGATGAACCAATCACTTTTTTCCATGTGAATAATCTATTTACTTTTTCAAACTTATGAAGTATTTATTTTGTCCCGTTGTTGCTTACAAAGATGCTTTACCATGTTTTTATAGTTAGTCTAGTAATTGCCAATGTGGCATTACTGGTTGTCAATCTATTTCAATTGGATTTTATTTGGTCTTGCGTTTGGTGCAGATAGTCCATTTTGGGATCTTGCGCCATAAAACCCAAACTAACCACATACTTGCCAACAAAACCTTTCAAGAATTAAGTGTGAACACTCCTACTAAAATTTTTTTTTGAAAGCTTACCCTACAATACACTTTATGACTAAATAACCACATCTTTCGATAAAATCCGTGGATTCTTTCTAGCTTTAGAGAATTTCCAGTAATCCTTTCCTTAGAATGCAATCTTTCTGTTTAACGATTCTATCCCTAATTTCCTATGAATAGAATCATTTGATAATGTTATAGTGGCTAGTTCTGTAGAATAAATTCCCTTGAGATATACTCTATTAATCCATTCATTGGAATAAACTCCTTTTAACAGATTATATACCTTTGCTTCTTATAATAGAACCATTTGGTCAAATTCTGTCACTCCTTTCATTATAATAGAATGCTTGGGTGAGATTCCATTGCTCCGTTCCTTAGAATTGAATTGTTTGGATAGATTCCATTTCTCCTTCCTTTGAATAGAATATTTTGGATTTATTCCATTGCTTCTCGAAACTATTTGGTCAAATTCCGTCACTCCTTTTATTAGAATAGAATTCTTGGGAGAGATTTCATTGCTCATTCCTTAGAATATAACTTTTTGGATAGATTCCATTGCTTCTCTCCTTTGAATAGAATCCTTTAGAACGATCAAAAGGCTCTTCTAAGAATAGAATCCTTTGAGAAGATTCCATTGATTGCTCTTTTATTTATAGTTGAATTCCTTGGAAAGATTTTATTGGTCAAGAAGGTCAAAATTTGGTAAGAAGTGTTTCAGAGAAGACTGCAGGTGGTGGTGGACGGTGGAATTATGCGTGTGAACACCGTCAGAGGGTTAAAGCTCTAAAAATTCGGTATCAAACTCGGTTCGGATAACACGGACATTCGGTTACCAGGAGCTCGGATAATGAAGGTTATACTGTAGTTACTTTTCCTATTGCGATTTTAAAAACAAGTGACATAACTTCATATTTTCTGTATTCAAATAGAGTACGGCTGTAAAAAGAGGGGAAAAAGGTGATTTAAAGGTATTGAAGCCAACGCTGATGGTAGCGGTTCCAGTAAGTACACTATTTAGTTTTTATTTTCATTATTGGTGATGGGAACTTACCACCACACTACAAAAAATTATTTTCAACGTTTCATGTACTGGATACTCCATAAATATGTAGGTGCCATGATAGCATAGTTTGTAGAGTCCGAGTTCGTAACCGACATATACAATTTCACGATGTTGGCATATACTCGTCTAAAAGCCAAGAAGAAATACACCGAACGTTTCCGACCATGCTTTCCTATGTAATTATCGTTCCTAACGATGTTCTCTACCTCCCCCCCCCAAAAAAAAAAAAAAATTGTACACGAAGTTCAGGGACACCCTGTATATTTTCCCTAGGACCAGCATTGTCCTCGAGATACTTTTAGTACCCATTTGGGTTCGTTGTATTTTTATAGCACAAGTGCACTCATGCACAAGAAAAGTTTTACTGCCACAGAAGTGGAAATAAACTCGGGGAGGTATCGGACCCGGCCACTTTGTGCGAACTGGTTTAAGATAGCATGATCTCTTGAATAGCGGGTAAACCATTCTGATTGCACTACACCCAAATAAGTCTGAAAACTAGACATTGTCACGTAAAACCTTGCGTCCGTGCTCAGACAGTCTACGGGCCGCGTTAGTCCAGTTGGAAGAGTAACGGTTTAACAACCGGGGTGTTGCGAGTTCGAAATTCGATCCAACCAACGACCAATGTGTACGCGGTGGCTGGTGCTTGTAAAATCTGCCATTGCCTCAAACGCCCTCACGTTGGCGTGGTGTGAAAGTTTGGAGAGTGGGGTACCAGCCCTGGTGTTGACTTCGTCATCTGACCGTGGCTCAAAATTAAGTGGTGTTGTGATCTTTCCTTTCGGGATTGATCCCGGACCGTCGCCAATAACCTGTTCTATAGCTACAGATTTAACTACCTAAATATCCGAAAAGGATGGTTGTGATGTAAGGAAATTGGAATATGTTAAGAACTAATGGAGTAGAGTATCTTTAGTTCATGACAGTAAAAACCATATGACGCAAATGGTAGGTAGTTCAAAATTACGATCCAAGGACAACGCCTCGTAATTTTGAACTGCGGCCAGATGACGAGACCTGTGCTAGCACCCCGCTCTCCAAAATTCCACACCATGATGACATTTGAGGTCCCGAGAGATTCATCGTGCACTAGTGTGATTGAACGCCCAGTGCACACGATGGGCTTGGCTGGACCGAGTTTCGAACCCCCCGATTGTTAATCTTTTGTTCTTCCAACTGGTCTACCGCGGCCCTATGCAGCCCACTGGAGATCGGACTATAATTCAGCATTCCTTACCTTCTTTAGTTGAAAGCAAGATTGATTGAGGTAGAAGTAGTGGTCAAACACTGCTAGAAGTTTAGGACTCCATGCAAGAATCGATGGCATCATCTGGCCAAGGGTCAAAATTATGGGGCGTTATGCTAAACAAATCAATCCCTTCAAATTCAAACAAGGGACCGTGGTAACCCGGTTAGAAGAGAGTCTTTAGTTAAAGTTTGAATCCAACTAAAGACCGTCGTGTACAAAGAGGGTTGATGCACGTTGAATCGGTTGGGGACTCAAATGTCTTCACGTTAGCTCGGTGTGGAAGTTTGGAGAGTGGGGTGTCAGTTCAGGTGTGACCTCGTTATCTAACCGTGGTTCAAAATTACGTGGTGTTGTCCTCGGATCTTTTTCTTCGGGGTTTGATACCGGACCGTCGCCAATAGTCTGTTGTGTTGCTCCAGTGCGACGCTGATTAAATACTTACTTGCTTCAAACAGGTAATTCAATGACAGCTCAGAGATTTAATCGTGAAAAAAATTGAAATTTCAGTTGATGCTCGACCGTGTACGGAAGAGCATTATTCACCTCGCCGGGAAAGAAGGCACCTTCACTCGTCTGATGTTTGATTTTGCCATGACCTACAAGAATTTTTGGTATGATAAGGGATTTCAAACACCACGTCTAGACAGGTAAGGTTCCATCAGCTTTTATATCAGGGATGTCCAACCTTTTAGCTTCTCTGGGGTACATTTTAAAACGAGTTGCTTCGGGTCACACATAAAATACACGATAGCATATGAGCGAAAAATAGCGTAGAATGTATCGTTAATATACACTCATGTCCATAAATTAAGGATAATGCCAGCTCCGGCAATTAAAGGTTCAAAAACAAAACAAACGTGACTAATTCATAAAGCCCATTTATTAAACAAAATATTAAGAACAAAAAAGATGGTTTATGTATGATACCATTCATAAAAATTACGATTTTTGATCACTCTGGAGCAATTACAAAAAATATAGACCTTACAAAAATTTAACATGACATGGTTGGTATGATGGTTAATACATTGTATGTCTCCTAGACGATGAAATACAGTCCGTACAACGCCTAGGCATGCTGAGGATCAAATTATCGGGCTGATCTTGGGGAAGATCACTCCACTCAGTAAGCAATGCTCTCCGAAGTTCCTGTACACATGTAGGAGGTGGTTGACGGGTTGTAACTCGTCGGCCAAGCATGTCCCACACATGCTCTATCGGATTCAAGTCAGGTGAGAATGCTGGCCATTCCATATGAGGGATATCCTCAAATTCTAGGCATTCGTTTACAATGTTTGCACGGTGAGGACTGGCGTTGTCATTCATAAACACAAATTCTACGCCCATGGCACCCCTAAACATACGTGCATGTTGTTCCAGAATGATGTCCCGATAAATTTGGCTTTTCATGGTTTCGATTTGAACATGTAGATCTGTTCTGGAGCCCAGTATAATTCTGCCCCAAACGAGCAAACCTGCACCACCGTAACGGTGTCGTTCAATGATATTGTCTTGGTGGTAGCGGGTACCTGGCGTTCTCCATATGAACGTCCGCCGTGAATCAGACTGGAAGCTAAACCTGGACTCGTCGGAAAACATCACACAAGCCCACTGTGACGATGTCCACATTGCACGTTCTCTACTCCAGGCTAACCGAAGGTGAGTTGCAGTGAGTTGCCGTGAGCGGAGCACATCTGACAGGCCTGCGAGCATATAGACTAACATGTCCCAAACGTCTGTAAATGGTTTGCCTTGAAACTGTTGTACCCGTGGCTGAAGATAGCTGACGGGAAAGGACGGATGCTGTGCTCCGTCTGCTTCTTTTTGCAGTTACTGCCAAATAACGGGCGTCATTCGGCGTTGTAACTCGGGAGTAACTGACATTTCCATCATTTTGGTATCGTTGCCAAAGCCTAGAGATGACACTTTGGACGATTCCAAGTTCCACTGAAACTTCCGTCTGAGTACGTCCACATTCCAGACGGCCGATAATTCTACCACGTAAAAAATCATCGACATGCGTCCTCTGAGCTATAACTATTCGGTTGTGGCACTAAGCGGCTTACAGAAAACTTGTGAACAATTTTACTTCTTTGCAACCATTCCTTATATACACCTCTCTTACACTCTTGTCATTGTGACGTACTATCTGCGTTATCTGATGGCTTCCTGTAATTTGGATATTATTCTTGAAGATGTGTGCGATAATTCTACAGGTGAAATTTTTACTTTAGAGTTCGATTTCCGTGTGATTCTGAATTATCCTTAATTTATAGACATGAGTGTAGTTAAGTAATATAAACTTCATTAATTCATGAATTCTTTACTATAAAAATAAAAGACACGATATCAACAGGAAATTAGTGAGATGCCTGACGTTGTTTTTGAGACCCTGATGCTTGGATATTTGGTTCGATGAAAGTAGTTGCAATTCTCAGAAGTTTATGATTTTTGTTGGGCCGCATTCATAGACGTCCTGCAGGTTGAATAAGCTTGCTTTAAATCATGTACCTAGTTCGTATAGTGCAGCAACCAGATAGTAGAACTTTCGCCCCTCCTTCAAAATATGCCTTCGGGTTTGATCCCGGATCGTCTCCAATAGCTCGTTGTGTTGCTCCAGAGCGACTTTAATTAAAATACCTACCTACCTACCATCTAAATGCGCTTGGATGAAGTTTCCGTGGACATTTTGTTTTATGTAAGTGATTCAGTGATTAAGAAATCAGGTAACTTAAGCTGATTAATGAATTTTAAGCTAAGGTTTATTTACATGACGGTTGTATACAAAGTGATTCAAAAGGTCTTATACAAGCTTTTAACGTAGGCCAGTAATTCTAAACAAACTGATTTTACATAGGAACATATAACCTCAAATGCTCCCGGAGTTGCTAGAAGTACAAGTATTTGGTATTTTAGTTAACGTCGCACTGGAACAACACAACTGGCTATCTAGAAGTACATGAAGAGCAAAAAATGAAGGAATACAAGTAGGCCATCGTCCTAAATCACTCCCTCTTCACAAATCTCATCTTGGACCAATGTGTAGCTTTCCAAAGAGTTCAACTGCACCACACGTAACTGATAGAAGGCAATGTCCGTTAGATTACACAAATGATATTTCCTAACATTTATCCAAAATTTACATATTCTTTCGGTTTTTCATGTTTTCTAACTTTTGGACGCCCTCTTAAATCACGGTAGAGACAAAAATTTAAGAGTAACGGAAAAACTTTATTCGGATGAAGAAACTGAAATCTTGCATGATCACATTTATTAAAAATTTATATATTCCTTAGGTTTGACATAAAATCACGGTAGCGACAAAATTTTAAGTGTAACGAAAAACTATCCGGAGAAAACATCTGAAATTTTGCGTGATCACGTTAAAACTTCCTAAGTGTGCTTCTATCAAAATAGTTCAAGGTTCATTTTTATAGGTTTTCCCAATATTTATATTTAATAATTAATAGTGCATGCTAAAAAACTATTTAAATATTAAATATTATTTAGATTTTGTTTGGGTTCATTGATGGTAACAATACAAAATATCTCTCAGCGCTACCAGAACATTATTTCGGAAGATATATGAGAAAAAGTCTAGGAAACTTGATTTAACATTAAGAGCTACAAACCTTTTATACATATAATTTTGAAATGGCTTGAACCAAATAACACACAATTTAGTATATGAAGTTACATTTTGATACATGTTTGAAATTTTATGTCAAAATAAGGGGATGCTATTGGAAAAATTGAAGTTTGTGCTTCATTAAATATGAAGAAAGATCCTTGGAAAAATTTTGTAGTTATGAATTTTTAGAAAGAATCTTTGCCATCTTTGAATTTCTCTACTGTTAAAATGAACAGGATTGGTTCGTTTTTATTGCCAACCACTGTTTGAGATCATAGATACCAAATGTCTCTCTTGGTCAAATAAGAGTGATTAATTCGGGGGTGAGACGGAAGTATTCGAATACAAAAGTACACGTGTACTCGATACTTAAAATCATTCTTTGTATTAGAATATTAAAGTATTTATCCCAAGTATTCGAATGCCAAAATATTCAAACACCAATATTCGAATTCCAAAGTATTCATCCTAAGTAATCGACTACTAATTATATATTAGCTTTATATTGATTTCGATTATTACGTTTTAGTATATGAATTCGAATACTTATTCTATTCGTGAAAGTACTGGAATACAAAGTATTCGATTCTTAGAAGTACTCGATTCTGGTCATCTCTAGTTTTTAATAAGAAAGCAAAGGCCCCACATCTGGGTTTATCGTTTGATGCCCGAAGCGATTGCAGTGATTGTGAATTACCTAAGCACATAATCACTTGAGGCCAGCGCCACACACGATTTTCAGTATTGCTGTCTTTTAATCTGTAGAGCTTGCTACCTTTCTAGAAATGGAATATCCGAAGGTCATCTGCCTTCTGACCAGAATAGCGTCGAACGTGTAAGTGAACAAATTTGACTCTAATTGAAGATGAAAATGTCTTAATATATTTCAGGAAGCTTCTGAAAACATATCGGGATTTCATGGGTGGAGAACTTCGTGTTGTGATGTGTGGTAGTGCTCCTCTATCCCCAGACACTCAAAGCTTCATTCGATCATGTCTGAATGTGCAGGTACTTCAAGGTTATGGTTTAACGGAGTCAGCTGCTAGCGCCACAGTTATGGATCGTATGTGTTTTAAATTTTTATAATACTAACTCAATTATGTTATTATTGAATGCCTATGTTAGGTCGGGGTTGGTACGTAAACCTCCAAATTGGAATCCTTAATACGTCTGCCATAACATGGAAATCAATAGAATTCAGAATAAATGTGGAAATACATTCATTTAACCCTCCTGGTGGTTGCCTTGACGTGATATCTCATTAGCAAATACTGACCAGACCTTGATGGACGAGATATCTAGCCATCGGAAGAAAACTGACCAGATCTTGATCAAGTCATCATGAAAAAAATGCAATATTTTAATGATGAAGTATCTCGCTATTAGCGAATTCGTCGGATTTTGATGAACGAAATATCTTGTCTAACCCACCTGGAGGGTTATGGGTACATTCAGGTGTACAGTTAAGTGTTCTTCACGTGTACATTCTTCTGAATTGCGAAATCATTTTGGTTTCATTGCTTTGAAACTCGGTAGAGACCATAGACGAAATATAAAAATAGAATAAGCAATGGGCAACATTTTTATGTGCCTAGCTAGTAATAACGTGACTTTTGTCTTATGGGAAACGAACATTCATCATTTGATTGGTCCACGGAGCGGGGGAAGGTGCCCATTCATTGATTCATCATTTGATTGGTCCGCGCGACATAGTAGTTTGATGATTTCATCATTTTTGTCGACACTATATGGAAATGCGCATTTACACATTCACCCTGCCATAGATATTATGTCACCAAACGAGGCGAGAAGATAATATTGACAAACTAAGTTAATTTTTCACAGAGCAGTGACGTGACTTCTATTCGACGTGTTGGTTACGAATTTTGAAGCTCCTTTCAATAGCAATGCCCAGTCTACTTATATTTCAAGTCTATGACCTTAATTAACTAATTTTTTCAATCAATTGATGAAAAACTTAAAATTTCAAACATGACTAAAGTTTATCTTGATTGAAGAATTAGCCATAATCACATAACTAAAATCAATTACCACTAATCTAATCATTAATCACTCGTCACAGTCAATAAACAACTAGAACAAAGCTAACCAACCTGATGTGTTGGAACTGTAACTTGATGTGTGTTGTTCAATTATGTTTAAATCGTAGAAAAATATATTAACCCTCGAAGTAGCCTTATTGGAGATAGAGGGCCATCGTCCCTGGTTCTCTCACCACTCTCTTATTCGTCTACATTACTCGAGATTACAAATGTATATTAAGACAATGAAACATTAATTTTCTTTATAATATCGGCATTGATTTTATAGCATTTGAAAGTTTGTTGTGTCGAGAAAAGTATTTTACCTACCCGAAACTATAGATATTATTTGGATTGCAAAATGTATTTTAAGGCACACGAACTTCATTTTCTTCTTTCTGTTCAATTCTATGACTTACCGTGTTAATTTGGTTTAGTCTCAGTTGAAGTTCCTACATTTTATTCTTTTTTCAGTTGATGATTATTCCACCGGGAGAGTAGGAGCTCCTCTGTCAACCTGTAAACTTCGACTAGTAAATTGGGAGGAAGGTAAAAAAACCAAAATTTTTGACTGTATACTAGTAAAAAAGTTTCTCAAAGAGTATTCCTCATTTTTTAAATTTCAATTTATATATATATATATATATATATATATAAATTGACTGGTCGACAGCCATCAGATTAAATGCCAAATGTCTACGTTTTAAGTAACCCTATATGGAGCATTTTAGTCAACAGAAGTAAATCTTCAGATACCGTCTGGTTTGTTCACTCTGAAAATCCTTCTCATTAACAAAACCTATCCGCCGAAAATAAAATAAAATTCGGTCACCCAATTCAATTGGACGAATCTATTCCTATAACATGCACCATCATCCAGATTTAGGGATAAGTTCTCATGGAAGTGAAACAGTAGTAGGAGTATTACCAATTTCCATTGGCTTGGCGACAAAAAAAATTAAATCACGCCAAAGTCAAGCCATTAACTAAGATTTTACCAAAAATTCTAAAAATCTACCACGTCTTTGATGGTCTTGAAAAATATCCTCCGTGTTGCTTAAAGCGACCTAATATTGAATAAAATATATTGACGTGAATACGTCTTTAAACTCAAACCAGTACTAGGTGGCCGTGGTGCGGAAAGTTCAGGTTACGCGAAAAAATAAATGGGCATCAAGTTCGGTCTAAAAATTTCTATATTATCAACGCGAACAAAACCAACAAAGTATCAATCGATAGCTCAGGGAACAAAGACTTTTTAGTGACCTTGAGACTTTGAGTTCGAGCACCGTGGTGAATGGGGAGGGACGAAAAGGGGTACCGATTTGGCGATTTTCCCACTCCGCCGCGGAAACTTCAAATCGGTGTAACTCGAGACTACAAAGCACTCAAGCGAAAGCTGACGTCAAGATATGTCGATTTAAGACGTTAAAAGTGAAATCTAGCGCAGTGTTGGTTGGGAAACTCTGTATTGTAGTAGAAAAATGTTTTTTATGTCTCAATGCCGGCATATACCCGTCAAAAAGTCGAGCAGATATACAATGAACGTAGTCCTACGCGAAAGAGCAACTCGTCAGCTTTCGTTAAACACTACATTGTGTGCGTGACTACTGAATTGGTCTTTCATTTACTACACCTTTTTATACAACATAAGCTAACGAGACGTATTCACGCGACACTGCCAACACGATTCTTTTTCAATACTTGTGTCACATAGTCAAACCATCACTCACTCCTTACAGGAAATTACCATGTGAAAGACAAACCCAACCCAAGGGGTGAAATAGTGCTTGGCGGAGATTGCCTCACGCTTGGCTATTTCAAGAACTCAGAGCAAACCCAGGAAGCATTCAAATTTGAAGGAGGGGAACGTTGGTTTTACACTGGTGACATTGGAGAAGTCTTCCCTGATGGTACTTTGAAGATTATAGGTAAATTCCATTCGATACAATTGTTTAAATTCATGGTGATGAGAAAACTTAAACCATAGGTAAACTTATCCACCATTACCAAAGCTAATTTACCATTCAGTAGTTTATGGGTCATTGCAGACAAAATCGCACAGTATTTATTATGATGTATCAGTATTTGTTTCTAAAACATTCCTTAAAAAATTATTACAAAAACCTTTACTAACAAAAATAGCTTTATAAAAAAAAAAAAAATACGTTTTTTTTGGAAATTCCAGGTAAGTCAAACTGAATGACCTTGAATTGAAAAAAGGAATGAAGGCTACGTATTAGGAAGGATACGCATTTATCAACAAAGTAAACCTCCCTAAACAGTATTACACAAAATGCATCATTAGAAAGTTTATACTTTTAACTATACAAATGCTATGAATTAGCCCGATCGGTCAATTATATCAAATGATACAGATGCTTATGGGTATTGATTGCATTGTAGTTATTTCAAATATTTTTACTGTGAATTTAGGACTGTCCCACCTTAAAACATTTAGAAAGCAAAGATAAATAATAAGCCTTTAACATACAATTTTTAGAAAAAATCATTAGTACGCTCAAACGATACATGATAAATCTGGCACTCATTGATGCCGCTTTTTAGATGCTTTACTGTACTGTATGTGTTTGACTTAAAAAGTATGAAACAAAGATACATGACTAATAAGACGTGTATAAAATGTAAACAAAGTTGTCCTTCACCATTTTGAAAGAAGTTTTTCTGATTTAACTACCAGTTTCGCTATTTTGTTCCTTTGTTTTCATATCATAGGCCGTGGTCAAGTAGGAAGCGTATGACTCAAAGCGCCACTGGCGGGTCAATCAGAGGTGCCGAAGCGAAGGGGGAGAAGGCTCTGATTGGTCTGCGCGTGTTGCTTTTTGATTTGCGCTTCATCTTCGGCCACAACTTAACGTGTGATGTGTATACTACAGCGCTCTCTGTTAGTTAAATTTCGACCAAAAATTTTTCCATCCCCCCCCCCCCCAAAAAAAAATATCCCTCACAATCATTTTCGCCATACCGTCCCTTTGTAACCGCCCCCTTTTTGCTTTGTCTGAATTTTTTAAATGTCTTCGGGCTTTTGGGAAAATTTAGACATGAAATGTGAAATTGAAATCCGAAAAATATAAGTCTGACAACTTTTGCAATCAGAGAAGTTAGAGTGACAAACTAAAAAAATTATATTTTTAGATCGTAAAAAGGACTTGGTGAAGCTTCAGTTTGGAGAATACATCGCTTTAGGAAAGGTTGAAGCCGAGCTCAAAACTTACCCTCTCATAGAGAATTTATGCGTCGTTGGAAATGGATTTCAAACATATCTGATCGCACTCGTCATTCCGAATCAATTGCATTTGACATCAATAGCCAAAGAATTTGGAAAAGGAGACCTTTCGTTCAAAGAGATGTGTTCTGATAAAGAAATCACGCAAGAAGCTGTAAAGAGGATCCGAGAATTCGGCAAAACTTGTAAGTATACGAGGAAATATTTTTTAACCCTTCTACACTTGGTCTACTCTTAATCTACACTTGGATTTATGCACACTGTAACATAAATCCAAGTGTAGATTATTCTTAATGCAAGCGCTTTTTGAATCTTTCAATAGAATTTTAGTATTAACTTGAGATAGAGTAAATTGTTGTGTAAACAGTAAAGTCTACACTTGGATTGGTACACACTGAGACACAAATCTAAATGCAGATTATTCTTAATCCCAGTTTTTTTAATCTTTCAACAGAAGTGTAGTAATAACATGTGGTGCAGTAAATTTTGGTGATGCTACTTCCTTGTTATCCGAAGGTGGCTCAGTCCACATTACCTCGTATAATCAAGTAACTACAGTAATTCGAATACTATATATTTTGAATGTGTACCTTTATATACAGTTATTTGATAATGCAATAATTTAAATTCCGGCAGGTCATCTTTTGGGATCAGAGTTACCGAAGAAAATAAGATTATTCAGTGATGAATGGAACCCAGAATCTGGCTTAGTGACAGCAGCTTTCAAGATTCGCAGGAAATTCGTGGAGCAGCGTTATCAGGAAGAGATAAACATCATGTATTCTGAACCATTACAGAACGGACCCAGTTCAATGTGACGCAATCGAAGAATATACAGGTTATCCAAGAAGTCTATGACTTTTCGAACACCATGTATTACAATGAAGTGCAAGTTACTGAAGTCAAGTTCTATGGCAAGTCGAGAAAGATGGACTCCAAAATAGTTATTCCACCTGTGCATTTAGCATGACTGCTGTTCAATGTTTTTCTCTTTACTCTCTCTCACTCAGAATAACCTTATCCTCTTCTATTGTACATTTTCCTTAAGTCTAGAATGTTCCAGAAAGTTGAAACAAGGCATCCGGACTAGAATTGCCAATCTGGCGATAATTCCAACACTGAATATGTGTTATGCTGGATTTTTGAGTTACGAAACGTCGTAAAAAGAATAGCAACTCGTCGTTCTTCAAGTTCCTCCATTAGGAAATTCCGAATCGGGTATTTTGTGCATTTCTTAAGCCTGTGTCGCGTTCAAGAGAACAGCATTTGAAACTATTGAGCAACTCAAAATCTAACTGACGTTTATCAATATTTGCGAAGTGAACATTGAGAAAAATTTAATTTCTGCTCAAATTTCGTGAGACGCATTTTAGGAATCACTTTAAGTATACTTCTTTTCTCAACACTACAATTTTTTGGTTTATTAAATTCTCGAAAATATGCAAAATAAAGTAAATAATTAAAATGTTGTTTTTGAAATGTTCTTTATTCGTGCAAAGCATTATTTTAATTTGTAGGGTGTTTCATAAGATTTATTTTGGGAATCAGTTTTGACTTTAAAAATTCAATTTGTTTACAATAGATCACTGGTTTGTGCTTAAACTCATTTCAGTGACCAAAATTCTGTTTAAGCTAATCATTAATTATGTAATTTAGATATAAGTAGCTAATTAGCATGTTTTTTTAGCACTGATTTGTCTAAAAGGACAATTCCTATTGAAAATTATTTCTAATATTATTTTTCCTGTTTTGACCCTTTCAAATTGCTAGAGAGAATAGGATTTTGTTTTGACATTTTGTTTCACCACGGAAGTTATTCATTTCTTTAACTAATAATTTTGACTGAGAGTTAAAATATCCACTGCATTATATTGATTATAATGACACAAAAAGTAACTATAATACTTATAATTCAATTCATTGTTGAGCTATCAATTTTTAACAAAGCTTCATATTTCAAAAACACAGTTTTTCAGAAACTGAGTTTAAAGTTTTAGAAACATGTTTGTGCACGATGACAGTACCTAACAAAAATCCTTGTAACTAGCAAACTATTTCGAATATTTACAAGACCCTGGTATCTTTTGAAAGCTAACGAGTTGTAAAATATTGTAATTCATAAAAAGGGTATCGATGGTCTGGTAGGTTTTCGGGATTTCTTGTGTATACATACACTTTAAGCATACTTTTTAGATTTTCTTAACACTAAAAAATGTAGGTTTATTGAATTTCTCAAAACATACGAAATAAAGTATATAATTCAAGTGATGTTTCTGAGAAGTTCTTCATTCTTCAAGTGTATTATTTTTTGTTTGCAGGGTGTTTCATTATTCATGGACATACAAGAATATATGTAGTTAGTAACCACTAATTAAAAGCTCACAGATCGATATTTCCAATTAGAAAACTTATCACTATGAAAAGTAGCATTATGCCGTGAAATTTTGTTGCAAATGGTTGGAATTGTTAAAAATGAATAGTGGAACTCAATTTATATATTATCCCTTGGCAAAAACAACATATTCAGATATACTTAGTTTTGTCTTGAGCTTCATTGAATATGAAATAAAATTCCCTTTTTTAACATAAAAACAATTTGCTCAGATATTGTCATGTTTTTGTTTCAAAGGGAGAATAGAGTAAATAAACTTTTATACGGCTCCTTTAGCAAAAATGTTTCAATTAAACACAATGTAGTCTTGAAATGAAGAAAACAATCAACCCCTCAACTCTAATTTAAATATTAGCCGAGACCTTAGAGTGATAAATATAGATAATTTTAGTGTTTCAAATAAGAGAGAGGTCGACTGTGAATTGCAATATCTGTATCGACGCTTCTAGATTTTTACGATTATGATTTCACATGGAAGACCAATTTTTTTTGTGTGTGCACGAAATATCTCAAAATTATAGTTACCTTACAGATTCGATTTATTTATCAGGAAAAAAGTAATCCAGAAATGTAAGTATTTTTATAACTTGGAAAGATGCTTATGTGAAAATATAGCAATTTGGCAGCGCCCCCTAATAATCGAGAGATGAGTTGGTCAACGAACGTACTTTCTGTAAGCTTGAAATCTTAAACATTTGGGAAATTATCCTAATACCTCAGAGAGTGTTTAAGTTTGAAAGGTGTGTTGATTTTATATCAAAATGAGACTCAAGGCGAAACTTCCGATTTCATAAAAGGACCACATAAAAGTTTAGTTCAACTGTTAATTTTTTTGCCAGTGGAGGGCCTTTACGTGTTAACAAACGAACCAGACAGTGGGAGAAGATTTTAATTCTACTGTCCAACCCTCGCATGATATAAATCGGGATTACTTTAACTCTCCAAGTGGTTTCGACGAGAAATCTCGTCCATCAAGAACTGACTAATTTTGATAATGATAAGATACCTCCGTCATCATGATGTAACCAATTCATTACTGACGACGAGATCGAAATATGGTCAGTTTTGTCAATGACGAGATACCTCGTCGAGACAGCCACCAGGAGCGTCAAAATGTAGTTTATCGCTGTTTTGGCAACTTTTGGCTATGATATTTCAATTCGGAAGTTATTTTTTGGCAATTTTATTTGCTGAAATCGTACTCGAAAACAAGTCAACTGTTTCTTTTTCTTGTATTATGGAACACGATACATTGATGGATTGGGTTTAATGGCGTAAGTGGCCATATTTGGTCAAGATGTGCCAAACAAAAGCAAATGGACCCAATACACATGGAAAATTTACCGACACAGAAGAGAGAAAATACAGTGTGTGATCAAATTATTAAAGCACTACAAAATGCACAAAATGCATTTTGTGGGAAAATGGATGGTTGTTATGATAGGATTTTCAGTGTAAAGAAACAAACCGGACGCGAATATTTTTCTTCCGCTGTCCAAATGCTCCATCCGAATACATTACGGGGTAACCTTAAAATGTAGTTTTCTCAGTCAGCCTACCTGCGCTACACACTGCATGTCACAACCGACTGTTAAAGGCAACACAGGACAGTTCTTGGTTGCAGGCTGTTTAATTTTGGTGTTAATAAATTTTGAATTAACACCCCCGGGGGTTATCTCGATGATGTATATCGTCTCATTAGTAAAACTTATGAGATTTTGATGGACGAGATATCTCGCCAATAGAAGAAACCTGTCCAAATCTTGATCTTGCCTATTTTTCAATGATATCTTAATGACGAGGTATCTCGTCATTAGCAAAATGGGTCAAATTTTGATGGACGCGATATCTCGTCGTAACCACTTGGAGGTTTAAAGGTGTTTGTGAAGCACAAAAGCTAAATTTTTGGTGATAGCAATGGGATATGTCAATAAAAGTCATTAATCAATTTAAAGATGTTAGTCTGATAAAACGTCAATACGCTACAAGATTTCAGAAGCCCATTCATTAACTGTTATTTTATTTGCAATTTTACATTCGTAAACCTCACCGTATACACAAATGATTGGTAGGTATTTTAATTAACGTCGCACTGGGGAAACACACCGGGCTATTGGCGACGGTCTGTTATCAAGCCCGAAGGGAAAGACAACACCTCGTAATTTTAAACCACGTTGAGATAACGAGGCACTACCTGAGCTTGCATCCCACTCTCCAACCTTCCATACCACTACAATGTGAGGGCATTTGAGGCCACGACAGATTTAACATGCTCCAGACCCCTCTTAAACTCGGCGGTCTTTGGTTCGATGCGAACTCGCAACACTCCCGTTGCTAATCCGTTACTCTTCCATCCGGGCTACATATTATCTACCATTATAAAAGTACATTTCTGTGTCCTGTACGCAGTATCCTGACGAATCTATGGCACTAACAATAATGAAATTGGGCACACAGGTAGTCCGATTTTTTTGCAATTTTTGAACACAGCGCCAGAATTTTAAAATTTTATCTAGAACATTTTAAAATAAATTTATTATTTTTATTTTCACAATTCTTTCTTCTCTTCCGGAATGTGACGTCATAAAGAAGAAGCGTGCCGATTTGAAGATTTTCGACCGCTGACGTCACAAGCGTTTTTCGTTCGAATTGCCTTTGGAACCATGCCAAATTTTCCCGATTCCAGCGTGTTTTAATTTACTTTGTTCATAACAGCCCCCTCGAGGCCATCACGGAGCCCGTGGAGTTCGGTTGCGAATCAAACCAAATGGGAACACATAGCAATCACCGAAAGTTGACGAGCGTCAGCGAGCAGTGGTCACACCTGGCCCCACGAAAAGAACTGTCACGGCAACGCTGTGCTGGCCACGCAGTGGCTAGTAAGTATATAAATTCTATATTTATGAATATGCCATAATTAATACTTCTGTTAGTTTATGGAATGAACTTGTTTATAAAAAATTAGAAAGTTATTTAGGAGTATATCTGTCCCTCTTATTAAAAAAGAAACTTATCAGGCCGCGTTCTTGCGAATGTCGAGAACCTATGTTCTAAGCGTCACTAGATATCCGAGTAGTGTGTGTGTTGTCACACAATGACTTAATAACCACATCGGTTGGATGAAGAGTAGTCCGGTTGGAAAAGTCACCGATTAGCAACCGAAGAGTTGCGAGTTTCAATTCAAATAAAGACCCTCGTGTACAAAGGAGGCTGGTACACGTTAAATCTTTCGAGGCATCAAATGTCGCGTTGGAAGTTAGGAGAGTGGGGTGCCAGCTCAGGTGTGTTCTCGTCATCTGACCGTGGTTCAAAATTATGGTTGTCCTCCGATCTTTCCCCTGGGTTTAATTCCAGACCGTCACCAGTAGTTTTTTTGCACCAGTGCTACATTAAGAAAAATATCTGTCTATTGGCATAAAAATATTACGAAATATGTTATTAGCCAAGCTCAAAATTAGTTAGGAGTCATTCAGGCAAGATTGTAGGTTGTAAAACGGATATTTGCGTGTGAACCCCTCAGAGGGTTAAAAATCGACATTTTTATGCACAAAGTGTGTTAGATATTATCATTTTTCAAACGATCTTTTGATGTTTGGTTATACCAAACTCTAACAATGAAATGATAAGTTTAAGCGCATAAAAAGCGATACATCTCGGTTGGTCTTAAAAAACGAATAACTTATAATGTTTTTTTCACATATATATATACAGAATAACGGACACAAAAGAGCATTTCATTAATGTTCTGACACTTTCTTGGAAATTCCTTTTTACTTTTTGTCTAACTCTTGTCAAAGGAATACGCTACTTAAATATGTGAGGCTTGAGTCCCCGCAAAAAAAAAAAAAAAAAACAACGCTCATAATCTTACCTTCGAATTGAACTTAACCGTTTAATCCATTCATAAAAAGGAATTGAGGGAATCGGTAAACGGATTGAAATCATTAAACTATTCTAACCTGTAACGAATATTTATTTTAAAAATAAGATAGCTATTTAATTTGATGAAGATAAAGAAGTAAACAATGAATTTTTGTATTATTTTTGTAGATATTCCAACACACCAAGACAATAATTTCGGAGATCCCCTGAGTCATCTCCCTCTCTGGTTAAGCATTTTACAAGCAGTGTTGATTTCAATTGTTTCATTCATTCGATAATAGATGGCAGCACGAAAAAAAATGAATAAATGAAAGACGTTGATGAATTTTGACTGTGTTTCTTGGAAGACACAATTTAATTAGACCACACATGTGTAATTAACCCTAGAAACGACCCTTCAATGTGTATAATTCATACGCGTATAATGTTTGCAGAATAATCTATTTTTTATTTATCCTCCAATGTGTCCCGCAGTATGTTTTCCCACTTTGTTTAAAAAAAGCTAATTAGAATATAAATAGTAATAATTTTCTTTAGCCTAGTGATGTTAATAGACGTTTGTGGGTCAGATAGAAATATCTCGCAGGCCGTATGTTCTGCACCTGTGAAAGACATTATCTGAGTATTTTCGAAAGAATAAAATGCCTACGATTCCACCTTTAAAAATGCTCATTTTGCATGTTATTTGGTCACGATACAGACCAGAAATCCGGTTTAATCCTGATTGCTACCTAGCGTGGGTCTAAAGAACCGTTTTTCAAGGTATTCACGGCAAATTATAATCTACAGACGTATTTTAGTAATCGCACAGATAGAGAAATCTACCGTAAATAAATATTTTGAATGCCATTTCCTTCAAAGATAATACTATTGTTTCCCCCTGGGTTTTTGGTATCCATAGCCCAATAAAAAGTCATCGCATTTTAAAATGACGGGACACATTTCCTTACAAACTAAAATTAAAGAAACACATATATCGATGTTTCCCAATTCGATGAAAACTGTGACACTGTTTCGTTGAGTTCGTATGACATATGGTGAGATTTCTCCACGAACGTTTGAACTGAGTTGTTTTGCTTTTAATAATACTTGAGGTAGGTCGGTATCTAATTGTCGTCGCACTCGAGCAACACTACGGGCTATTGTTAAGGTCCGGGATCAAACCCGAAGGAAAAGATCCGAGGACAACACCACGTAATTTGGAACCACGGTTAGATGACGAGTAAACACCTGAGTTTGCACCTCACTCTTCAAACTTCCAAACCACTCCAACATGAGGAAATCGGAGGCCACGACAGATTTAACATTCACCAGTTACCCCTTTGTGCACTTCGGTTTTTGGTTGAATTCAAACTCGCAACCCGTTGCTAATCCGTTACTCCCCAACCGGGCTATATCAGCTCAGGTGTGACCTTGTCATCTGACCGTGGTTCAAAATTACGAAGTGTTGTCCTAGGATCTTTTCCTTAAGGGATTGATCCCGGACCGTCGTCAATAGTCCATTGTGTTGCACCACTACGACACTAATTAAAAATATCTCCCAACCAACTTCATCCAAGACCATTAATAGCCCGTTGTGTTGTGCCAGTGGACGTTAAGTTAAATACCTACCTACTTACCAACCGGGCAAGAGTGACGCTCTTGAGATTTTAGGATAGGAAACGGCTTGTCGAAAGTGGTTAACTGTACAGACGGTGCGGCAAGTAGTCATAGCAGAAAGCGTTTTTCATGGTACTTTTTTCTTGGTACCAGCATTAGTGTAGAGCAGAGATTCGGTTCGGATGGTGAGATATTACACTATATAACAAAAAAAAATCGAGGAAGTTGTCCAATTGCGATAAAAATTGGTGGATGTGAAGAACACGCAAAGAAAAACAAACCATTTAAATTTCAGAACAATGAAATGATTTATTTCAGTTCGACAGTTACAAAGGGAGGGGGTCAATAAGGCGTTGGTCCATCTCTGGCCTGGAAGCAAGCTGTCACCCGGCGGGGTATAGACTGAAAATGTTCCCGGATGGTGTCCTGCGGAATTTCTTGCCAAATTGTCTATAACTGTCGGGCTAAATGGTCAACATGCCGGGATAGTTGCAATCGGCTTGCCATATAGTCCTAAATGGGCTCTATGGGAGAGAGATCAGGAGACCTAGCTGGCCAAGGAAGTGTTGGGAAAGCTTGAAGATAATTCATAGCAACACGTGCAGTGTGCGGCCGGGCATTACCTTGTTGAAAAGTAAGTCCGGGGTGTCGCAAAAGGAATGGTAACTCAACCAGTCGTCGAATGTCGTCTACGTACCGCTGTGCTATAAGTGTGACTACCAAAGGGCTATCAAAGAAGATGGTATCCCAGACCATAAAGCCCTGTTGTGGGCATGTGTGGCGTGAGATAGTAAGGGCAGGATCCCCACGCTGCTCTGGACGTTTCCGATTGTCGTCAGCACACAGTTGGAAACAGGACTCGTCACTAAAGTTCATACTAGGGATGCGACATCGACAGCAAAACATCGATGTTCAAAATTAAAACATCGATGTCGATAATACATCGCCCCAAAAACATCGATGTTTCCAAACATCGATGTTTTTAAAATTCAGTGTATTTAAGCTTTTTTCTTCAATTTCTTAAAACTGGTTTAGTAACTAATGATGCTACAGAGACAGCAAAACATCGATGTTCAAAATTAAAACATCGATGTTGATAATACATCGCACCCAAACCATCGATGTTTTTAAAATTCAGTGCATTTAAACTTTCTTCCCCACTTTTTAAAACTGGTTTAGCAACTAGTAATGCGACATCGGCTCCAATACATCGATGTTTTTTTATAAAACATCGACATCGATGTCGCATCCTTACTTTTCAGACCCTTGGTCACTTTGGTCAACAAGTATGTTCAATTAGCTGATTATAAAAATTATGCTACTTGATTATTTTTTAAATTTTTATAACGGTACTTTTTTCATTTAAAAATAAAACATCGACAACGTAAAAACATAGACAAGTATAAACATCGATGTTACAAAAACATCGACTCCAATACATCGATGTTAAAAACATCGACATCGATGTCGCATCCCTAGTTCATACATCCCCAGTCAGTGCGGTTCCAAGTTGATCGAGCCCGGCACCACTGTAATTCTGCACCTTACTGTCGATTTTTTTTATATAGAGTGTACTAGACACTGCGTGGCCAGCATGGCGTAGCCCGTGTGACGTAGAATGGCAGGATTTCAAATATTAAACTAGTTCAGTGGTATTTTTCGGAACACACAAAAATGACGATTGGAGAGATTCTTCAATTAAATGAAAGCGTAATTACTATATTACACTATTTACAGATATAGAAAAAAGATTACATATTATTCCAAATCGAATCATTAATCAAATCAATCAAATTAAGAACGCTTAGGTTCTTATCGAATTCGAATCAATGTTCTAGCTTCCACTGACAAAATCTGCAGGCGTGGGAGAGCAAGGAGGGCGCATAACATCAGCGACGCCAGCGCCATCTAATTACCACACCCTGACAGCTCTTTTCGTGAGGTCAGGTGTGACCACTGCTCGTTAACCCCAGGTGATTGCTATGAATTCCCATTTGGTTTGCTTCGTAAACCAAATGGGAATTCATAGCCTAATGGATAACAAGATAGATTGGATAACAAGAGCCTATTGGACAACCCCAAGATGGCCTTGTCACGTCAAATTCTGTCAATTTCGAATAGAGAAGAGATCCAATTGGCGTGACGTCACGATCTCTTGCGAAAATATAAATATTTAATTGAAAAATTATTTATTAAAAGAAAATCAAATGTATTAGGTATCTATCTGGTGTAAGATTTTCCGCAGATTTAATGCGTTGAAATTTTCATTCTATCTTTAACGACAGCTGAGATAGAAAAAAGCACTGAAGAGAACGCCATTCATAACTTTAATAATTTCTTTTAAATCACTCGAATCCGTTTCTCCGGAAATCAAAATGAATTAATATTGAATCAAACGAAGGTCATTCATCGCGGTGGCGTTCGTATTGGAAAAAGAAATTTCACTTTAAAAATTATTTATTTAAAGAAAATCATATTTTTAGGTATCGATCTAATGTGAAATTTTCGCAGATCTCAAATCCGTTGAAATTTTTTCTCTATCTTTAACGATCTAGGAGATAGAAAAAAATAACTACATAAATACAATTAAAACTTAAATGTTTTTTTAGTCTGTTGACAAATTGTTCCTCCACAAAATAAAACGGAAGCGGAAAATACGAATTTAGAATCTGCGATCTTTTATGCTGTTGCCATTCTAAGGAAAATAATAAAAATTAAATATGTCATTAAATTAATTTTAAAATGTTCTAGATTAAATTTTAAAATTCGGGCTCGACAGAAAAATTGCAAAAATATCGGACTGGACTACCTGTGTGCCAAATCTCACTATTATAAGTGCCAAAGATTCGTCAGGACGGTCCACCCACAGACACACAGACGCACACCAAACACTTCCTTTTATAACAGTACAGATTAGTCTTTCAGTAAATAGTACCAAATCTACATGATAAATAATTTTATGGCTAGATTGCGTTCCTCTATGTTCACCACAGTAAATGTCAGGATACCGCTCGGTAAAATCTGTTTCACAGTATGCTCAATTATTTCTCAACAAAATCCAACCGATTTGTGAAATGGACCGAAACGGATTGTGTTTCATTTTTCGGTTCGCATCCAGTGTGGATAACGTTACTTGCGAATGTTGTTAAAATCACGTACTGTTTAAAATTGAAGGTGATACTTTTGTCTCGTTTAGTCCAAACTTCGCGAAATTTTTTTGATGATAGATTAACTCATTAAAATTCGGAGAACTTTATCATTACCCATTCATTTGATGATATCAGTCGTGAATCAAATTGAAAAACTTCAGTTCGAAGTTCTTTCAAAAATGAATAATTTTCCCCTAACATTCCCTCTATTCCATTAGATTTTAGAAACAGAAATTAAAAGACTGGCGCAAGGCGCGGTCTAGTGTTAGTAAAAAGCTTTTTTTATACTTTATTTTAGCTTTACATAGCGTAATTAACGTATTTTAACCTGAGAATATTTAAGTTTTATTCAGTACTCCTTTCAATGTTTTCTTACTTAATTGTTTCTCTCAATCTTTTAAAAGACTAATAATATTTAATTGTTAAAACCAGAAATCGTTACTTAAGGATATCACATTTAATTAATAGACAACGATGTTGAAAAATTTAAAAATGTAAAATAAATTATTAAAGGTTGGAATTTTTTTTCAAGCGTCAACACGAAAGATTGAATTGCAATAAGGCAATTTTCTTTACTTCATCACTATGTTTCTCAACCCGTTAATGAAACCCGGTAAAAACGTAGAGGTTTTTGAATCGATTCAAGAAGAATTGAAAAAACAAAAATATAGAAGTATAATTAACGTATTTATATCTGCACAAACTTCAACAGCTATTTGCGAAATAACGCTAGGCTCTGCATTTCTATTTTTAAACAAGTATTCAATGAATGAGTATCCTTTATAAGAGTATCTGGTATCCGTATCTGATCTAGGAGGCTATATAAGCTTTTTGAAAATATCTTCATGGTGCATGCTCAATTTTAAGAGCCACTGTATCTGTAGTCTAAACAGCTCTAGTGTAACAAAACATTACCTAGAGTTCTAGCGCTAAACATCCCAGTGGTTTCGACGAGTTATCGTGTCCATCAATATCTTACCAATTTTGCTAATGACAAGTATTTCGTTATCAAGATATTGCCGATTTTTTCAGGATTACGAGATGAAAATCTCGTCAGTTTTCTTCTAATGACGAGATCAAGATCTAGTCAGTTTTTTTCTATTGGCGATATATCTCGTCCATCAAGGTCTGGTCAGTTTTGCTACAGGCAAAAATATCTTGGAGACAACCATAAGAAGGGCTATATATGAGGTACTTACATATACGAGCTATAGCAGTTGATATCTCCCAAAAAAAACGATCGGGTTCTATTCCTGTGGTACCAGTAAAACTTTCTTCCCTTCTTACTTGAAGCTGTCTTGTGTGTTTGACGTAGCTAGACCAAATATGGACCTTGTTCCATAAAACTAAGACCAATTCAGAAAAGACGAAACCTGAAGTTCCAACCATCTTGACTAGAACGACACTTTGGGGCCCCAGTGATTAAAAGGTCAGGAATCATTAACTTACGATGCATGACCAAATCACAATCGTTGCGAGGAATTCTTGGATGATATAAACTCACTGGACTCATATTAATCCCAATAATACAAGATTGGTTCTTATCCGTGTGGAAATCGACAGTGTTCGTAGAAGTGAATCAATCGACGTCACGGATGTAGAAGCCGGTAGGTTAAGCGTAGCGAGTGAAAGTAGGATTGAGCATTCATCCATATCTACAGTAGACGGCGATAGTATGCGTGTAGGAAGGAAGGCAGCTACATGAACATCTTTCAAGGAACGTCTGTCTTAGAAAAGAAAAGATCTGATATGATTTGTCGGAAGGTTTGTCTTCAAATTTTATAAAATTTGTTTTGCATTGCGTAAGTGTTTTATATGTGACGAAGGGACATATCTGAGTCACACAAACACAAGACAGACAATATCCAGTAATAGACACACTCACAAGACAAGTTTTACTGACACAGAAGAGAGAAATACATCCAGGGGGAATTGAACATGTGAGAAGGTGAGTTTTTTGGTTTGTTGTTCTAGAGTAATTTTTTGTTCCTAGAGGGATATTGACCGTGGGCATGGAGGAATCATAATACTTTTATTGCAGGTGGCAAGGTAATATGATTAAAATGTATTAGTAAATTGTATTTTTTTTATAGATATTTAGAGTATTTTAGATATTTGAGAAAAAGCTGTTCTTTTCTTTTTAGTCAGGGGGCTATACAAAAACCGTACGCGTAAGATATATCAAAAATAGCGATTAGCTTTGCAGTGAATTTGTAGACAGTTACTCATTACACGGATTTCCCAAAGCTTTTAACGCACCCTTACTCCTTTAAAGCAATGAAAAAAATAAATGTAGTTAAGTTCTACATAACTGTGTATAACAAATAAACTCACTTCGCATAGTTAAATCCACGAATAATTATGTGAAGTACATTTTAAATTCATGTGAATATTTTAATTACCGTGAAATTGTAGGTAGGCACCTCATCACACTGCTTTCCCAAAGACATGCCTGCTCATTCGAACCATTGAAACAGATATTCAGTACAAATACTCCTAGGTAGGTATATCGATATCAAGCAAATAAGCTGAGTAGATAAAATTAACTGACATTATGTAAGTTATTAGATATTATTACTAATTTATATAAATAATTAGATAGAACATATTTTACATTCACTCGAATGGGTTGGTAGGCCTCTCATTGCACTGCTTTTTCAACGACGCATCCCTGCTCCTTCAAAGCAATGAAACAAATACTCAGACTAGTCCTGGGTAGGTATATCGATGTCTAGCAAATAAGCCGAGTTGATAAAATTAACTAAATAAATAATCCGACTGAGGGAAGAGCAAACACCGCCCGTTGTGTTCCGATAGAGACTTGCGCAAAACAAAGTTGCGTTCGTCCAAACAAGCCTCCGAATGAATTGCTTGTTAGCCCCTGCATCTGCAGAAAAACCCATTGGGTGAAATGGGCCACGAGGAAGGAAGCCGATGTGCTTCACTTCGCGAATGTTTCAACGTGTCCCCCCGTGACTGTTGGAAGAACACCCTCGGGGGAAATGCGCGAAACAGAAACAAGAAAAATTCAAAAAGCGAATCAGGAATTCCTCCAACTTCCTTGAGGTTGCCGAACCGCAGTTAGACATGGCTTTAACTTCACCGATCGCAGGACTCCAGGGTATGGTGTGAACTAAAAGAATGCGCTAAAATTTTTATGGTCATTGTTTTTGTCGTGCTTTAGTTTCCCCGTCGAAGCCCTGAAACAAAAGAATCATGGGTAAGTTCCCTTATGTTTTAAACGGACACATGTTTTCATTAGCACGCTGAGAAAGTAATTTAGGAAGGGGCTCAAATTTTCTCACAGTTTTCTTTTCCAGTCTAAAGACCAGTGGAGACAGTAGGGTCAAGGTGACAATAGACTTTCACAATTAGGAAAATCAATTTCTTAATTTAATGTTAAAAATGAATATCAAACTCTGTCAAAAGCAAAGTGACTTTTTCCATTCATATCATTTACATAATGTGTTGAAATTTTTTCAGTCATTGTATTTGTCGTGCGTCCCTGTGAAATATAGGTATTATAGATGTTTTAAATTGACATCTCATATTTCAAGGACACGTTCAGGACTTAATTTCGGAAGATATCCAAATTTCTGTTTTCCTTTTCGATCGAAATGTCACGGGGACAGTAGACATTCAAATTCACGAACAGCGACCGAAACCGAATCGATTTTTTGATTGAAATATATAACTCTATCTTTTCTTTTTTGAGTTAAGTACACTTTATTTCATATATTGTGAGTAATATGTTCTGCGAAAATAAGATAACTAATGTGAGCTTAACCTATCAAGAACATGTGCAGCAGAAATAGCTTACATTGCCTTATTATTTTAGTAAAAAGTATAATTAACTCAAAAAAGAAAAAATGGAGTTATCTAGTTTTGGAGTAACCTGCCGATATACAGCAACAAAAAAACATTTTGTAGTCTACTACGTAAATACGCTTTTCTCCGATTGCAATTTCTTGATATACTTTTGATATAGAATTGTTCCCTGTGTATCTGGTTTTCTCGTGATTTCCTTGAAATATTTTGTTGGATAATCCTTGTAATCTGTTGTATACACCTAAATCCAAATCAGGAATTTATTTTGCTTCCAAATCGAATTTCGTTTTAAAGGCTAATTTAACCTATTCCTTTTTGAAAAAGTTTTATATACATGTAAAGTATTATGGTAAATTAAAAATTGGCAAAACGATAAAAAAATTAAGGCTCATGGAGCCGATCAGTTTAATATTTTTGGACCAAATTTTATATTTACGATTTTTAGTACAAAACAGTCTTTGCTAATACAGCAATCCGATAACTTCATAAAGTTTGTTTCCACTGTCCCCTCAAATGAACATATTGTTAATCAGCGTGCCTCTTACTTGTGTTATGACGAGAGACTTCGAACTACTCTTACCAACTCTCCAAGTGGTTTCGACGAAATATCTCGTCGCTCAAGATCTTACCAATTTTGCTAATGACGAGAAATCTCATCCATCAAGATCTGACCAATTTTGCTAATGAAGCGATATCACGTCAGGATATTGACGATCTTTTACTGTGACGAGATCAAGATCTGGTCCATTTTCTACTAATGATAATATCATTGAGACAACCATCCAGGAGGGTTAAATCAGCATCAGAGTGTATTTTTGATTATTTTTTTAACATTTAAAATCTTTCGTGGAGAACTTGACGTGGGACCTTCCTCTAAATATCGTCCCTTCCTCAATTGTCAAATTTCGAAAGCTAAGAATTAATATAATATTAAAAATGGAATTTCGACGAAAATTCTGTTTTAAAGACCATTGCTATTTCCTTATTTAAATTGAAGCATACCGGTGATGTGATAATAACTAAAATGCTATCTCCTCACGATGTAGCTAAATTTAGATTAAGCTAACTCAAACTATTCTCTCTTGGTTCATTTATTATCAGATTATCTTTGAATCACTTTGAAACCTGTCTTATTAGATTAGCTCGTTGAAATCCTTGCTTAGATTCTTTTCTGAACGAACAAACGAGTTAAATTACTCGTTCTATGCATTTTTCCCATTGATCGATAGAATTATTCTTATTGGAAAGTGTTTGGTTGACTGAAATTTAAATGATAAGGGTTGCAACCTGATAATTGCAACGACTTGCGTTTGATAATGGTTTTTCTTGAAGTGGGTACTTATAGGGGATAGTTAACAGCAAGAGTGAGCAATAAGATGTTACAAAAATCGTCGCCTAAAAATGTTCCAAGCAAACAATTTATTTACTTGTTCAAACATATACACTCATTACAGTGATGTATTGCTATTAACTACAACAGTGATGTATTGTCATTAATCATAACTGCGATGCGTTCCCATTGACTACAACAGTGATACACTGCCGTTAACCAAAACAGTGATGCATTGTCATTGACCATAATAGTAATGAATTGCCATTGACTATGACAGTGATGCATTGCCATTGACCACAGCAGTGATCTATTGCCTTTGAACTAAAGTGATGTGCATTACCGTTGACCACAACAATGATGCATTGCCACTGACCTGCTCTTGTTTAACAAATATTCTCTTTTGATTCACCGAAAAATACCGAATTAGCTTTAAAATTTGCACTTTAGCTTTCTTTTTTGTTGGATTCAACCCCACGATGAAATCAAAGATAACGAAATAGTCGACAAAGACGCTAAATTCACTATAAATATCATTAATCATACGATCCCCTATCTTGATTTTAAAACTATTATAAATATATTTTAAAGAAAAGTGGTACAGTGATTTGTAGTAAGAAATAAATAAATAACTCTACTTTACTAAACCATTTATTTGGAGGATCATGCTGCTAAGTATTGGACAACAGAATTGCACATAGACATCTCCTTGAAGAAGTTCAGTCTGTATGTAATCACTTTATATGTACTTCAACTGAAACTCTCGATTTAACAGTGTTCAAATTTTTACCTTCAACGGTTATTCCTTTTAATTTACACACCTTACAGTTAGATGACATGGTTGGGGAAAATCCCATGTGCACATTTTTAATTTTTTAAACAACATTGGTTTTGCGCATCACATTTGTTTTGATTTTCTACTTGTATTGTTCATCATTGACTTCACTGCTTCCAGTTAAATAATAATTATACAATTTATTAAATTAATATAGTTTTATTAATTATATTTTTTAGTTTTTCTTGTGCTTGGCCCAATATATCCAAAGAGAACCCAGTGCCAGAAAATCCACCCAACCAAATCTCTCCTTTTATAATTTCATTCACAAGAGATACATCATGTCGTACAAAATCACCGCTTTTCAGAATTTCAAATATTTTCTGTTTCCCCAACTCCATTTGTCACAAGTCTATTTCTCTCGTGGACTCTTAAATATTTGCTTTACAAACCAGACGAAGACAAAAAAGTCGATAAAAAATTAAAATTCTGTCCACACGGGTGTATAGGGAAGAATAAATGTTTGAATGTCTTTTTTCCTCTAAAAAACACAATTTAGTATAGAAGTCGTCGACAGTTCTAGTGGGAGTGTTTAAAATAACTTATTGAAACTAGAAAGGGAAAACAACTCGAAGGACGTTTTCTTGCACAATCCCCCCTACAGGATTACTTCAATGACATTAGATAAATTCTACAGCTTATTTACCTAGAGCGATCGCTGGTGTCTTGTCGACACCAAGCACATTTCGTAGTCTAAATAGCTTTTAGTCAGCAAAAAATGAGTATACAATAGCAAACAAGCAGATTGCTAAATATTATTCATTTCATATTATGATTTTCGTTTGCTTATTTAACCTTGAATACATAAACATCTCTTCAAGGCTGAAATCAGTCAATTTCAATCGCGTGTTATGTATGAATCTGTTCGTTGTAAGCAATTATTGCAATGTTATTCACAGGTGTTTTATCTATCACTTATCAGACACATAAACGTTGACTCGTAGAAAAGGTTCTGAAGAAATTGGAAATATACTGTAAGGGCCAAAGTAACCGGATACTTGAAGTAGAAACAAACCATAGCATTTATTTTAGGACTCTGGTTATAAATTTAAATATTTTAAATTTCAGAGTCCACGTTCACAGTAGGGATTTCAATAACCGTCCGGTTAAACCGATAAGTCGGTTGTTTCGTTTCGGTTAACCGGTTTTTTTCGGTGTTTTCGTGGCACGGTTATAACTGCGGTTGTTATTTTAAAATCTAATAACATTAAAAAAAATCCAAGAAAATTATATTCGTGACCTGTGTTCGTGGGATGTAAATGGTTCTTATTTCATAACTGATTTTTCAAGATCCACATAGTTTATATCCCTTTTCAACCACTCCCTTGACATAGCTTGATCTCATTCTCTGACTTTGCATTGTTTAATCTATGCGGGTTGAGGTATAAACAAAAAGGGTGAGCGATGATCTAAAGTATATTTATACCAAACAACGTTTAATTACGATGTAAAATTCAACAGGAGATGCCTAACACATAAGTTTGGAAATATTTTTCTAGACTAAATAAAAACGAAGCTTAATGTAAATTTTGCCTGAAGCCAATTAAAAGTGGAGAAGAAACCTCGAAACCCAACCCCTCCCCATAAAAAAAAAATTAGAACCTTTTTCCGTAAAAGTTTAATAAATTTCTGGATCAGTTAAATCAGCTATCGATTAAGTAACTTCAAGTTGCTTGATTTCAGGAGTAAAAAATTACTTGATGAAAGGAAGAATATACATTGTTTTGCCCATGTGCTAAATTTATTTATAGTGGAAGGATTACAGGATAGTGCTAATTCGAAGTTAAAAGAGCTCATTGGGGAAGTAAAGCAAATAATAAAGTTTGCTAGACACAGTAATTTGTTTATGAATAATCTGAGGAGCGAACAACTAAGAGACGGAAAGGCAGAAGGAAATATTTTTCTCTTTGTTCAATCCGTCCCAACAAGGTGGAATAGCACTTATGCCATGTTGGAGAGATTTATCCATTTATCTTCATACGTCGCACGTGTGTTGGCAATTCCCAACCTTAAAAGAGCTTCCCGCATGCTCTATAGGTCAGAAATTGAACTACTATCGAAAGTAGTAAGTATATTAGGGCCGTTTAAGGAAGCCACTACAGAAATTTCTGGGAGTGAATATTTAACTGGTAGTCTAGTTGGTCCCTCTTATTTCATGTATTAAGGCATTACTGGCAAAAATTACCCCTATTCATGATATTTCTAAAATGTTACTAGCAAAGTGGTCGCAAAGTTTTACCTGTAGTAAAAAACTTCTTTCAACCAACCCTCTTCTGTGCAAAGCGTCTCTTTCAGACCCTAGATTAAAAAAAAATTACATATCTTCCACAATTGCTTGTCAAGCAGTTTCCCAAGTCAGCAAAGAGTTAACGCACTGCCTGAATCAATTAGGAAAAAATTTGCCTCCAGCAATACCAGAGAGTTTCTATTCAACAAACCCAAGCCTTCTTTGGGCAACACATGACAAAAATTTGACAAAATCCATTTTTCCAAAATCGCAGGGTGCAGATGCTTACTTTCCCAATGAGCTAAAACTATATTTGTAGCAGCATCTGTTATTAAGGGATAGTAGTCCACTTGAATTTTGAGGTCAAAGAAAGACATGTTCGCATGCATTAGCATCTGAAAGGTTAGTATCTGCTCTGAATTCTGTGGTTTCGGATAACAGAAGTCGATTAACTAACCAGCATATAACTGAGCGAGTATTTATGAGCAGAGTAAATAAAAAGTATTGGGTTGAATAGATAAAACAATATAAACAATGTAACTAATGTTTTAATTATCTTATTAGTTTGTGTACCTTCATTTTGAAACAGTTAAGTTTTGGCTTATTTTATAATTAATGTGAATTTGTGTAACAGTTGTGATGTGATGATTAAAAACAGTTAACGACATTAGCACTTAAAAAACAACTAAATAGAAACACACTGAAGTTTTTAAAAATCGGTTATTTTTTCCTGTTATTATAAAAATCGTTTCTTTTTTTACTCGGTTAAGCCGGGGCAGTTATAACCGGACGAAAAAAAACCCGGATAACAGTAAACAGGTTATTTTTTGAGAGTTGACATCCCTAATACACAGGTAACAACTAGCGATCACAGACTGGAATTTAAAGAAGGAATATCCTATAGAAATGTTTGCAAATGTTTTATTTCAAAATCTAAAGACTGAAGTAACAATCATTTTATCATCCACAAATGTACAAGTCCTAGGTGACTGAACTGGGATGGCACCCTTCATAAAATTATTGACGAGCTAAAATGCTTCAGTCCCCCTGGGACTTGTATTCATGACGGTATTTATGATTCTAAATACGGATACATAAGAATAATAAGGCGAGACTGCTATTTCAGTGTCTAAATTTTGATATAAAATATTTGCACATTTCTATAGGACATTCCTTTCTTAAATTTCAGTCTTTTCTCGCTAGTAGTTAGCTCTGAGTTACCCATGTGGATGTGAACTCTGAAATTAAAAAATTAAAATTACAATAAGACCCCCTCTCCAAAAAAAAATATGCTGTTTTGCTTCTACTCCTGGTATCTAGTGGCTTTTGTCACAATATTGCAAGAACGATCCGAAAATAAATCTAACGGTTCTGAGCTCTCCTTTTTCGAATGAAATTCAGATAAGGAATCCGGATTACGAGAAAATATACCAGAATAAACTGAAGAAAGTTACACAAATGCTGTTGACAATACTTAGAATAATTTGGATCTACATCACTTGGGAAAGCTTAAAATGTAAAATATATAATTTGTGAATGATTGTTTTGAAGCTAAAAATATTTTAGGTGAAAATTAGGTCTTCTACCAGGCCAAGCGAAATGCCAATGAGTCCGTTATGAATTCAAGAGTCAGTGAATAAAAGCATTAACAGTGCAAATCGGAGTCATAATGAGAAATTTATCTGATCAGGAAAACTGAAATTAAAAGAGTTATTTCTTTGGTCTCTTTCTAAAAGTTGAAATAATCCATGGTAGGTAGGTATTTTAGTTAACGCAGCCCTGGAGGAATACAACTGACTATTTGCGAAGGGAAATATCCGAGGACAACGCCACATAATTTTGAACCACGTTCAGATGACGAGGTCACACCTGAGCTAGCATTCCACTCTCCAAACTTCCACATAACGCCAACGGGAGGACATTTGAGGTCACGACACCTTTGTACACGACGGTATTTGGTTGGATTCTGTCGCCACCTGTGCAATCATCAATCACGCAACACTAAAAAGATATTTTACTGCTAATTTAAATTGACTACCTACTTAAAACATTTAGAAATAAAATGTTCTAGTTCCTATCTATGCATCCATCAGCAATGCAATCCTGAAAAGACCTTTTACTATTCCTTTAAATTAGATAACTTAAGAAAAATTTTAATAAAATGTACCAGTTGCTATCCGTAACCATCATAAATAAACCAATTTTAAAAATATCATGTTCTATTCCTTTAAAAAAGTGTGAATAAAATGCATTAGTTGCTATCTGTGCAATCATGTCTAGCGCACTCTCAAAAGATTTTTAAGATTCTCCTTTAATTAATTGTTCTTCCTTAAAAAAGTGTGAACAAAATGCATCAGTTGCTATCTGTGCAATCCTCTTAGCGCACTCTCAAAAGATTTCGTGCTGCTTTTTTCTCTTTAGTTCATCCATTAATCATAACCAATATACAATGGCCAAACGACCTCACAAGAATTTCTGTAATCGGACGCAGACAAAGTATCTTTGTCACTTTGTATGATGCGTTATGCAGTTTCTTTATTTCTTTGGGTAATTCCTGAAATTCACTGGATATACCTCATAGTCAAACAATAAATCCTTAGGTGCGACGTAGTTTATTAAAAAAGTATGCTCGATGTATTCTTTTGAAATGATACACTTCGAGACACACAAACAACACGTTATACTACATTTCCTTCGTAAATTTACGCTCATGTCTTAAGGGGGTCCGAAACCCAAAAATTGTCAAATTTTCGAAATTGTTTTTTATTATTTTAAGAAATTCTCTATGTTTTTCTGCTTAAAATGACGTCTAAATCATGTTTCTATCTTAATTAGAACTAGAGATATAATAACTTTTGTGGTGCGTTGTTTTGAAAATCTAACACTCTTGACAGTTGTTGTAATAGCAACAACATCTGTCTTTAAAACTTTAAATGCGTTTTTCTCCGTGGTACAATTTTTCAAGATTTCCTGTATTCAATTTACTATAAGTCGAAAACTGATAAAGTTTAAGGGTTGAAATTTGGAATATATCTTTTTCAAACATTATACTTTAATTTTGATTCAGCAAATTTGAAACAAATATTTACTTTTAAAAATATGACTTTTTTTGAAAAAAGTACCTTAAAATTTTCAAACATTTTCATTCAAATATTTTTTATTTTTTATTAAATTAATATTTATTTAATTGCTGAATCAAATTTAAAGTTTATAAATTTGTGAATAATTTACTGTAAGAATTTTGAAAATTGATCAAGAATATTTTGAGTTTTAGCGATTTAAAATGACCCCTCTTTTTTTCAAAAACTTTTATTTTAAAATTTTTAAAAAACTTTGGGAAAAATTTTGTGTTGTGATTTTGTTTATTAGTTAGATGGGTAATCAGACAAAAAAAAAATCACAATTCTAAATTAATTAATAAATTTTTTTTTTCAATGTGTCTCGGACCCCCTAAAGCGAGATTGGATAATACCCCCAAAATAACATTGTAAATGCACTTTTTATAAGTAACTAGCCACTGCGTGGCTAGCCCGGTGTTACCCTTGCCCGTGGTGTTGGTTTGCAAAGCAAAACACCACGGGCAACGCCGTGATGTTTTATTTTTATCTGGTGTAAAAGTTTCCGCAGATTTCAAATCTGTTGATATTTTCAATCTGTCTTTAACGATTCCGATTTTACGAAAAAAGAATTTAACAATCCCAGTCAAAATGTTTTTATTTCTTTGCTCTCCTTCTCTAAAATGAAAATCTTTTTTTATTTGTATTTTAACGCGTAGGGCAGAAAATGCAATATGTTTATTTTTGGAAAGCGAAAGTTCACTTGACGTCACAATCTCTTGCGAAATCATAAAAGAACAAAAGAAAATCAAGCGAATAAGATATCTGTTGCAAAATTTTCCGCAAATTTCAAATCCGTTAAAATTTTTATTCTACCTTTAATGATCGCTGAGATAGAAAAAAGCACTGAAGAACGCCAGTGATAACTTTAGTAATCTTTTGCTTTACTGGAATCCGTTTCGCAGGAAATCAAAATGAATGAATCTCGAAACAAACGAAGGTCATTCGAATGTGTTCTCTCTTCGTACATGAAAAAAATTGGCATGGTTCCAAAGGCTGACGTCAAGGTGACACGTAAGGGCGAAAAGTCTACATTTTGATGTTTCTTCATTCCTCGGAATTACTACGGTAGAATGAAGAATGGTGAAAAAAACTATTAAATTCATTTTAAAATGTTCTAGATTGAAATTTAAAATTCGCCTCGACCCTAAAATTGCAACAAATTCGCACTACCTGTGTGCCAGATTTCATTACTGTAAGTGTCATAGATCCGTCAGGACTTCGCGGGCAAGAAACAAACAAACACTTCCTTGTATAATAGTAGAGATATATATACTTAACGCACTTAAAAACAAATAGGCATAGTCCTGACTAAACCATTAGTTTGGAGAGTAGGATTACGACTTTTTAAAACGTCCAGTTCACAACACTGCCCCGAAATGTTCTTTAGATAATAGAATAGATCTCGTCGAGAGCTTTAAAATGATTCCTCGAACAGTCGTGTTGTGCTTACGGTTGCCGAGATAGACTGTCAAAAGGTATATTGGTTCTTTAATCAGAAAATAATTTTTTTGGAAAGATACAATTGGTCCTATCCTTAAAATAGAATCGACTGGAAATATTCTATTGATTTTTTAATTAGAAAAGAGTTTTTTGGAAAGAAACTAATGAGCCTTCACTTAGAATATAATTCTTTGGAATGGCTATGCTGGTATACTTTCCTTAGAAAAGATTCCTTTGAAAGACTATTGATGAAAGAGGTCAAAATTGCTTAGAAATCATGCAAGGAATAACGGAGATTATAAAGTAGAATTATGTCTGTAAACCCCTCAAGTTAATAACCGTTTTGTTACAAATGTAAAAAACACATGAATTCAAGAAATATTTGCACAATTCGACATGCCACCCCCTTGCATATCAACACAAATCCTGTCGCTTGCATGTTCCAATATGGGGAGGAGGCTTCTTTTTGGAAGACAATGCAATTGATAATTTTTTCAGAGACAAAAAAATACCCGAACCCTGTTGGAAGACAATTTTTTTTAAAAAGAAGTTGAAGCACAAAAATATCTGAACCCTGTAGGAAAACAATTCTATTAAAAAGAGGGTGAGGCTCATAAAGTCTGAACCATATTGGAAGATAATTCTGTCATAATGAAGTTGAGGCACTAAAAAATCTTAACTCTGGTGAAAGACAATTCTATCGAAAAGAAGTTGAGGCACAGATGGACTGAAGTCTATTGAAAGACAATTCTATTGAATAGAAGTTGAGGAACGAAAAATCTGAACACTGTTGTTAGGTAAGTAGTTAATTATCGTCGCACTGGAACAACACAGCGGGATATTGGCGAAGGTCTGGGATCAATCCCGAAGGGAAGATCCAAGTTCAACGCTTCGTAGTTTTGAACCACGATCAGATGACGATAACAATGAGACCTGAGCTGACACCCCATTCTCCAAACTTCCACGCCGCGCTAAGTGAACACTGCTGGAAGACAGTTCTATGGAAAAGAAGTTGAAGCACAAAACATATGAAACATTTGTCGATAAATGCAGCTATTGTAATGCGTTTTGTGATGTCCAACCAATCATTACCCTTTGGAGTATCTCACCCACTTCAAAGTTGCATGTGTATGTTCAGCGACCCCAATCTAGCAATTATGCTAATATTAAACATAGAATACGCGCCTTAATTATTGATATCCTTTCTTCAGTGGTCAGCATGGATGGTCATCAACCTAGAAATGAAAATGATCATTCAACTTTTTTTACTAAATGATAGTTACTTTAGAAACACACTGTTGGATATAGATATGACTGGAATTTTTTATCGTTATTTTATAATGAGAAAAAAAAATTCTTACATGAGCTTTTCTCAAACGAAACAGCTATTACTGTTCAATCCTTCCAGGATTAAAAGCTAATTGAGATCTTTAATGAAACCCGGATCAAATTTGCGGGATTCTTATGCATTTACTTCCTGCGACATTTCCTTTAATCATTATTATTCATGCAAAAAGGAATTGGAGCGAACCAAATGGGATTTGAATGAAATATGCTGGCAAACGCGATAGCAATGTCTCTGGTTTAACTTGTCTTAAATCACGATTTTACTTATAGACGAATTTGTTTAGAGCATTGAACTGAAAACTACTTCCATTTCTATCATACACCAATCTATTTAAAACTTTAAAAAGTAATTTATTTCTGAATGTTTGAATTGCAATTACTTAAAAAATTCGTTGTTTAATTTAGATGGTTGAAATGCGTTGCTTTAAAGAAAACAAAAAAGTTATATATAACAGACGTATGTAAAAGAGCATCGATTTTGTACCAGTGTGCCGCAAGAGTGGCATTAGTGTGCCTTACGGATGGCGAAACGGTTTCTATTCTGTGATATTCATTTTATTTCAACGGTTTGGTTTTAAACTTTTGACAAGTGTATTTACAAATAATTTTTTTATTACAAAGTATTATAAATAGTTACTAAAAGATTTAAAAACAGTCACTTTGGAGCAAAAATGGTGAGCAATTACCATTATTTTTGTAAATCACAATCAAAATAATACCTATTTTCTCTTAATCAATAAACATTATTTACTTTTTTTTCTCAATCAAAATTATATATATTTTGTAAATTAATCACAATTATACCTATTTTTTTGTAAATAAACCAAAATTGTACCTTTTTTTTAGTCAAATAACTGCCATCTTTGGCAGTTGATAATCATGATCTACACAAACAGCCGAAAAAGCCTTGAAACAATGGCATGATTATGACCGTCTGCATAGCTATCTATTAGAATTTTCATTGAATAATGAGAAAAATGACAAGACATTATATAACAGTGACTTCGTGTTGCAAAAATTTCATTTTCGCTTAAGTGTTGCTTATGGAGTTGTTAAATCAAGTAGAAAATATAGTGAAAAAATCGTGATATATAGTGATCGTGAAAATATAATGATAGAAATAGGCAGAAAATATAGTGTATTTTTGGCTGTGTCACAGAATTTTAGTGATTAGCTTATGTGTGCTATGGATGAAAGAGTTTGAAAATCACGGTGTAATAGAAAATAAACCTTTCTTGTTCTCGCTGAATTAATTTTTCTTCGGTTTATACTACATGTCGAATATTTGTGTTCGTCTATACTCTTATACTTACAGATATCATGATAACAAATACCCGTTTAGAAAGCAGATCTCTCAAATGTATTTAAATCACCTTATATTTATTACGGAACTAGTATATTAGTTACTCAAGATTTCTTAATGAAGGTAAATACACCCAATATATTCTACATAGCTCTCATTATCAGCCTCTTCACTTGGTAAACGTTCAATGAGATAATAGTGTCAGATTAGTGCAATAAATGATAATAATGTCTTGCATCTTTCAGTTTCTTTCACTAGACAAGATAGTGACACACTACATTTAAAATTAATAATCTCAACAATCATTAATATTTTATGCACAGCTTTATTTTCATAGACAAAAACCCTAATGACTAGGAAGAACAAAAACAAATCTCGTGGTTTACATAATATAACTATTAGTGAATTGTTTTGCCTATGATATTTATAAAGAACTATTGTGTACTTTTAATAGCATGACAGGCCATAATTTTAACTTTAACTTACTTGATCTAAGGATATTATTTGATGTTGGTAGTAATTATCTTCATTAGCATCATCTAAAGCTGAATCTGCACTAGAACTAGTATTTGAACATTAAACAGAAAATAATTTTCTTATTCGGAACACATGGCTGTGTGATGTAATAAGTATTACATCGAGTACAAAATTCGCACATCAAACGGTTGCATATCAAATCAAATTTCAGTCCAATTCCAGTTCTATTTTAACATCTATTTATTAACAAAGACAGGACACTAACACGATGACAATGGAACAAAGAGAGTGGATAGGTCCATTCCAACATAGTCTTTCTTCGACCACGTTCCAAATCAATCTGGCGAATTCCCCATCGGATAGGGAAGATGAGCGTTACAAATTCCCTTTCATAGGGATTATCACAAGATCTGTGGCTAAGTTGCCACAGGTTGTTGCATTCTGCCATTTTTGGCAGTTGATAATCATGAACTACACAAACAGCCGAAAAAGCCTTGAAACAATGGCATGATTATGACTGTCTGCATAGCGTTACACTCTATTATAATTTTCATGGAATAATGATAAAAATGACAAGACATTATATAAAAGTGACTTCGTGTTGCGAAAATTTCATTTTCGCTTAAGTGTTGCTTATGGAGTTGTTAAATCAAGCCTTTGAATAATTAGCTGGCTTGATACCTTACGGAAATTAGGACTGCTGCACTAACGAGCAGAATTAACCGTCCTAATGGTTGTCTCGACGAGGTATCTCGTCACCAGCAAAAAGTGACCAAATCTAGATGGGCGAGACATCTCGTCATTAAAAGAAAAATGACCAAGTCTTGATCTCGTAATCATAAAAAATATAGATAATATCTTGATGATGAGGTAACTCGTCATTAGCAAAATTGGTCAGATCTTGATGGACGAGGTATCTTGTCGAAACCGCTTAAAACTTTCAACGCTACTGGGAATTTTGTATGCCGTGAATCAGTATGTGACAGCATATTCTTGATGGCTTGCTGAAAGTACAACTTCTACGCAAACAAATGCATAATCTTACACTTTATATTTGTGGTTATTTCGTTGTCTAGAGAGAGAAAAAAGAGGAAGCTTATGTTTCTTGTCAACTATTGTAATTAGGAATATAGTTCACCAAGCAAGGTAATTGCAGCTATTACTGGTTACTCAGTTGTTCCTGACAGGTCAAATGAATAAAACAATTTTTTTAAGAAAATTCTACAGCCATCGAAGCGAGACGTTTTAAGTTTGAATCTAGCAAACCATAGAGCACGATTGTTTCCTTTTAAAAATGAGGACTTAGGCAAACAAAATGCCCAACCTTGCGTTTTGTTTTCTGGTTATTAATGATAACAAGGGGGATGTTACTCTACGCCTTATCATTGGGATGTTATGGCTAGACAGAGGACATGCCGACGAAAATGATAATTAACAATAAAAAAACTCATCAATATTAAATACAAAAAAATAATTATTGTATTTGATTATGACAGAGTCGTCATTCTTTAAAAATTAAAGAGGATTGAGTTAATAGTGGGATGGTACATTTCAATTTTAGTAAAAGAAATTCTAAGAAAAATAAGGAAAACCCCATTCTAGTCGCGTCTTTGCACTTTTTGTATTCTTGGAAAAAGTCGTTCTGGACCATGAGAATTTTTACTAGTGGCTCAACTTTATTCTTTGTAAAATTGCTGTCAAATACATTTTCGGAATCATAGTCTAGTTTATGAACCCAAACAAAGGACAAAAATTTAATCTCTTCGAATAAGTAAGGTTCACTATTTTTAAATATAGTAAAACCTTGATAAGTCATCACCTAGACCAGGGGTCGTCAAACTTCTTTCATCGCCAACCCCTTCAAGAGTTTCTTGACTTTTTATAGACCATGTCTATTTTACTATTACGTAATTGCAATATTACTAACAAAAAAAGACGCTTATGTGAGTTTTTAGATTGTTTATTCTATAATTATAGTGTTAGAGAAAGAGTATAGTATCTATATAAATAAGAATGGAGTGTTTGTTTGTACATTCAATATTTTCGACCCATTTCAAGTTTTCTATCCGTTTTGGATCCTTCTGATGCCGAATCTGCCTTTTTCTCGTTTGGTGTCTGTCTGTATGTTGTGCCCTATACACGTCCACGCGGTTTAAGATATTTTCATGGAAATTTGCATACAGTGAGTACTTATCTTCATTTAGTGAGTGGAATTGGTTGCGAAAGTCTGTCTGTCCGTCTTTCTGTTCTATGCTCGATTTTGTGTTTGTGTAGGCATCACATGAATTGTATTCCAGATATTTGATTGCAATGTATTTTATTTTATACATTATCTATTAGTTTAGTGAATGCAATTTTAAACATTTCTTTATTGTTATATTTAGATGATTTTCATGCTAAAACACCTGAGTAAGTATACTTAAATCAACCATAATTTGGTAGTTTTGGAAAAATTGGAATGTCTATTGTATATTACGATTACTTCGATTGCTTTACCAGTACTGCTGAAAAAGTAATTATTCTTCAAAAAATTATATTTTTTAATGGAATTTCAGCTCTGATACTTCATTTATTTCGAGTCCTATCTTTGTTCTTTGCGCAATGAAAACGATTTCGGAATATTTGAGACAGACGATATTTTTCAACGAAACGAGAATGAACAAGATTGCGTGAGCAGTGATATTTTCTGTTTCTTTCGCTCTGAATTAATTTCCCATTTCTAAATTTTGTGCACTTTTAGTTGTAAAGTGTGGCAACTGTGCGAGATCAAGAGATAAAAATGAATCTCAAATTAATATCTTTAGAACAATTTTTCCGACATCTTTTATTTTGTTCTATTTCACTGTTTTCTGTTTTAAATATTTATTATTTTAATAAATGTGTTTTCCTTCTCATCATACGCAACAGCACCACAAAATATTAGACTTAAAAATGTTAGGTAAGTCAGTATAAATTTTCAGTAAATTTTAAGTGTAGTTATGCCATTATTGAAAGAATAATGCCGTTATTTAAAGAATAATGCCGTTATTTAAAGAATAATGCCGTTATTTAAAGAATAATGCCGTTATTGAAAGAATAATAATGTTTGCGTTGTCAACTAGAATGGAGGTAGTCCAAGTTAACGGAATTGAATATTACCCGTACAATGATGTCTTATAATTTTCTATCGACACCTGAGCCCGAATCGACCACTGACCTAGACAGACGAAAATATAGTTATTTCGGATAAGTCTTCAATTTTCTTCAGTCCTCTCCAGCTCTCACGGACGGCAATGTAATTAAACCGTCCTTTAATAGTCGAGATTTCAAATACTACCTCATACAACCTTTCACTGGAGAAAGGTCCTTAAACATGCAGTGTTTGTGTCTTATAGCAAACAAAATGAAGTCGGAAAAAATGACGAGGAGTCAAACCATGATTCTTCATTGAATTGAATGGAAACTGTAAATGAAAGCGGGTGCACTATTCCTGACTTAAATAATTTCATAGATATAAGACCAAATCGATCAACTCGGATTTTCAACGTCATCAATCTCTACTCGGATCATGATTGGTTAGTTCGGTTTTTATGGCGCAAGGGCCACACATGGCCAAACTGCGCCAGAAACCAGACAAAGAACTAATCCAAATAAAGACTATTTATAATTTTTGAATGTATAAAATCTAAATTCAATTCACAAACCAATTTCAGAGATGAATAAAATACCTTTTTATTGTAAGGATTTCCCAAAAGGTCTTTTAGGGTTGGATTTGAAACTCTGAATCGGATTTGTCAATGACTATTAAAAGCTCTATTTTCAATTAAAATGTGTCGAACAGTTAAAATACAATGGGAAGTTGAACATAACGGAGTAGGTTTTCCGATTTATAAGTGTCTATGTGTAAAATGGGTATGGTCAATGCGAAGTCTTGTCAGTAGTATTTCAATATTTCTATTCAAATTTGCATTGCCGAATCCTGTAATGTGTGGTTGGCTGTTTTTTTCTCCCAAAAATATTGCCAGTTAGATTTTATTTTTGTCTTTAAAATAATTTCAACGTCTTCAGTCATAATCATAACAAAATCAACTAAACATTAATCATTCAATCATTAGTTTCAGTCATGAGAACCATAATTTAATTCCTGTTGTAGAGATATAAAAAATTACTCTGATGGTATGTTCTACTCTCAATTAGCATGATTTTCAAGAATCGATTCAAAAATTTCGTTACTATGAAACAAACTAATTTCGCCAACACGTTTCTGACCTTTATTTGATTCATTTTTTATAATTCGATTTTGGTTGTATTGCGAGAGTTTTTACACTTTACAATGTAAATGAATAAATAATTTAGTTATTTTATCCTATTTTTCATTTTACTGGAATTTTCCTCTTGAACATGTGGGTAGTTAGGTATTTTAATGCAAAAATTAACATCAGCACATTCCATTTTACTGGATTCAGAATGTTGAATGAAGGCAAAATTTTAATCATAATTTTCGGTCATGATTATATGATTGAAACTAAAAAACTAAAGCAATCATTAATTAGCATGGAAGGACTAAAACTAATCAATCGATATTCACTAGTCATGATTATTTTTTAACCATTATCTTCAATCATAAGTCAGATTAAACTCTGCCAAACACAGATCTTTATTGTCTAACAATAATCTCTTCAAAGTTTTTAGTGGTGGTTAAACCAAAATCAACTTTTGAAAAAGCAACGTCTTAATTTTTGCTTATAGAATTCCATTCAACACTTTAGGCCTCTCCGAAAACAATTCCGGTACCGTTTTTGAACGAGTCAGGTTAAATAAATTTTATGTGGTTTGGGATTTTTTAAAATTTTAGATTGTTATTTCAGAATACTTAAAAAATGCACACTATCCCATACTACACGATCCTATACTACAGAATCCTGTCTACACACCCTGGTTGTATTTCTGTCTTGTGTGTCAGTAAAACCTTCCTTGATTGAAAATAAGTTTATCTTTAATAAACCCTCCTGGTGATTGTCTCTACGAGGTATATCGTCATTATTCCCGGACCGGATCTTGATGGACGAGATATCTCGTCGAAACCACTTGGAGAGTTAACATGGAAGGAATAAAACTAACCAATCGTTATTCACTAGTCACGATAAATTTTTTTGTTACTATTTCAAAATCTAGTCAGATTAAGCTTTTCCCGACACTGTCAAACAGGTACTACAAAAATGAAGAGGTTAATATAGTCTCAGCTCGAAATAAGTTTTGGGACACTGAAAGGTACTTGACAGTCATTGCCGGTTAAGCCGCTGTGTCGAGGTTTCAAAAGAGACGATACAAATGTATGAGGTTAAGGTTAAAGACTTCACTGTGCTGCTGATCTTAGTGATTAGTAGAAGTACGCTACCTGTGTGCGAAATGGTTTGTCTCCTGCAGTTGTTGCTTAATACATAGATACGTGGCTCTTACTTTCTATACTGTTTGATCTATTAATATTCTGGCAAACAAGTCCTCCTTGTAAGCAAACATTTGACCTTTCATACAGGAATGAGAGCGTGAGTGTGCTGAAAGTGTCGGGTGGCTAACAAAGAGCTCCTGTTCTGGAACTCGTTCTTTCGAAACACCTTTGCCGGAGCATCACTCTGTTGATAATTTTCACGCTCATGTTCGAAAAGTTCACTGCCTTTTATAAGTCTAATTCTATTTTTTATCAATCTGTCTTTTGATTGTTAGAACGATGATGGAACATTGCATTGTTGATAAGTTACCGGCTCATGTCGGAAAAGTCCAGTCTTATATAAATGTAATTCTATTTTTTTTTTCAATTCATCTTTTGATTGAAACATCTATACTGGAATATTGCATTTTTAAGTTTCTGGCTCATGTTGGAAAATTCCAGTGCATTTTATAAATATGATTATATCTTTTTAAAATCTGTCTTTTGATTGAAAGACCAATGCTGGAACATCGCATTGTTACGGGTCCGGCTCACGCCGGAAAAGTTCACAGCTTCTTTGAAATCTGATTATATCTTTTGCAATCTGTCTTTTAATTGAAAGAGTGATGCTGGAACATCGCATTGTTGATAAGTTTCGGGCTCACGTCGGAAAAGTCCACAGCCTTTGACAAATTAAAAATCTACCTATTTTTCAATTTGATTTTTGATTCAAAGATCGATGCTGCAACATCGTACTGTTCATAATTTTCCTGCTCAAGTTGTAAAAGTCCTACAGTCATTAATTAATTTAATTCTATATATTTTTAATCTATTGGTAATTTTTGGTTGAAAGATCGATGCTGGAACATAGTATTATTGATAACTTCCCAGCTTATGTTTGAAAATCCAAAACAATTTTGAAATCTATTTTATCTTTTAAAAATCTGTCTTTTGCTTGAAAAACCGACTCTGAAACATCGCAGGAATGATGTTTCCGGATTTTGTCGGAAAAGTCCAGTTTTTGCATATCTAAATCTATCTTTCTTCAATCTGTTTTTTGATTGAAAGATCGATGCTGGAACATCGCTATCATTGATAATTTTCATGATCAAGTTGGAAAAGTCCCACAGCTCTTTTAATTAATCCAATTCTATATATTTTCAATTAATTGATAATTTTTGGTTGAAAGACGGTTGTTGAAATATCGCTGTGTTGATAATTTCACGTCATCATGCCGGAAAAGACACCACAGCCTTTAGTTAATCTAATTCTATCTTGTCTCAATCTGTCTTTTGATTTTCCGAAACATGCATTTAAAGTTGTGATTTTTATTGAAAAAGATGTTTCACATAATTTTAGGTTATCTGGACTCACTCGTCATTCCGGACTTATCCGGAGTGAGGAGTTATCCAGAAGACAATTGGTCCAAGTTTTACTGTATTATGAACCTTAATTTATTTAGAAACTTAATATTGCCTATAATTAAAATACTTTATCCCAGTTATTTAAATAATTATATATCTTTCCTCTCTCTTTTTGTATTTGTAAGTTGTGTTTTGGACAACGGTGGTATCAGATCCATTTACCTAGGCTCAAAAAGAGTCTAGCTCCGTTTCTGATAATAAGATTTATATTCTGCATCACATAAACAGTAATAAAACTGTCATGCGGCACTTAAATGCCCTCTTCAGAGAAGTCAATGTCAGTCAAAGAGTCTAGCTCCGCTTCTGACTAAGATTTATATATTGCAGCTCACAAAAAGTACTAAAAATGACTACAATACTACAAAGAGTCAGTCAGAGTCTAGCTCCGCTTCTGATAGTAAAATCCTGCAGCATATAAACAGTACTAAAACTAACATGCGACACTTTAATACCAGCTCCAGTGAAGTCAACATCCGTCAGAGTCTGGCGCTGTTTCTGACTATACAATTTATATCCTGCAGCACATAAACAGCTCTAAATAAGTACATTACTATAAAGAGTTCACTCAGTAAAAGAGTCTGCTTCGCTTCTAATTTATATCCTGCAGCACATAAACAGTACTAAAACTGTCTTGCGACACTTTAATACTCGCTTCAGTGAACAAATAAAAATATGATACCAACGAACAGAATAATTCTGTCATTTTACCACCCTATAATTTCTTTGCAGATTCGCGAACACTTATAAGTAGCGAAAAGGACATTTATGTCGAACTAAACGCATTTCATCCGTGTTGTATATCAAATCTATTCATTGAGTCGAGACATGCCTCAGAATTCACTTGTTCTGTATCCCGTTTCCTGCCGCCAAGATAACATCTTCTCCCACAAATCACGCATCAGTGGGATGAGCATTTTCCATCCACACATAATCGGAAACAACTCGAGGGTCGGAATAAGAATGGGCTTGATATGCTTAGAGTGGAATTGCTTGATAGACTGTAGACGGGAATTCAAATGTCCCATACACAAAGAATCACGGGACGAGCTCGGGTTCTCTGATCCTTCGGACACAAAGTTCGGAGGTTGGCTGTTTTCGGGTGTTATGGCGCCATATTTGTCCAAGAGGCGCCAAACGCAAGATAGACAACCCAATGAGGACTGTTGGTTGGTTTGAGTTTAATGGCACCAAGTCCAGTATGGGACAAGCTGCGACAAAAGCAAGACGAACTATAAACCGATAAGTATAAGTGAAACATTCAAAATATCAAGCCAAACCAACAATAAAACGTATATTAAAAGCACTATAAAATCGGAGAAAGAAAATATTAAATTTAATCAAAGATATGGAGCAAAGCTGATTTAAAAAAAAATTCTGTTATTAATATAAAATGTATAAAATCATACATAGAAGATATGAATTGATGTTTTAAAACGTGTTGATCAGCAACAAGGTATATAGTATAAAAGGTATGATTAATAAATAGTGAGTTGCGAATAGTCGTTATCAGGAAGGAAGAAAAAGTAAAAAGCAGAAATGGTAGGCGAGGGTAAAAACGAAAGGGAGGAACGACCACTTGGGTGCTTCACGGAGTTTGGGGGGCACACACACACACACACACACACACACACACACACACACACACACACACACACACACACACACTCTGTGAGAAACATAGTTTCGATCCCGATTTATTGATAGTGATCGATATGAACAAAATAAGGAGTTCCAAAACAATCTGTAGCAACTGAGAGGTTATGCCGGGACCCTTGAGTAGTTTCCCGTGCCTATCGCCACAATACGTAGTGCTATTAATCGGGACAAGTTGTTAAGTATATTGCGAAGATTAAAAATGTTGCTTTTATTTCATTGATAATGACGGATCTTTCACCATTCATAATATCAATTTCGTGATCAGGAAGCGATTGAAACCAAACAGGTAATATCTCAACTTTTAAATTTCCTGTACTTCTTGCGCTGCCGTTCAAAATTCATTTCGACGATATGTCAGGTATTTAGAAAATAAATTTAAACTAGTATAACCTGCACTAATGAACAAAGAGGAATCGACAATTTGCTTAAAAAGAGGCAATGGTGTCATTTCAGGCTGTTGCCAAAGCGATATACGTTTAAAAATGCAGAGATGGCAAGCTGTCTACACTCACCAATCATAAACGTCAACAATAATCTAAACAAAACGGATGTTCCATGTTGAAACAAAAAGGTTGTCTTCATTTTTACTTTATACACCGTGTCTACGCTAATATATTTCGAACAATTTTGCAGTTTTATTAGAGTAGGGGAAAATAATAAAAGTCATTAGAATGAGAGGAACATTTTCAGGGTTAAATCATCCAGTTCAATAATATTTAACTGTAAAATATTCAAATTCTAACTTAATGGAAAAGAGTATATATTGTTGCTTATTTCCATAAAAATTCCATGCCCTTTCGATCCACAGAGCTTTCTTGGAATCTTTGAAAAGATTCTACTGCTCATTTCTTTATAATAGAATCCTTTGGAAAGCTTCTATTCCTATCCATAGCATAGAATTCTTTGGAAGAATCTGTTGGTCAAAAAGGTCAAAACCTGTTAGAAGTCATGCAGGGAAGAGTGCATGCAGCAAGGTGGAATTTCATGTGTGAACCCCTCAGAGGTTTAAGTAATGGATGTAAACTCACAAAGAAAATTTTACTGAGACATAAAAGTTAAGTATACCCAAGTTATATTCATAGTAATCAAACCTACGCCACCTATAAATCACTGGTTACTAACGCTGTTGGTAAACTCACTGAGCCACGAAGACTATACTAGACATTAGAATATCAAAAGATAATATTTAATTACTTCAGCAGCCTTGATATACGAAGAATATTTATGTATCTAGCTTGAAATATGTATGGTGTGCCATAACTAGCAGTGGTAAAACCCGCTGAGCAACTTTTTTAAGATTTGGTGTAAACATCTATCTGAAAAAAAATGTCATGTACGCCAAAAGTCAAAGTTGTTTCTGTTTCGAATTCAGGACTATCACTTAAAATTAAAAAACCTTCCCCAACATTCGTCATTACGAACAACGAGGATACTTACCGTTAATAAAGGAATAAATTGCCTCATTGTTTTCCCTCTTGTTCAAAAAGAGTGAATATCAAAAAAAAATACGCTGGAAACATAGGGAAATGAGGTGAAAATCTTAGGGGTATTGCGAAAAGCATAAACCGGTTTCTAGCAAATTCGACGTTTAAGATAACTGATCTCCCAAGGTCTGGAGCTTCTCAGTTGTCTGATGATAAGGGAATGAGACTAAACCGTTTCATATATAAAGGGTAATGGGGTTTCACAAGTGTTTGATTAAGATATCATGAAACTGCCATTAATTAAATTAAAGAAACCGCAGACGTAGGTGAGGGAGTTGACACTTGACAGGATCAAAGGACTCGGGTACTGTTGTCCAGATCAGTGGTTTACAAAGTGGCCCGCGGACCCCTGCGACAAAAAGTCAGGGGTCTGCGAAAAGCATTCAATCTTTCGCTATTCAAAATATAAAACTTTGAAGAAAATATAAACATTCCATTATTTTCTCAGATTCTTTTAAGTTTTTATTTAAAAACTGATTATTTGGTATTTTAACCAAACAACTTTAACTTGGTCTTTAATTTTAACTTCTCCAATGTGTCTATCTGTTGGTCAGATAGATCTATTGAAAAGAATCGATTGGGTAATTAGACCCATTGCATAGATTCTGTTGGTTTATTAGAACCATTGGAAATATTCTGTTGGTTAAATATACACATTAGAAAGATTCTGGTTTGAAAAATTCTGAGGACGTCAAGAGATTTCCGGTTAGTCTAGTATTGCTTTTACACTACAAAGCACGTTATGGCTAAATATTCACATTTATCGAGTGAAGGAATCCACGGAGAGTCTTTCAACCTTTTTGAAATATTTTATTGGCTCTCTTTTCCCAGAGTTCCTTAGAATGAAATCCTTTGGTAAGAGTCTATTCATCCTTTCCTTAGAATGGAATTCTTTGGAAAGAGTATAGTACTGCTGGTTAGTTTGGAAAGTAATACTTTGGAAAGATTTTGTTGGTTAACTAGACCTATTGGAAAGATTCTTCTAGTTGGATAAATCCATTAGAAATAATCTGTTGGTTGGATAGACCTAATTGGAAAATTGGTGGTATAAAATCAATGTGAAGATAATGTTTGTTAAGTAGACACATTAGAAAAATTCAGTTGGTGAGACCCATGGAAGAGATTCTGTTGGTTGAAAATAGTCGTCATTTGTTGATGTGTCTGTACCAGAGTTCTCTCAAATTGTGGCCCACGAATCACACTTTTTCTGAACACCAGGGGTACCTGACAAGGTTTCAGGGGGTTCTCAGAAAACTTTCAATATTATCTAGCCAAAATAGAGAATTTCCCAAGAAAAAAATAAAATATTGTTTTATTCTCTCCGATTATTTTATGTTCTAAACCTGTTACCATGCTCTGAAATGGCTATTTAAAATGTGTACTGTATTTTCTAGAAGTGAGCTATTAAACTTGCGGGAATATTTCCCTATAGTCAATGATCGTAATATCGCATCCGGGTTTCAAAAGTATATAAAACGGCGTAACCTGTCTTAGAATGAAGTACTTTTTTGATAGACAAATCGCACTGAGATTCACACGTCTTGTTAAAGTATAGTGCTTATGAAAGGCATTTTCTGTCAGGCTAAATATATGAGGCGGAGGTGCTTCTGCGACCGTACGTGTTTCCTGGACGTATTCCGAACGTGACGTCACTTGGCTTTATTTTAGAATAAGATTTCAGCACTTCGCCAATAAAAATTCCGAAAAATGAATTCCCAATTGACGTGTTTATGATAGTTGATTGGTCAACACCAATTAGATCAAACGACAAACGCTTCCAAAGCGGTATCAAAGTATTTGCATTTTAAAGTAACCCCGATAACCGATGACGCGAGAGCATTTGGACAGCAGAAGTAAAACTTTACAAAACGTCTAGTTTGTTGTAATATAATTGTAAAATTTATTTAGTTCGATACAGAAATCATAAATAAAATTTAAAGGAAAAAAATAGTCGTATCACATGTAAAACAGCTATTCACCAGACTACTAGTATACACTATTTTGAATTGAAACCAATGCTAGAAATTTAAAACGGCTAGAAAAAAGTCATGAAGTTTAAAAAGAATAACTTACTGTTTCTAGAAAGTCTCGTAAGATTTTCATTTCTGCTACCTTGAAAATAAGAGAGATTTTCCGGTATTTAATATTTGCATAATTTTATTTAATGAGCTAGTAATACATATCTATACATCTCTTTGGTTTGTCTTCCTTGAACAATATACACTGTTTCCTTATTGCCTACTAAATGGCTTTCCTACTCCCAAAGTGTAGTGTTTTCTTAAACCTTTTTCAGCATTCCAGACGTTAACGGCAATTTTTATGTTAGCGTCTAATCTTTTATTCTTGTTTACAGAGAGCTTGTATAATACAGTTTTGTGTGTTACATTATGTAAAAATTTTTATATTTACGTCATTATGTTTACAGTACTTCTTTGAAACGCTTTACTACATTTTTTTTCATAAGACGTCCATTTCACCATAAGTCGCAGTCTGCAACACCAATATAGTCTAGATACAGAAATAAAATTTCAGTTCCATCAGCATTGTTATTCACGTCATATTAAGGTAACTACGTTCAGTCCTCTTTTAAAATGTTCCCATGGTACTATTTTTTATAGTAAAATAAATAAAAACACATCATATATATAAAACAAAAATCCCTAAGTATTATTATAATTTATTAATAAATTGGCTGAAATTAAGAAATTTATGTAAAAAAATGACGTTAGACAAAAACATTACAAGTACAAAATGTATGAGTACATTTACCTAAAAATTGGTCTCCTAAATATAAATGCTAAGACCTGAACTAAAAGATATGCAATATTTCTTTCCACTCTTAAAACATTAAGAATAGTGTGTAAAAAAAAAAAAAAAACATGAAATCTCTCAAAAAAGTTTTTTTATTAAGACAGGATCGAAAACCTAGTGCAGGCCTAGTTGAAGTTTTGCTCAAAATCGGAATCAGAGAAAAAATGCATTTAAAGATTTGAAAACAAATTAAAAAATAACTGTCAAGAGCTAGTCAAATTTCTATATCTCTACTCTATTCACCGATCCGAGAAAATAAAAACAGTTTTGCAAAGAAAAAACTCTAAATATTAAGAGAAGTAATAAAATGAAACATGCGATTTTAGTCAAAAAATCGACTTTTCAACCTAGTCAGATACCTTAAATAACAAAATCTAAATATATTTTCAAAAACCTAAGTCATCGAAAAATAAAAATAAGTTTAGTGATATGTTTTTGTGATCGTCAGGTCTTTTAAATTAAAAAGATAGGAACACCAAATACAATTGGCCAATGATTGCTAGAATATTCAGTCAAAATGCATTTTACACTAATAATACGCTATTGCAAATGGATCACAAATGGAGCAGATTCTCCGCATAACGAATGTTTCTGAAGGCGATTAGCGGCCCGATTGGAAGTCTTGTCAATGTCACACAACGTTCTCTTTTTAGCATTTTTCACCCTCCAAAAGGTTCTCTCGCGTAATTCCACCTTGCAGTCTTACCCTTTCCTATGGATTCTATTTTACGGAAATTAAGGATTCTTTTCCAAGTGAGGGACCAATTGAATCTGTCCAAAGAATTGCAGTCTAAGGAATGGAGCAATAGAATCTTCATAAAGGATTCTGTTATAAAGAAAATAGCAATAGAATATTTCCAAATGATTACACATTCTACAGAATGGGCCAATAGAATCGTCCAAAAGAATTATATTCTATAGAAGGGACCGATAGAATCGATCCAAAGGGACCAATAGAATTGTTCCAAAGGATTCTATTCTAAGGAAAGGAGCAATATAATCTTTCCGAGGAGTTCTACCTTTAAGAAAGTAGCGATAAATCTTTTTAAAAGATTGTATTTTAAGAGAAGAGGAGAGCATAAAGAGAGAAAGAGTCTTTCCACAAAAGATTTTATTCTAAAAAAATGAGGAATAGCACATATTTCCAACTGATTCTATTTTAAGCAAATGAGCGATACAATTTTTACAAATGATTCTATTCCAAGGAAAGTACCAATAGAATTGTTCCAAAGGATTCTATTTTATGGAGAAAGGATCAAAAAACAATTTTTCTAAAAATTGAAAGACTCCGTAGATTTTTTCAATCAGCAAGTGAGGTAAGTCATTATGTGTGTTGTGGTCAAAAATAATGCTACACCACTCAGAAATTTCGTAATGCTCATATGATTAAAATATATTAGTATCAAAGTACTCGGAGACCAAAGTAGTCATCTTAGGCATTCGAATATCAAAGTACTCGAATACCAAAATTCTTGTATACTAAATTCCTCAAATTCCCAAATTCTTGTGTGTACCAAAGTACTCGAGCACTAAAATTCTTGTATACCAAAGTATTAATCTTAAATAATAAATACCAAAGTGATTGGTTACCAAAGTACGTGAATACCAAAGTTATCCCTTAAGTATTCATCCCAAGTTATAGGGAAACCAAAGAAACTCAACCAACTTATTTTAATTAAAAAAAAAAGCCTGATATCGCAGTTGGCTGATTCTTACTATCGATGATTCGTTTTCGAATATGTGTTCGATACTTGCAAGCACTCGAATACCAAGCATTCGATTCCAAAAAGCACCCTGTTCTACCCGTCTCTGGATCCGAGTGACCAATGTACCGCGCTCTCGGGTTTGTCAACCCGTCTTGTATGACCGAAGGAAGCAAGAGAGGAATGAAGAAGGTCGGATAACTATCAGGGGTGACCTTCAAAAGATGATTTTCTTTACCTTCAAGTAATAATTTACCTGCTTTGCCCTGGGCTGAAACTGTCGACTCACGTGGAACTTTGCTATCCACGCCGGTAAGGTGACGTCACGGAGGTGTTTCGACCTTCATTGGTCAAACCCTTTCCCCGACCAATGATGAAACAGTCGATCCTTTCTTTCACCGCTTAAATGGTTACGTTCGTTTGTTTGAGGTAGAATGTATTCCCCACGGTTTAGTGCGTTCTATCTTTTACACATTTGTTTTCACCGAAATACATTCTCGCTTTATCTTTTCTGTCTGTGAGTGTGACTCTTCACTGGGATAAAAAAGAGCCGCAGTTAAAGTGTATTTGTGGAATTCGTCAAGCCTCTGATTTTGGAAATTGTGAAACTACTCTTCACGAATTCCTCGGAGAGCTCGAGGTTTATACGTACTTTGGAGCCTACATCCCAGGTAAGAAGAAAAATCACTTTTTTCCTCCATCCAGTGTTACTCAGTGTTGTGAGTAATCAACTAATTTTTCCATCGATTGGTTAGTTCTAAAATTTAATTAATGACCAAAGTTATAATCAGGATTGATGGTAATAGTAATTAATTAACATCGCAATGGATCAACACAAAGGGACATTTTAATCAGGATTGTAAAATTAGTAATAATCCTAACTAAATCACTCATTAATCATTAGTTTGAGTCATGAATAGGCTAACTAAATTCCTATAGTAAAGGTATGCAAAATTACATTGGCGTTTTGGGATTTCTCAATATGCATACTTTTCTCGAATCAATTCAAGAATTTCATTGCTATCAAACAACCACGTTTGATAATAGATTGATTCGTTTCATGTAATTATATTTTTTCATTGTGTTAAGTTCATTTTATTACGCTGTAAAATATAAATGATTAAATAAATTCGTTACGTTATCCTCTTTTTCATTTTAATTTACATCTCCAACAAACATGTAGGTAAGTAGTCGAACTAACGTCGCACTGGAGTAACGGTGACGGTCCGGGATATTCACCGAAGGGAAAGATTCGGGGACAAAACCTCCATCAGAAACTTTGGTCAGATGACGAGGTCATCATCTAAGCTTCCACATCATGCCTACACGAGGGCATTTGAGGCCACAATAGATATACGCGCACCAGTCGAGTCTTCCATGCAAGATTTATAACCAAATCCAACCTTCTTTATCAGTAGAAACCTTCCAAAGTATTATATTCTAAGGAAATGAGCTATAGAATATTCTCAAAAGATTCTATTTCAAGTGAATAGCCAATAAAATCTTACCAAAGGATTAGATTCCAAGTAGCAATGCAATATTTCCAAAGAATACTTTTCCAAACAGAGAAACAATATCATTGCTCCAAAGGATTGCTTTAAAAGGAGAGAACCAATAAAATATTGTCAAATAATTGTATTCCAAAAAAATGAACAATAAATCTTTCCATAAGATTCTTTTTAGATGAAAGGAACAATATAATCTTTTAAATGAATTATTTTCAAGGAAAATGAACAATAGTTTTTCAAAGGACTATTTTCAAGGGAAAGAAATAATACAATGTTCCCAAATATTCTATTCAAAGAAAAATAGCAATAGAATTTTTCCAAAGGATTTCTATTCTAAGAAAAGGATCAAAACAATCAATGCTTTCTTTGAAACAATAAAAGGTATGGTTAAAGTTATGTGTGTCAAGCAGTGTAAAAGAAATTTTGTACTGCTTGGAAATCTGGTGACACTCATAGGGTTAAAGCATTCTTAGACGACACATTTTTTCAGCATCTTATTGCCTACTCTTACTCCTCAACTTCCCCTATTTTCCCTGGGGCCAGCATAGCATCCCAAGAAACTTTCAGTGCTCACTGTGTGAAATTATGTCCAAGAATCACCACCACTAATTTCCAGGTCGACCTCTTAAAAAATAATGATATTATTAACAGAATTAAAATGCAAACGAGGTTCTTAAAAGCAACGACCTGTTTCAATCAGGAAGTGTGAAATCTAGAAATAGGGAAGTAGGCAATTATTCCAATTATCCAGGTGGTTAACGGTTCATATAATGAGTCATTTAATTATTATAATTACTAACATAAGGGAAAGTGTAAAAACTACATTATATACACTGTACTTACAACAGTCACCTAAAGTATAATCAAAACAGCACTTATTTTGTGGTCTAATTATAAATTTTCATTTTCAGAGTCCACATCTACATGGGTAACTACAGAGCTAACTACTAGTGAGTATAGACTAAAATTTAAGCAAAGAATGTCCTATGGAAATGTACAAATGTTTTATATCAAAATCTGAGCAAACTGAAGAAGCAGTCATTTAATTACCCCTCAATTTCCATATTTAGAATGTTAAATAAGTACCATCATGAGCACAAGTCCTAGTGGACTGAACCATTTTGACCAGTCAATAATTTATTAAGAGGCGACAGTACAGTTCAGTTCCTTATGCTTAAACTCATGATGGTACGTAATTAATGTTCTACATACGGATATTTAGGAATAATAAAGTGATTGCTACTTCAGTGTTTAGATTTTGATTAAAAAAAAAAAAAGTTGAGAATTTCTATAGGATATTCCATTCTTAAATTTCTGTCGATACTCACTAGTATTTAGCTCTGTAGCTACCCATGTGAATGTGAACTCTGAAATTTTAAATTTCGAGTAAGACCCCAAAATTAAAAAGTATATATTGTTACTACTCCTGGTGATTTTTGTCAGTATGCATTAAATGGATACATATTCAAGGATAGAGCCCCTAATATACGAATGTAGGGAAGATATTCTTCTGCAATCTATAAACTGCTGAGAAAAAGCCGTTCTCTTCGATGGTCGGGTTTAACCAGCCCGTCCACAAAACCTGTTCGCGTAAGATAAGTAAGTCATTTCCAATACATTGCCGGGGATCTGATACGGGTCTTCAAATTTTTTGAAATCAGATCCTCAGGCGAAATAAGGCCCACTGAATAGGTTATCCGGCCCACAGACCTTATACGCTCTTCTGATAGGTTTAAAAGGCCGACAAGCTTGATACGGCCCTCCGAAAAAGTTTACCGGGTCCGCTAGCTAGATACAATCCTTCGCTAAGATTTATTTTGCCTGACGGCCACATACGATCCCTGGCAAAGGTTTACACGGCTCGGTGGCCTTTTTATATGATTCACTTAAAAGGTTTATCTGGCCCGCCAACAGGATACGGTCCTTTGCAAAGATTTACACTGCTTGCCTGCCAAATACGGCTCTTACTAAAAGTTTATCCTGTCCACCAGACAGATACGGCTCTACTAAAAGGTTTATCCGGCTCGTCGCTCATAAATGGCACTTGAAAAAGGTTTTTCCGGCCCGCAGGTCAGATCAGGATATCTGATGTTCCTAGAGAGGACACTCATTCATCAAAAAAAAAGTTAGTTTAAAAACATCAAATCATAGTCTAGCGTGGTTTGGCAAGTAGAACTATGTTTAAATTTTCATAAGCAGATGAAAAGCAAAAGAGCAAAAATATCCAAACGAGTAAAAAGCTACGAAGCCGGGGTATAAACATTAGTCAAACAGAAATCAGAACTCTCCATGTATGCACGCCGAAGCCGCAGACAGCAGGGCAAGCAAAATAATTCAATTAAAGAAAAACAAAGGGAATTATAAGAATATTTCAAAAAATGAAGCGCTGTTGGTGGATCAGAGGGTTATCCCCTTACTGACAAGATCTTGGTGACCGAGATATTTTGTCATTAGAAACTAACCAAATCTGATGGATGAGGTAACTCGTCATTAGAAGAAAACAGACCAGATATTGAACTTATCATCATAAAAACTGGTAACATCTTCGCGTTGATAGCAGAGAAATAATGATACACAATCGATGCCCACTTTTTCGTAAAAGTTTGCGACTTGGACACAACCCTTTGGTATTGATCCCGGACCGGCACAATAGCCCATTGCGCCGCTCCAGTGCGACTTTAATTAACTACCCACCTCCTCATAACGCTCAACTTTAAGTACGGACCGCCTAGATATTGTCTGATTTTGAAGATGTTATTCATGTCGAAATTGAAAACACCCAAAAGGCAGCATTTTCAGTTATAATTAAAAAGATAATTGATATTGAAGCATTAATAATGCCAGTAATATTGGGTAGGTAGATAGTTAATTAACGTTACACTTATGGTACTACCGGGCTATTGGCAATGGTTCGGGATCAGTCCCCAAGGGAAAGTTCATAGGACAACACCTCATAATTTTGAACCACGGCCTGATGACGAGAGCAACACCTGAGCTGGCACCCCACTCTCCAAACTACCACACCAAGCAAGCTAAGGAGATTTGAGGCCATTACAGATTTAACGTGCACCGACCCTCGTGTACCCGCGGTCTTTGGCCGGACCGAGTTTCGAATTGGCAATCCTCCGTTTGCTAATCTGTTATTCTTCTAAATGGGATACCTCGGCTTCGGTTCTTAATTCCTCTCTTGTTCGGACGTTTGTTTTTGTTTACACTCAAAAACCTCTCATATATGCAAGCTATAAACACAACAAAGTATAAGTTATTTATCGATGATGTACGAAGGAATCTTTCTAATTGCTGCGTTGAAAAACTGAGAATAGGGCTGAATTCAGCATCAAGGCAATCGTACTGCTTATAAGTCCATATTGGATGTATCTTTCCCTTTTGTGTTAATATAGCTTTTCTTGTGTGCGTATTCCAAATATCGCCCCTGTGCTTAATATCGCCTAATCGTGTTTGCAAGCTACTATGCTCTATATCTATGAGTTTATGTAGTTACCTTGACGGTCTAGGGTTTTGCCACACGTAGCGCCACCGCAAGTTTCTTATCAACTATATCAGCAACACTGTTGCATCTGAAGTATTTGAGGCAGTGATCAACGTATTTTTTTGACTCCAATCAATTCAGGGAATATTCAGGTTTTAGTGTTTCCAAATCATAATTTCGTTTATATGACTCGAAAAAGTATATTCAATACTAAACGTATGTATATTCTACTAGCAACTCGTTTTTTATAGTAGCTCCTAATTTCGCCTGGTGGGTGGTAATAGGAACGGGGTAGGTAGGCAATATTAGAAACCCACTCTTGAAAATTATCTTGGGAAACTTTTTGAAGTTTTACTAGTTAACTTAAGCTGAAATAAGAAAAGAAGGTATATGATCTCTGAAAACCAAAGGAGAATAGTTTCTAGTGATAGTTATTCAGTTTCCAGCTTGATTTCCCAACCCAGGAGGCTGAGATACAGAGAAATAGTTAAGGTAGGCGATATTTGGAACAACTACCCAACAGCTTGGCCATATATGGCCACTTTCGGGCATAAAAACCCAACCAAACTAGGTATAAGTGCCGGGAATTGTGGCCGAAAGAAAGAAAGGGTGATTGCTCAAGATGGTGATCATAGTATGAGAAAGGACTTTGGTCAAGACGATCATTGATACGAAGGGTTTGCAGTGTAAACAGTTCGCATAACTTTATCCGGATAGTCCCTTTTGTCAACACGCACTTGGTAGATTACTGAAATATTACTGGTATCATTCCTGTACCCAAAGACAACACATTGTTTGAATAATGCTAAGTTCGCGTTTTTATTTTGGTTTTCAATGTCAATGCATAAGAGATGATGGCAATGTTATTTGAAGAATCTTTTCAGTATGCAAAGTTTGAAAAATTGAGGAGTTATGTTTAAAGGTAGAATATATTTCCCGTGATGTATTTCTAACTCAAATACGTTTTCCGTTTTAACCCAATATTACAGGTTAGCCCGATTGGTAGGTAGGTATTTAATTAGCGTCGCACTCGGGCCATTGGTTTCCCGGCTGGAAGAGTAACGGATTAGAAATCGGAGGGTTGCGAGATCGAATCCAACCAAAGACCGTTGCGTATAAAGATGCACGTTAAATATGTCGTGGCCTCAAATGTCAAACGTGGCCTCAGTTTAGAGAGTGGGGTGCCACAGCTCAGGTGTGACCTCGTCGTCTGACTGTGGTTCAAAATGACGTGGTGTTATCTACGAATCTTTCCCTAATGTAGAGGTGCACAATCTGCGGCCCGCGAATCGTCAATTTGCGGCCCACAAACTCATTTTGACTATAAACTTCCAAGAGGATTTAAGTTAAAAAGCAAATTGACTGTCAAACATTTAGAATCAGTCTTAAGAGTTTCTACTAGCAGTATTGAACCTAACATACCTAAAATTAGTTAGTAAAACTCAAAATCAGCCATCCCATTAGCAAGCTGTAACATAATTATTGTTTATGCTTTAGAAATTTTAATATTAAATATATTTGATGCTGTAATTTTATTTTCTAATTTTACTGATATCATTAAAATTTCTGATACTCATCTTAATATGCTCATTATACTGTTACTGTTATTAAATTTCTAACCTAAAATAATTTGCTGAAGTACATATGACGTTCTTGAGACACATTCTTAAAAGTAATTCTAAATGATTGATGCAAATGTTTGTAACTTCTTTTTTTATACTATTCACACTATCATTCATTTAGCTTTGTAACAAGCTCCTAGATTTTTTGAGAAAACATTTGTAAGTTTAATCTTAAAAAAAATTAAGTGATTATTTTTTATTGTACATAGTAAGCTGTACATAATTGGGTTGTAGCACTTTCATTGTGTCTGTGCTGCAACTTAATTTGCGGCCCCCCATGTCTCAATCAACGGTGCGAGTGGCCCTTCTCCCAAAAAGGTTGTACATCCCTACCCTAATGGGATTGATCCCGGACCATCACAAATAGCCCTTTGTGTTGCTCCACTGTGACCTGTCTATCATACCTATTGGAGTCCTCAGGGTTTTCCCTTCCTATAGGGTTTACTCTTTTTAATAAACACGATGATCGAACTCCTGGGATACCTTAGATATATTTTTCTGCTCTCCTCACTCCACTCTATTCCTCAATCCCTTTCAAATTTTTCTTGACATTGTCTTGTATGTTGAGGCAGCTTGGCCAAATATGGCTTTTGCGTCATACAACTCCATAAAAAACCCGACTCATTGTCTTGTGTTGGCTCCAGATGACCAAATATGACCTCTGGGCCATAAAACCCAAAACCAACCAACCAACTGAAGGTAACACGAGTTGGCTTGTTTTTCAAATACGATATCGGCGCCTCCCCTATAAAATTCCAAAAAGAATGCATTTCGAATTTATGTATTTTCCTTTCTTTTTGCAATAACTTGGCGGTGACTGTCTCGTGTTTGGCGCAGCTCGTTCAAATACGGCCTCCTGCGTCATAAAACCAAAACACTATCCAACAGTACCTATATGTAATAGTTGATTGGTCACAAAAGGATCGATAAGCCAATTAACAAGTAATGATTGAAAAGTGAGTGACTAGGGCTGATGAAAAAGGTTGACTTATGTTTAGTCCTTTTACGTTAACTAAGGATTGATTTAGTTTTAATCTATTCGGTTGTTGCAATAGTTCGTCCCGGTTTTTTAAAACAAAAATTGAAGAACAAGTACTTTATTTAATAAAATTTACACTCAATCAATATCGTATATACCGTTCTGTTCGATGACCTTTCTCCATCTCTCTGGTAGCCGACCAACCGGTCTGGTGGTTAAGGTGTTAGTCTCAAATCGGAAGTTTCCTGGTTCCAATCTGGGCAGTGCTTAGATGTTTATAAACGTATGGTGTAGAGGCGGCTGGTGCACCTTAAATCTGTCGTGACCGTAAGTCCTTACATTGGGTCGGTGTGGAAGTTTAGAGAGTGGTGTGCCAGCTAAGGTGTTGCATCGTAATCTGACCGTGGTTCAAAATTACGTGGTGTTGTCCTCGGTTCTTTCCCTTAGGGAATTGATCCCGGACCGTCGTTAATAGCCCGTTGTGTTGCTCTAGTACGACGTTAGTTAAAAATTACCAAAATTACTATCTCTCTGGTAGCTGCATCATCCCGCTGTCATAGAAGTTCCGAGGTTTCTGGCTAAAGAACTGATCCAGGAAGCGAAGCTTTCCGAACCAATAAAGACATGTGAAATCGTCTCTCTACGGCCCTCTTACCCAACACATATCTCCTTTTGCTTCTGCAAAGTATTCTTGCCTTTTCGGAAATAAAAAAGCATCATCTGTCCAGAATTCTCCTTATTATCTGCCATGTTGAATGCTTGACAAAATTTAAAAAAAAAACCCATTACATGATTTTGTTCTCGCTGAAATTCCTACTTTCAAACATCAAAACGCGTTTGAAGTAGAGAACGGTTTTGGGATGCAATGCCATCTGGCGCCAAAAACGAGATGGACTTTTGCATCAGCTCAATAATAATCATGACTAAAAATTATGATTCAAACTTTGCGTCTGTTCAACATTTTAAATCCAGTAAAACAGCATCCAACTAGGTGTAGTTTTACAAGAATATATACCTACCTACTCACATGCTGAAGAGGAAAATCTTAATCAATTAAAAAGAGGATGTCATGATAAAATCTTTGGAATTGATCTTAGATTGTCACCAATAGTCTGCTGTGTTTCTCTAGTGCGACGTAAATTCAACTACCAACTACCCTGTTCGGTAGGTAGTTACACTGGAGTAAAACGGGCTATTAACAACGGTCCGGGATCAGTCCCGAAGGAAAAGATCCAACGCCTCGTAATATTGAACCACAATCAGATGACGAGATGAAAACCTGAGATGGCACCTTAGTCTCCAAAATTCCACACCACGCCAACGTGAGGATATTTGGGGCCACGACAGATTTAGCATGCACCAGCCCCCGTGCACATGACGGTCTTTGACTGGACAGAGTTTCAAACGGTTGCTAATTTGTTGCTCTTCCAACTGGGCAGCATCAACAACCGTGATCAAATGATTTCTTAATTTGTATTTTAGAAGCATGACACAATTCACGTAATGCAACACAAAACTACAGGGTTAAATTAGTTTGTTTTACAGTAGTAAAATTCTTGAATCGATTTACAATTCGAGAAAATTATGCAAATTAAATATAAAAATATAATTTAGAAAGCGTTTTCATGATTAAAACTTCAATGATTAATCCTAATTGATTTAGTTCTGAATGATTTTTTCGAATGAATTGTTCAATCATGATTTATTTAAGCCAAAATTGAAATTTTAGCTGATCGATTGAAAAAGTTGATCGGTTACGCCTGATAAGGGTGTGTGTGAACGAACAGAACGAAGAAAAGTTGCTACAAAAACAATTTTTATTATACTCAGATCTCCAAATTAACCCTCTGAGGGGTTCCCACGAATAAGTCTTATTTGAAACCTACAGTCTTCCGTGTATGATTTCTAATCAATTTTGACCGTCTTAACCAATAGACCTTTTTTAAATGATTCTATTCTGTTGAAATAAATAAAATAATCCTCCAAGGGGTTTTAATGGAAGGAAATAAGAAATAAAATAATTCCAAAATATTCTATTATAATCAAAACAGAAATAAAATAATTCCAAAGGATTGTATTCTACTCAAAGAAATAAAATAATTCCAAGATTCTATTCTAAGTAGAGAACTAAAATAATACCAAAATATTCTGTTCTAAGGAAAAAAGAAATAAAGTAATTCCGAAAGAGATTCGAATCACACACACACACAAAGAAATAAAATAATTCCAAAAAGAGGATTCTACTGTAAAACTGGTTGAGTTTTGTGGCGAAAAAGCCATATTTGGCAATGTTACGCCAAACGCAAGACAGACAACATCAAGTATAATTCGATTACAAGGAAAAGAACTATTGAATTTTTCCGAAAGAATATTCTGTTCTTAGGAAATGAGAGCAATAAATTATTTCGAAGGATCCTATTCCAAGGAATGGAGCAATAGAATATGTAAAAAGGATTATAATCTAAGGAAAGGATCAATAGTCGTGCAGAAGAATGGGCCCGTAGAATCCTTCCTAAGAATCTTTTCCGAGGAAAGGTCCAATAGAATTATTCTGATTAATTCCTTCCTATGGAAAGGAACAACAGTTCTTCAGTACAGAACACGAGTGGATTGTGGGTTGAAAGCAATACTACAAACTCAAAGGGTTAACCCTCAAGTGGTTTCGACGAGACAGTTCGTCCATCATATTCTGGCCAATTTTGCTAATGAGATATTTCATCAACGACACTGACTATTTTTTTATGACGAGATCAGGGGTAGGTGTTCTTCCAATGACGAAATATCTCGTCCATCGCGAGATCTGGTCAGTTTTGCTCATGTCGAGATACTTCATCGTGATAACAACCACCAGGACGTTGATAATTCGGCAATTTTCCTTGAGACCTACGATCGCTTCTACGTGAATCCGGTGAAAATTCGCCACGTGCAGGAAATCCTACCCGGTACCAGTAACTCACTATCTCTCTCTCTCTCTCTCTCTCTCATCTGGAATTTCTAAACTCCTTTCTTGAGATAGAACCTTCACCGATAGTTTCCCCACTCAAAAATCCCAAATCTAAATCTTGCATTGATATGCTTATCGACGATAAATAACTCATAACACGAGTCGGAGTAACCAATTATAGTTTCTTATCGGGAGAACTTTGAAGCTGAAGCAAGACGTGTCGTCGCCCGAAGTTATTTATTGTCGAGGGTTATTTCAATGGCAGGGGTGCAAAGGGCAAGTGTCCCCCATCCAAGAACCGAGATTTAGTTGGGCGGAACCTGGGATGACGTTGCCCAATACACACGTGACGTATGGAGGGGTATTTGGTTTTATGTATGGCCGAAACCTAAATTTAGTCTTTCTCATATTCACCCAAGTACACGCCTCGTGCTAGCGATCGGGCTTAGATTACGGAAAATTTATTTACCCGTTGGCTTTCGTTGTCCGGCTTTTAACGGTAAAGCATGACGAGTTCAGGTAAATATCCAGTACTGATTATCTTCTTAGAGTTAAAATAAGTTTGCAGGAATGTTTGGTTGGTTATGAAGGACATTAGCTTTTAGTGCATTAATTCTGAAATTTCTAAAATTTATTTGTTTTCCGAACTGCTACGAGGAATATTCACTTTGAAAAGTATTGGGCTATCAGTTTTCGGATAACTGATCGAATTTTCAGGTTTGTTTGCCAAGCTATCGGCAATTAAATAAATATTTGATCAACTAATCGCCAAACCTAACTTCGATATAATAGTATAAAAACCTATTTTAATTCAAATCGAATTTTAAATAAATTTATAAAATTTCTATATCTGAAAAATAAAAACAGATTTTTGGATGAGTATCACTTAGAAAATCAGTAGCACTAGGATTAGTAGCACCAAAGTGGTTGAGTCTAATGGCATTCAAATCAGGACATTCACATAAAATGTGTAACAGATAGGATTGTATCGCACGTGTCAGCTGTGTGTGTGTGTGTGGCTTTGAATGTAATATATGTTTGTGAGTTAAATGTGCGACCTATATGAAGTCATGAAGTCTTCAGATTTATTTATTGGATTTAAGGCTCTTTATAATAGACGATTGTGAATGGAATACAATTTATTTTTTATTTGTGAATCCCATTTTTTCTGCCATACATTTTTGAAGGACGTCAATAATACCCATGATTAATTCCATATATGTAATGATCTGTCTTGGAAGTAAATGTAAAGTTCAGTTTTCGAATGGAATTTTAACTTTAATTGATCTAATTAGCCCTCGTGGAAGCAAAAATGATCGTAGAGCAACAAACCAACGTGTTTAATGGCGATCTATGATCAATATGAGTTTTTTGAACTTCGATTATTATAGCAGTTTTTATTATCTCCTAACCCCAAGCATTTTTCATAGTACTTAGCCGTTTAGAATTTCTCATGATACTAAGATATTTGAGAGTATATCACTGAACACTCTGTTCTCAAGTTTTGAACGAGTTAATTTCCATAGACGAGTAAAGTACAACTGTGGATGACCAGTTAACTCATTACTTATATGTATGAATACTAGAGTTATATCCTAACCATGAAAACTACACATGTATTTAGTTTGATTTGTACTTGTACGACTTTGATTGCAAGTTAACTAAGAGATGAAAATATAGATGTGGCTTGTGATTTTTCGCGGTATCTGATGCTGACTAAATAGACTCAGTATTTATGCGGAAAAGGATATATATAGGTACCATAAGCAAGTTTGTCTAATATACGTATGATTTATCGCTAACCCATACTTGAACTGCAGTTTGTCTTCGTTTAATTCACATAGCTATTTAAATTGGATCTAACAGTCAGTATGCTCATTCGTAAAACAGACAAAACATTTATGTGAGAAAGAAAGTGCGGAAGCAAGTTAAGAAGCAAGTTTGCTTAAACCGTTAACCTATGCTGACTTAAACTGCATGTCCAATGAACCCTGCGTATCAAAACACGAACCAACCAAATTGAAGTCTTAGGTCCCATGGCTATTTCATCGGATCTAACAGCAGTATGTTCGTTACCAGATCAAAACTAGTCCAACACGATATCCAATACGTCAATTTCACTTTAACCCTCCTCGTGGTTTTTCAATGAAATACCTCGTCCACCAAGATCTGACCAATTTTTTAGATGACGAGATGTTATCTCCAAGATACTGGCAATGTTTTTATGATGGCGAGGTCAAGATCTGGTCAGTTTCTTCCAATGACGAGATATCTCGTCCATCAGGATCTGACCAATCCCAACTCCCTAAAGGAGATATGGGGGCTGTCATGGCTCAATGGGTATGCCTACTGTGATAGCAACCTGCTAGCTGTAGGCTGCGCAGGTTTGATTCCTGTATGAGTGTATTTGTCATCTGTCAGTAAACCTTTCCTTGTGGTTCCATTACTTGATCTGCCTTGTGTTTGGCGTCACGTGACCAAATAGGACCCATGTGCCATAAAACACAATAAAACAACTCTATACGAGATAATCGTCTTGGCTTGTAGGCAAATTGAACTGAAAGACTGGGGAATCTTAAAATCTCCGTATTTGGAGGGAAGTTATTAAATTCATTCAATAATGAGTTCATTTAAAATAATCTTGGATCGGATTTCAAAATGACCCGAAATATTTGAGACGATCAGATGGAATTGGTCTTCGCATTCATGAAAACCAATGAAATAATGTTTCGCATTCCGATTGGGAAGGCAGACTGGAAAAAATTCTACATAAAAGTTCAAGTGGGCATGATTCAATTTTGCCCTTGCTCAATTTTCTCATTTCATTTTCGTTACGATCTTCTCGTTACAAGGATGAATCTAGCCAAACCAGTTCTGGTATCGCGTGTGCAAATTGCTTCAAGTAGTTGGAATAAGGTAGCTTTGGTATAGACGTTATCTTACGGTTGAACGACTTTTCGTGCCTGATATAAATGGCCTTATTTTATTCACACAGTGTGGCAATTTAGATGGCGGCGTTTTAAAGAGCTATTTTGCTTTCTCTTGATAGATTTTTTGCCGCATATATAACCATCTTGCTAATGGTGTAATAAGCCACGTGTATCAAAAAGAGTAGAGCCAAACCATCTTTACACCTTTTCAGAAACAGATTGATTTTACATTTTGAACATCCAAGTGGTTTCGAAGAAATATCTAATCCATCAAGACCTGGCTAATTTTGCACAGGACAAGATATCTCACCATCAAGATTTGGATGACGACGAGATCGAAATCTGGTCAGTTTTCTTTAATGTTTTTTTGTCTACCAAGATCTGGTCAGTTTTGATAATGACGAGATACCTAGTCGAGACAGCCACCAAGAGGATTAACTCAATATCGACCCATTATATCAATCAACTTATATCATTCAATTGATTCGGGGGAAAAAGAAAGATTGGGGATTTGAAAATTCATTTGGACATTAAGTAAAAAGAGTGATAGCCGAATACAGCGATCTAAGGATGGACTTCTGTACCTCATTTTAAATGCTTCTCAAATAATAGATTCTGTGAGATTTGTATTGATGAACTTTTTTTAAATCCTAGAAACCCAACAAACCAACATTAAATATTTCAAAATAGGAGAGAAAAATACGCCAAAGCCATTGTGCAATGAATATAACAAACTATGTGACTGAAATATATGCGTTAGATACGTAATCTGTTTTGCTTCTGAAGCTGAGTATACAAAAGATGACATTGATGGGGCTGCATTCAACATCCCTTCAAGGAAGAAGAACCAGGAAATATCAACATAATTACTAAATTGAGAGATAAAGCAGGAAATTTAAATATTTCAAATATAATTGACTAATTATATAGTCGTAGGTATAGAATACCAAAAATAAAACTCATTAAATGAATGAGTAGAAAATGATTTTTTTTTCTTAAGAGGTCTTTTCTTTTTTCTTTTCTCACCAAGCATTTATTGTACTTATTGTACTTATTTGAGGAAAACGAATCTTTCCGCTCTTGAAACCGGCAACCTTGCGCCATAAGCCCCCAAATTCCAATCCTTCATAAACCGGCTATTACCTCATTGTTATACATTGATGGGATTAAATTTTGGCAAATTTATGAATTACAAAATATGCTTTTATTGCATACATTTAATCTTGCGTTTGACGCATCTTCTCCGCTAACGGACTTTTTTGTGTTCCGTAAAACCCAAACCAATCAAACCTAATACACGAAGCCAAACCCTACATGGCCCCAGGGGCACATATTTAGGAGTGTTCGAGCTTTAAAACCCCGAGGTACCTGAGTGATATTTCCTTCCTTTCATTTTTACCATCACCAACCCTTTTGCTCTTCCTTTCTCTGTGTTATGTGTCTTGTGTGGCGCAGCTTGGCAAAACATAGGCCTTGCTCCATAAAACACCCTACAAACCACATACAAATATTTTCTTTGAATTTTCGGCCCGGTTGTAAGAGTAACGCAACCTGTGGGTTGAGATTTCGGATCCAACACAAGACCGTCGTGTACAAAGTTGGTTGGTGTATGTTTAATCCGTCGTGGCCTCGTCCTCAATTTGGCATGGTGTGGAAGTTTTGAGAGTGGGGTGCTAGCTCGGGCGTTGACCTCGTCAACTGACAGTAATTCAAAATTACGTGTTGTCCTCAGATCCTCCCCTTCGGGTTTGATTCCGAACCGTCGACAATAGCCCTTTGTGTTGTTCCAGTGCGACGTCAATTAAAATACAAAAATGTACCTACCTTCTGCTTTTTGTTTTTTCTCTCTCCGTCGCTGTGTTGTCCATCTTGTGCTTGACCAGATATTATCCTTCAGCCATAAAAAAAACCCAACCAACCAAACCATAAAGGGTTTTTTCTGTGCATTGCGTTTCATCTAACAAGTAGTGATCTCCGAGCTTGTTGTTTTTGAAATCATACAAGTTATTACGTTTATTGATAAACATGTTTCATATGTGTGCAAACTATAACAAGCTGTTTAACTTATCTACTCTGTAAATAGATTCACTATTTTAAACGAAACACTTAAGAGTCAGATGTATAAAAAGAGTTCATAAGCATAGTCATTATCTTAATGTATTAAAGAAATATAGATTGGTGTTATGGCACAAGAGAGCCATATTTGGCCAAGTAGAAACATGGGATTGAGTAAAATTAAAACTGAGGGTTGGTGTAAAATTTATATAAAAAAAAGTAAATTTGAAACTGAGTATTTAATATTAGCCAGATCATGTGTTAACCTCGACACCTGACCGTGTCTCAAAATGACGAGGTGTTGTCCTCGGATATTTCCCTTGCGAATTGATCCCGGACCACGCTAATATCCCGTTGTGTTGCTCCAGTGCGAAATTAATTCAACAATCTTTAGTGCAATTGAATCTACTTTAATTATCTCTTGTTTCTTGAGAAATATGAAACTTTCAAATTGGCTTTTCCTTCGTAATTACTTTTGGCTCAAATCGTTATCCCACTGCTATCAACCTTCTAAGTGGTTTCGACGAGATATCTCGTCCATCAAAATCTGACCAATTTTGCTTTTGCCAAGATATCTCTTCATCAAGATACTGTCAATTTTTTTAATGACGAGATCAAGACCTGGTCAATTTTTTAATAATGAAGACGCATTGTCCATGGAGAGAGATCTGGTCAGTTTTTTCTAATAAAAACATCTCGTCCTTCGAGGGAGATATGGTCAGTTTTCTTCTAATGAAGAGACATTTTGTCCATCGAGGGATCTGGTCAGTCTGTTGATGAAATATCTCGTTCGTCAAGATCCTGTTAGTTTTCTTCTAATGACGAGATATCAGGATTTGGTCAGTTTTGCGAATGACGAGATACCACGCCGGAACAATCTTAGAAAGGACCCAACTGCGTCAAACATAAGACAGAGAATATCAAGTAATGGACATTCACACAATGCAAGTTACCTACACGTAAGAGAAATACACCCAGGGGAAATCGTGGTCGTGTACAACTAAGCACTTTGGCCAATCCACTGGAGTAACGGCGACCCCCTTGTTATCCCGATAAGTACAAAACCTCGAGACTAGACTAGAGACCTTGACCTCTGTTGACGGGCCAAAGCTGTCTCGTCAGTAACCGATGCAAAATAAACAAGTCGCTCCGTGCGTACTAAGACTTCAGAACCCAATGAAACAATGCTCCATTTTTAGTGTGATCTTGTTGCTGTAAACTTTCCCACACCTCATGCCTGTGGCTAGTCACTACCACGTTTTTACTGGAAATCGGTTAGCAACTGATAACTCGATGGCTGTCAGTGACGACAACAGGATCAGATTGTATGGCGTGAGGAGTCGAAGTTTAAGCCAGTCGATCGCGAGCACGTTTCAGTGGTCTGAAGTCCATGTAGCTATATTTATCAACTGATTGGCGAAGTGCGCCTTTTTAGTGGGCTGCGATAGCCGGATGGTAGAAAATAAGTTAGGGGAGAACTAGTTTATCTGTTGTGATCTTGAACTAGTTTCTAATGACTGTTCCGCTTTTCATTCAAGAGATAAAGTTTGTACTCTATGCGTTGTGGGGCGATTGTATGGGTCCATAATTCCATCTGAAATAATCACTCGGCAGCTGTCGATTGTTTATCAAGTTTCAGTGTAATGACTTTTTACTGAATTGTTGGAAAAGAAATTTTTCCCGTCGCCCATTAGGCGCCGCCGTAACTCAGCGGTATTGCTCACAACGCTCACGATTTGCGAGTTGTAGACGGTAGAGTTTCGATTCCTGTAACTAATTAATATCCAGCTGTAGGGGCAATAGCCCCCAGGGAGGCAAAAGTTTTTACAAAAATACCAAAGGCACACGCCACAACAATAAATACAAAAAATAAATAGAAATGTTGCCCAACTTTTAATTAAAAATAAATTGTTTGAATGATATTGTATGTAATTATGTTTATGTCAACAATGTTATATGTCGATCTGGATCTGGATCTGGTTTTTAATTCATCCGAATACCACTGTTGAACAAAATTAGGATAGTATACTAACGATTTTAAGCTTTGTGCTACTGATAAACCTTTGAGGAGAAAGCAACGTGGTAGGTATAAATTCGCCACGGAGTGCCACGTTAATGAACGACCTGTTACTAACCCTGGGTTGAAGAGTAAAGAATTAGCAACCGGAGGGTTTCGAGTTTGAATCCAACCAAAGACCGTCGTGTACAAAGGGGACCGGTGCGCGTTAAATCTGTCTTGGCCTCAAATGTCCTCACGTTGGCGTGGAAGTTTGAAGAGTGGGGTTCCAGCTCAGGTGTTGCCTCGTCAACTGACCATGATTCAAAATGACGTTGTGTTGTCCTCGGGTCTTTGGGATTGATCCCGGACCGTCGTCAATAGCCCGTTGTGTTGCTCCAGTACGACGTTCATTAAAATATCTACCTACCACGCAAAAAACCAACGAAGCCTCATTATACCTTTTGCGAAGGGCAGTAAATTAAATATAGAAAGAGATTTTTAAGAATAGAAGGCGAGATATTTTTTAAAGAATATGAAGTCGAGAAATTTTTTAAACAATAGAGGTAGGTAAGTAAGTAATGTCGCACTGGAGTAATACACCGGGCTATGTGAAACAAATTGAAGTGATTGCAGTAAAATGAAGTAAAAGTGAAACAAATTTGATGTGATTGCAACATCTTCGATACTTAAGATTTTAATCTCTTAAACAAGACGCCTGCGAGTAGACGGCACAGGTTCGATTGCTCTATGAGAATTTCTCTACTGTCAGTGTCACCAAGAGCCTTTGGTGTTGCTCCAGTGGGACGTCAATTAAAAATACCAACCTTCTGCGTCAGTAAACTTTCCTTAGTGTGTCTATTGACGTTTCTATTGTGTTTGGCACAGTAAGACCAAATAGGACCCTTAGCCGCAATAGGACGTTAAATCAGTCGTGACCTCAAATGTCCTAACGTTGGCATGGTGTAGAAGTTTGGAGAATGGGGTGCCAGATCAGGTGTTGTACCTCATCATCTGACGGTTGTTTAAAATTAAGTGATGTTGTCATCGGACCAATCCCCTTGGGATTGTTGCCGAACCGCCACCAATAGCCCGGTGTATTACTGTAGTGTGACCGTTGATTAAAATACCTACCTACCAACTACTTACATGTCCCCCTTCCCCAAGAAAATTTATCTTTGTTTCTGTTAGACATTGTCACGTTGGTGTGGCGTGCTCAGGTGTGAACTTTGCCATCTGAACGTGGTTCAAATTTGCGGATGTTGTCACTCGAGCTTTCCCTTCGGAATTGATCCCTGAAATCGCCAATATCCCGCTGGTGCCCTCCCCCGTGGACATAAATTCAAATGCGTACCTACCCAGTTATATCCCAAACCTGATTTTATTCACTGGCTTCATGCATAGAGAAACCCTGTCAATTACCTATTTAGTATTTATTTGTTAAAATTGGTTTTAGTTATAGGGGAAGATTGTTTTTCTCCAAAGGAGAGAGTACACTTTGGTATGATCCATCCTCAACAATAGAATTCCATCGATGTGAGCAAAATGGGGAACAAAGTAAACCCAAATCTGGTTTTGTTTACTGCCTACTTGCATAGAAATCCTATTGCTTACCTATTTAGTATTTCCAGGGTAAAATTGGCTTTGGTTATCAGGGGAAATTTATTTTTCTCCAAAGTGCGCTTTGGGGTACGATCGATCTCCATTAATTAAACTCCACCGATGCGAGTAAGATGGGGAACAAAGTAAACTGCGCAATTGTTACATGAAGCACCTCGTGTGGAAAGGAACCGGTTTGAGGATCAGTCGGTGGGAAAAGTAGTGTGAAAAGTTTTTATTTTCAAGGACTTGGTTCGTTTGTGTTGTAATGAATCGGTTTCTTTCCGAGCGTGGATTTGCGTGGTTTTGTTTTCGTCTGTTGGGCATGGCGATCATGAAAATCCGCATCCCCTAATTAAAGAAAATAAAATAATGCGACGGTAAAATGAAATTCGGCAAAACTTGGATCAAAGAGATTTTACAAGTTCATCTGAGACGTCAGTTTCTATGCTAAGGTCCTTGAATTTCACCACAAATAGCCAGCCAAGGACTGCCGATGCTACATCTTTGCAGCCTCAAATGATTTCGTACCACGCTTAGTTCATGGTGTTTGTGATGCGTATTGGGTCAAGCCATCAAGGCCATGTCTTTAGGAATGTACGGGCTTCACGGACCCGAGGTACGATCTTTTCCCATGGGGTTTATTGCCTTTAGTAAACACGCGGGGGGAGGGTCGAGCTCCCGAGAAACCCCCCAAACAATGTTTTTATGGTTTCATTCCATTTCTGTTCCAATGACTTTTGGTTGCCATCGTGGCTCAGTGGATACGTCGACAGCGCTAGGAACCTTCGAATTGGTGGCGCAGGTTCGAATCCTCCCTGGGTGTATTTCTCTCTTCCTTGTCTCGTGATCTGACCGTAGTTCAAAATGACGCGGTGTTGTCATCGGATATTTCACTCCGGGGGCCTATCCCGGATCGTCACCAATAGCCCTTTGTATGCTTCAGTGGATGTTAATTAAATACCTACCTACCTGGCGCAGTCAGCATGGCCAAATGTGTGCCATATAACCCCCAAACGCCAACCAACACATTGCCCCTTTCACGACACTTTTGACATTGTCATTGTGTTTTGCACACAAATGGGGTCCTTGTGCCACAATTGTGATGAATCGATTCGGAATTCATTTGTTCGTATGCTTACTGTCAAAGTGCTCAAATCGAGAAACATGCCAAGTGAAGTCGCTTTCTAAATGCGCACAGAAAGAACCCCGTTCCGTGGCAAAAACACTTCCGCCACCTCCATTTATGTTAATCTTCCAAATTTGTGTTCGTGTTATTCAGAACTGTTTGTGTTAAGAATTCCTCGACTTTATTGGCGGACTTCGAGTAAATCAATCGGTATTGCATTTTATATTTTTTGTGCCGTAAGGGAGAAGAGTTGTTGATTTGGGTTTTATAGCGCAGGGTCCAATAGCGGTAATTTGGTAATTTTAGTTAACGTCGTACTAGAGCAACACAACGGGCTATTGACGACGGTCCGGGATCAGTCCCTTAAGGAAAAGATCCGAGGACAACACCTCGTAGTTTTGAACCACGATCAGATGACGAAGCAACACCTGAGCTGGCACCCCACTCTTCAAACTTCCACACCACCACAACGTGAGCACGTCCAACAGCGGACAAGCCGACCAACCGGTCTGGTGGTTGAGGTGTTAGCCTCTAAATCGGAATGTTCCTGTTTCGAATCCGGGTCAGTTCATGGATATTTGTAAGCGTATGATGTAGAGGCGGCTGGTGCACCTTCAATCTGTCGTGTCCGAAAGTTCTCACGAAGGGTTGGTGTGGAAGTTTGGAGAGTGTCGTGCCAGCTCAAGTGTTGCCTCGTCATCTGACCGTGGTTCAAAATTACGTGGTGCTATCCTCGGATATTTCCCCTCGGAGATTGATCCCGGACCGTCGTCAATAGCCCGCTGTGTTGCTCTAGTAGGACGTTAATTAAAAATACCTTGTCTTACCAATAGCGTACAAGCATAAGTTAGGATAATAATAGTTGGTAATTTTTAATTAACGTCGTACTAGAAAAATACAATGGGTTATTGACGACGGTCCGGGATCAATCCCTATGGGAAAGAACCGAAGACAACATCTCGTAATTTTGGACAACGGTCAGATGACGAGGCAACACAGGAGAGATTTAGATGTGTTTCTAGCTGTAGAAGAAGCTTACACACGTGAATTTATTCCACCCTGAACAGTATATATATATATATATGTGTGTACATTTTAAGTTTGCGATTCATACAACGGATACTCCGATCGGGCTATAGGTATGTTATGTGTTCTTAATAAACTTGAGTTGTCCCTTTTTCAATGTTCTGGAGTTGGGTATTTGCGATATACAAGCACGAACAATTGAATGGGACACAAATAAAGCATCGTGTGGTGAGACTCCGAGAAGGCAGTTGACCATGGATCAGTCGGTACGTGCGTAAGGTCGTTAGGATGAGAGAGCTACCTCATTACCACTGCTAGTCGCATCTTTAGGTGTGTACGGGCATTGCAACCTCGAGGTACCCGAGTCGTCTGTCTTTTACTTTCGTTTGGCGCAGCTTGGCCAAATGCAGCCCTTGTGCCATAAAACTCTAAACCAACCATCATTACCACGCTATCGTGGCCCGCGGTGGCTCTGTTGGTACCTCCCTTTCATTTTTAGCATCAACTGTTTTGCTCTTCCTTTCTCTGTTATGTCTTGTGTTTGGCGCAGCTTGGCCAAATGTAGGCCTTGCGCCACAAAACAACCAATCAAATCCTTAAAATATTTTCTATGAATTTTCTTGGACGTGGTTTCCCGGTCTGAAGAGTAACGGATAAACAACCGGAGGGTTGTGATTTCTAATCCAACCAAAGACCGTAATGTACAAAGGGGATGGTGCACGTTAAATCTGTCTTGGTCCTCACATCAAAGTTTCTTAGAAATTTCAACTTGCACATAAAATTTTAATAGATTTAATTGCTTCGCTGATACTTCAATAACATGGGTAACTAATTTTTTTTCGATGACTGTTATTTAAACTAGTATCGCGAAATAGCAGCTCATTGCATAGCAATGGAGATCTAGCATACAATTGCATTCTCTCACTGCCTTACTCCAAAGCGAGAAACTAGATGACACATCGATTTTGATTATTGATAGTAGATCGGATTTATCAACACCCGTTTGTATGCCAGGAAGGGGTTTGGTTGCAATTGTCATGTGGACAGTGACGTACCCATGATACGAGATGGTGAGATTCGCGCGATTGTGATTATGAATTGCTGACATGTTGATAAGAATAAGCGCATCGTTTGAATGATCTTGTGTCGCTTGAGTTCAATCTGTTTATTAACATTAAACGTGTTGTGTACTCGCTTTAGGGAGGAATCAATATACACTGATATTCTCATGGGCATCGGCTCTAAAATGGGTATGTTGGAAAATTTTGCTAGTGCTTCATCCGAAATGTTTAAAATTGAATTTGTATTTAAAAATGAAATTTATTTAATTTGATTCGGTTCTTTCGGCATTGATTGATCTCCGACTCCATTAGCTCCAGTGCGACGTTAATTTAACTACCATTTAGTTTTACGCGCATAGAAACTCAATGTTGATTAATTACTATTACTTTAGGGGACAATGAACTTTCAAAATCACTTCGATTTTTTGAAATTTAAAACGGAAGGTTCCTGGTTCGAATCCGGGTCAGTGCATGGATGTTTGTAAGCGTATGGTGTAGAGGCGGCTGGTGCATCTTATATCTGTCGTGGCCGAAAGTCCTTGGGTTGGTGTGGAAGTTTGGAGAGTGGGGTGCAAGCTCGGGCATTTGACCGTGGTTCAAAATTACACGGTGTCGTCAGATCTTCCCTTTAGAGAATTAATCCCGGACCGCCGTCAATGGCTCGTTGTGTTGCTCTAATACGTTAATTTAAAAAAATTACAAATTGAAATTAAACTGGGTGATTTTTAATAATTTTTTAATTTCGTTCATTTTTTAGGAATTACAAAAACAACATACGTAGTACATAAGTATAAGCCTTGGAAAACCTAGTTTTTCAGTGACTGATCTTCTGATTTCAAAAAGTTTTGGATAACGCTTGTTGAAAATTTAATTTGGGGATTCTTTCAAAAATCGGTAATTTCATTTAATTGTATTCGGATTTTTTCCTTTTGGGGTTGCTCCTGGGTCATCGGCATTAACCGTTTGTGCTGCTCCAGTGCAACATAAATTGAAATGTCATTTGGTTTTACTTTATAGAAACTCAATGTTGATTAGGTGTACAGTAGAGTTTCAAAATTGCCAAAATCGATTTTTAAATTTTATCGTTAAAAATTAATTGATATCTGGATAGCAAGAATTTCTCACTATCGATAATTTTCCATGAAATTACGAAAAAAAAGCACAACGTAGAAAAACTAGAACGAAAACATTGTTTGTCAAAACAATCTCTCTCGTAGATGTTCCGACTTCCAAATGTTCCAAAATTTCCTCAATTAAAATTTTATCTTTATATATTTAAATTTTATGCAACTCAATTTATTTTTATTCCTTATTTCTCCTTTAATATTGGTCTGATTATTCGATTTTCTCATTTTATTGTCTATTGTTTGGTACAGGATATCATTTTCTGGTTCGTGTGCCTTAAATCAACAAACCAAATGCTCCCTTCGCATCAAGTTTTAATTGATTTCCTTGAAACAATTTTAAATAATCCTTACAAAATCTATATGGTATATATATATATATATATATATATATATATATATTTAAGTGCTAAAATGAGAAATTTATACTGCTTCCAAATATTGATTTGAAATGTTGATTAACTTTTGCCTTTAGTTACCAAACGTTTTGATGTAAGAATTTATTTTTACATTACAATCGAGTGATATACTGGCCAATTGGAGTTTAATGTGATTTATATGTATATAAACTATGTGAATTAAAAATGGGACAGTGGGAAATTAATGCACATGAAACGAATCAATTGTTAATTTATCAAAGTTTTGCACGTTTTATATACATTATAACTTATAAACAACTTAATATATTTGGACCAAATGTTATATGTAGGCTTTATTGTAGAGAACAATTGGTTCAAATTTTATAACAATCGGATAACTGCACACGATTGTTTTGAAAGTCCACTGTCCCATTAATGAAATAAACGAGTCATTTCAACTTTAAAAAATTGTCTCTGTAAAATCGGCTAACGGTGTGGTCTTTGTGTAATATCGGAAATATTTCGCAATTTTTGTCCTCAACAATTGCCAAGTAAAAAAGATGTAAATAGCTTTTATTTTACTATAAAAAAAACTTGTTTCTTATTTATAACAGCCGCTATTAGATAATATTAATAGCTTCGCTAACACGAATAGTTAGTGCATACATTTAATTGATCGTTAGCTGTTACAATTCAACGATTAAATCATTATTAATTGTTTAAATTATTAGTAACTAGCAAAATACCCGACCTTACTCGGTTTGAATTGGTGTACTCTAGATTGAAGATAGGATCAAAATATATAAGGACTTATACGATTTTCGTAGAGTAAAATAATATTTTAAAACCCTTCGCCATCTAAAAAATTTCTACATCTTACTTTGGACGCAAATCTTACACATGTATATCCATTAATGTAATACATTTCACATACATAGCACCCTTGATGTATGACAAGGCTACAAAATGACGAAAGCTGACACAAAGGTTACTACTACAAACGACTATTTTGAGGGAGATTTGGAATTACCTTTCTTATGTTCTTTTCATGTTTAACTTAATTAATAAAAACGACGATTTACGGCGAGTGCTCTCGTACTCATAGTCAACAAAACAATATATTTTTACTTGTGCACTCATGCATGCGACATTGTGGAATTTCGCAATCTTCTCCTGTCATTTTTTAATGTTTGAAAAGTTCTACTTCGGATTTTTAAACATTATTATTTCAATAATTGTATTCTTTCAATAATAGCATAATTTCACTTAAAATTTGCTTTATTCCGACTTGCCTGCCACTTCAAAACGAATATTTGTGCTTGTGTTGCGTGTGATGAAAATAAACAATTTATTAAAATAATAAATATAAAAAGACAACAGCGAAATCAAACAAAATAAAAGATGTCTGGAAAAAGTTGTTCTAAAGATATTAATTTGCGATTTCTTTTTATCTCTTGATCTCGTAGTTTACAACTTACAACTAAAAAGTGCGCACAATTTCGAAATTCGAAGTTATTCAGAGCGAAAGAAACAATGGTTTCCGTTTTATTCCCGTTCGTTGAAAAATATCGTCGGTCCCAATATACATTTCAATTTTTCCGAAACTACCAATTTATGGTTGATTTAAGTATACTTACTCGGGTGTTTTCGCATGAAACTCGTCTAAATATAACGATAAAGAAATGTTTAATATTGCATTCACTAAACTAATAAGTAATGGACAAAATAAAAAGCATTTCAATCAAATATCTGGAATAATATTCGTGTGATGTTTACACAAACACACAAACACAAAATCGAACATAGAACAGAAAGACAGACTTGCGCAACCAATTCCACTCGCTATGTGAAGATAAGTACTCACTGTATGCAAATTTCCATGTATATATATTAAACCGTGTGTGCATTTTCAGACACCAAACGCGAAAAGGGCAGATTTGGCATCAGTAGGGTCCAAAACGGATAGAAAACTTGAAATGGGTCGAAAATATTCAATGTACAAACAAACACTCCATTCTTATTTATAGATTTCAGCTTTTATTCTAACCACATTAATTTATCTATTTTTAAAAAGTGCATATCTTTGTTTAAAATTTTAGTTTCCTTGTTTCCTTTAGAATCCTTGTTTAAATATTTAGATAGCTGCGTGAGGCATTTTTTGTCAAGTTAAATATAAGTGGCGATAGTTTCCTCTACGCATACCGAACTTGACATCGGTTATCTAGTGTTTTGATAGGATTTCCGAGACCAGTACTCGGTGATCAGTACGGAAAGTTGTGTTCCAAAAAAAAAATGGGCATAGAGTTCGGTCTAATTGTCTCTTATCAACGCAAACGAACCTAGTGTTCGATAGCTCGGGAAACAAAGACTTAGTGGCTTGGAGATCGCGTGCCGCGATAATCGGGCAAGGGGTGACGTTGTGTGGACTTTTCCACCACGCTGAACAAACTTCTAATCATACCTCGGGACTGAAGCACTACAATGTCTAAATCGGTCTCAAACGAAAGCTTACGCTGAGATATGTTGATTTAAGACATTAAAGTGAGTTTTAACTTTCTACACATTTCATATATATTAGGGTATCCCATAAATCCGTAGGGCCCCGATGATCCAGTTTGTAGAGTCGCAATTCGTGAGCGGCATATACTCGACAAAAAGCCAAGCAGAAATGCAGCGAACATAGTACAGGTGGAAGAGCAACTCGTCGGCTTTCGTTAAACTGAACTGACTGCTCAATTTGTCCTGTTCCTCCATTTACTACACCCAATTAAATACCATGCGCAGACGAGACTTATTCACTTAAAACCTTGCGACCGTGCTCAGACTCAGCCTACCGAATTTTTTAACGAAAATTTCGATATATCAGACCAACAATCAGGCACACGTAAAGATATTTTATTCTTGTTACTACTTTCAAAATTCAATTTATTGAAATTTAAATATATTATGATATTATAATCTTTGCAATCGACAAAGAAAATTTTTATCACCAGCAATTTCGCAGCTCGATGTTGATTCAGCTAACTTCGTATGCCATTCAAGGATGTCTTCCCAGCGCACTGAACTTGAAAGGAATTAATTTCGCAAAATTTTACATCCATGAAGCGTAGGTGATAGTTTTGGTTATGAAATTTTCTAAGCTGTGTAATTAATATGTAGGAAACGTGCTTCTTGAAATACTTTAGAGCAGTGTTTTAAAACATACACTTGGTGTTTGTGCAGGGTTATTACAGATGATTCGTTTGGATTCAAAACTCTACTTTGCGAAGTATTACGCATAAAACAATGAATGTTGCATAAAATTAACTAGAAATTGTCTGAGTACGTAACTGGTTAATTAAGACAGAAAATGTTCGATGCATTCTCTTGTTATGCGACACGTTAACGCAGTAGTCCAGTTCGGCACACACGCGCTGTAGCATTTCCTTGTTGATGATTATCAAAGCAGCGGTGATGCAGTCCCAAACCTTGTTCAGTGCTGCTGGCAATTGAGGTACTTAAACAGTGACTTAACCCAAAGGAAAATATCATAGTTCCAAGGTCGGGAGACCTGAGAGTTCATCTCAACAGCGCCAAACGGACCTAACTTGGAGATACCAAACTTAGAGATATCTCGTCCTTTAAGTTCTAAAAAATTTTGCTAATGGCGAAATTAAAATATGGTCAGATTTCTTGTGATGCTGTCTTTTGACTAGCAGTATTGTTTGATTTATTCATATCTAAACTGTATTTTACCTTTAGGTAAAGGAAAGAATAGTGCTGCCAAAAGTAAACCCCCTGCCAAGTCCACGTCGACCTCGGAAGACTTGGCGAAACGCAAAGGAACACCAACAAATCAACAAGTAAGATCAGTGTTCTTGTATTCAACTCTATGGTATTTTGATGTTTGTGTGACTGTTTATATCTAATATTTTTATCGATCCTTACTTGAATGTATTGCGTTTAGCGCGGCATGTCCATGATTAGACCTTGTCATAAAATCCAAAGCAACTGCGTCAAGCATGTAGCAGTAGAGAATTGTTGCTTTTGAAAAATAATTGCTTTCTTAAAGCCCAATTGACGCTAATGCGGCAACTTAATTATTTTTAGGCATTTTTCAGGTTTTTATAGTATAAAAATTGTCTGAGTTTTTTTTTATATTGAGGATGGCAGGTAAAGGGAACAACTGGCACAGTGTCAATTTATTCCGATTTCCCGTTCCTTGCGCCCAGAAAAACATTTCCCAGACTTTTCAATCTTCAATGAGAAAATCGTCAAGTTTGGAGTTTTTTTAAATTTTGTCAAATCGGTTACTACAAAACTTCAAGCATATACCGCATGGGGTAGATTTACTTTCTCTGCCATCAAGGGCTTAACATGCCGAAATTATCACTAAATCGGCACCTTTTTGTTTTAATCCTAAATTATAAACTCATTTTCCAAGATTCCAATTTGAATTTTTGCAAGAAATTTTTATTTTAACCCTTTTGACAGCATATTTTTGGGGTTCAACTCTTTTTTTTTTTTTTATAGGGCACTTTTAACGCTCCTCTCATTTGGGGCACCTTTTAAAAGATTAAGAGGAATGGTTAAACGTGCTCTATAAAAAAAAATGCGTTTTATAGAGCACTTTGAAATGGATGCCAAATGTTAAGCCCATAGCGATGCTCCATGAAAAGGTGTCAAATATGCCTACTTTTTATTAAACTATAAATCCTGGGAAAAAGTTCCAAACAGACGGTCTAAATACATTTCACGGGGAAACCTGGAAATTAAGTCTAAGCATTCTACACGTGTCATCGCAGTTCTGCTATTTAGTCTGAGGAAGGTCGGTCCATTAATTAAGTTGACGGTCAGTATCTGTTTCAATGGCACCAAAGACTTGACCCGATTTAATATCGCGAACGTTCTTCAATGGAGCATCCAATTAACCCATATTTCTCGAAAGACTCTGGGAGAAATCTTGCATGCGAGATGGGGATTTGATCGGAAATGGTTAATATTTGCATGGGAAACTAACGCGTGTTGCAGGAAGACGTTTGTTTTGAAGATGCCGCATCGGAATTGTGAGTACTAAATTTGCTTGATGTAGAGTGCAAGAGGTTTTTAATTTTTGTATTTTATGCTAAATTCATTATGTGTTTATGGGAGGAAAAGTTTGAACTGTTTAAGTGCAGTCCATCAGAAAAGCGGTTTGTAAAGTATCTTAACTTGTATTTTGAGATGAAATAGGTGACTTAAATCCCATGCATCGAGGTACTTACTATATACTTCCAATATATAGTAAGCTTTCAATACATAGTCGCTTTGTGAGATTTAAAAAAAAATTATACATCTTTTAGATAAAGAATCGTATTCAATCCAAACTGTTCAACAAACAGCTGATACCAGGATAAGACCATCCGTCCCCTTCGAAGATATGGATCATGTCAAAAATTATGTCAAAATAAATAGGGCACACAAATTCATAATATAAATTATATTCCATTCAACCATATCTAAAGAAATTTAAACCTGTTAACTTTAACAGAAGACTCGAAGTAAAACTGGCAAGACTTTGTATAGGACATACCTATTTAACTCAAAGGCCTTTGCTACACTTAGAACGAGCTCTGACATGCCCGACGTGATTCAATCCTATCCGTTAGACACATTTTAAGTGAATGTCCTGACTTTAATGCTATTAGACTTAACCATTTTGGTTCCACTAATCCTAGTATTTTTAATCCTAGTAGAAGATTTATTAAGTGATCATCATCCACAAATCTGTTTATTTATATAGACATGGGTTTTTAAAATTTTATCTAAATATTTTTTGAATTGAAAAGTTTTTATACAATTTTATCTTTATAAAATTTTGATCAGTATTAAAATCATGAATAGTGATAAAACCTATTTGTAGTTATGAATAGTTTGGCATAACGCGTGGCCAAACCTGACACTTATGCCAAAAACAATTCAATCAAACCAAACTGTTTAATACTTTCCAATATAACCCCTCACAGATAAAAACATACATATTTTCTTAACATGTTTAGAAATGAAGAATCTTATTTGATCCAAAATGATTTCGGCATGGCTAAACCTAGCCCTTGTGCCATAAAAATTCAATCGATCCAAACTGACTTCGCAATACTTTCAAATAAACCACTCTTGTCACTGATTAAAAACATACAAATTTACTAATTGTGTGGAGAGATACGGGATCGTATTTAATCCAAACTGGTGTACGTTAAATATGCTACCTCGAATGTCGACTTTGGCGTATTCTGGAAGTTTGGAGAGCGGGCTAACAGCTCAGGAGAGATTGATCCCGGACCGGTCACCAATAGCCCACTGTTGCTGTGTACGACGTTATTTAAAATCCATTACTTCTCATTAGGAATTTTAACTTTTACTCATTTGGTTGGTATTAATTACTAATAATTATGAGCAATTTAGTGTATTTATGATGGGAATTTATTTTTCCATTTAATAAATGGCTTTATAACTTCAGTTCTAAATAGTTTTATTTCCAAACTAGCTTTTGAAATTCTAAAATTTCCCTCACGGCTTCATAGATATATCTGCTTAAATTTGCGTGTTCAGTGTAATTGTAATAGGAAAATGTTTCACTAAATCCCTATTTTTCCATTCCAGGATCAAGGCTCCGATATGGATCTGAAAACAAAGATTCTGCTATGGACGATGAAAATTGCTATTTATATTTATGATCTAGTTACATTTCCGGTGTATTTCCTAGTCCAGCAGCCGTGGAAGAAATGGAAAGCCAACAGAACAGTTTGGGTACGTTTAATAGCTGCTACACACATTATTTAAAAAGTTTTGAGTTGATGCAAAATTTCATCTCGTTTATGGAGCTTGATGGCACTGTATTGCAATACCGAAGTGTTATCTACTTCACACGTGTCAAGTTTAGACCTTGTTCGAAAGAAGGAATTTAAGCTGTGGAAACAATTGTGTTTTTAAATTTTGTCTAACATTCAAATGACTCAAAATAAGGAGCAATTTCGACATGCTTTTTTTACTACAGAAAAGGCAAGAATGTATTTCAAAAGAAGGTGTAGTGCGAGAATGTCACAGATATATGGATCAAATGTAATTAGTAATGAAATAATTTTTTTTGTCACAAAAATACTATCAACTTTGAATCAACCCAATATTATAAACTCGTACTTGTAGATGAATTGCCTCTTTAATACTATGATGTTCGTGATAACTGGAATGAATGATATATGCACGGCACAGACTTGCAAAACCTAAATATCAGTATTTTTAAGTTACAACCACAAAAAAGTGGTGATTTGCATAACCGAAGAAATTCCGTAGAAAGCTGGCTCGTGTTCAAATTATGGAATCGTGACGACACTGAGGTAGGAATGGATACTGCTGACTTAGGAATTCCTCCAAATCTCACTCTGAGTATGCAAGCCCATTACAAAGCTTGCATCAGTGTTCGAGGAGTCATTCAGTCTATAAAGGACCTATCTTTAAGATGTAAATATACTTTAGAAGACTTTTTAAATTTTGAGTTTAAAAATACAGTTTTTAGGATAAATAATTGGTTTGTGCTTGAATCATTTCTGAGAAAACAGTTACTCTTAAATCATTAATTATCTATTTTAGATATAATTAGCTAGCTTGTTTTTTGAACAATGTCTCGAATTATAATTTGTTCAGGAAAAAATTCCTGTAGAAAATTATTCCTGATATTCATGTTTTGACCTTCTCTAGTTGCTAGGGGAATAGGTTATTACAATTTTTTCTCTAAGAAAGTAAACAAAATCGATTTATTTCAGGAATTAAAAAAATTAACTAAATTTATTTCTTAACTAATAACTCTGACTAAAGGTAAAACAGAATTACAGTATTATATAGATCATACTGATACAAAAATAAATATAATAGATTATTTTGTTGAGTTTTCATTGTTTGAACAAAACTTCATACTTCAAAAACAGTCTTTTAGAAATTGAGTTTAAAGTTTTAAAAATCTGTTTGGTTCATGGTAACAGTACCTGGCAAACCATTGTAACTGAAAAATATTTCGAAAAAATTACAGGATCTTGGCATCGTTTGAAAGCTAAGAAGTTTAAAAATTTTATGAATCTATAAAAATTGATATTATGGTCTATTATCGTGATTTCTAGTGTATACATGCACCTTAACTTTCAATTACCCTTGCTCATGACACCCAGTGCAGTTTCATCCCTTCATTTCAAAGATCTTTTTTCTGTTTGGCTTCTGTTTTTTTTTTTTACTCGTCGGTTTGGTAACTTTACCGATATACCTTTAGTATAATTTCCCCTTTTCCAGGTCACTTTACAGCAAAGTAGCACCTGAAAACCTTACTGTTCTTTAAGGTTTGCTTACCATTCAAAAGATTTCAAACAGATCCGTCGAGTACAGTGGATATAGTTTTATTTAGTCGGAATGTGAGATGTGCCTATAATACGAAATCCACCATCATAATTTCTGTATTCCTGGGATATCGGACCTTTCATAAGGTCTTAAGTAGTATATTTATGACTAAGTTATTAATTGAAAAGCTGACTTGGCTCTCGGTTTTTAAAGTGTGGGTACATAGGAATAAAGTATACTCTCTAAGAAATTCAGGATGGTATGGGGTATAAACACAATAGTCAGTTCTTAACTCCACCGTGTTTCTGGTTTACATTGTCGGAATAGAGAACTACAAACTTCAAAATAATTGTTCCATTGGTCTACACTGACTTCATTCTTTCAAGAAGTAGCACAAACTTAAGGACTGAAGTCCGATTTCAACAAATTCCTGTCTATTCTGGTTTTTGCTGAAAGTCACGAAATTTCAATCCATTAATAAACTGGCACATCACATTTCATCTGTCACACTATTCATAATTTTAAATAACCACTTTAATAATTTTCACCATAATGACGTCATATTTTAAGATAAAATGTAAAAAGAAATGTGTTCGCCTTCTAGATAAATGTTTTATTTTTACTTTCATGTTAGCGTATCAGGCTTAAATTCAAATCCACTCTATTGGTTTGTCTATTAACATTTTCTCGGTTTTATGGAATTGCTTTTCATCTTTCGTTTGACACAGCTTGTCCTGTTTTGACCTTGCGCCATTAAACCCAAACCAACCGTAAATAACCTGTTCACCACAAATAAGCATCTGGATAATACAGAACTTAATGTCACGAACCTACTTCAGGAATTAGCGTTTAAGATGCGATTAACATTAGTTTCCTAGTCCTCGAGGTACCTTGGACCATGAGATAACTAGTACCAAGCATAGTGAAAAGTGTTCTCGAGCAGTCTCATGGTTTTGATGTTTGTCTGGTAAGAATTGTGGTGATTTCAAACAATTTGATTTGACCAAATATTTTTCATAAATTTTCTTAACCTTGATGTTTTTCAAGTGTTTCAGTACTGTAATTCAATCTATTTTACAGGCTAAGCAAATACGAGAAGAGGATCCATACAGTCCTTGTGTTCGACACGTCCGGAGCTGTATAAATCCTTTGGAAGGTATAAAAACCATGGATGAACTCTTCCGCATGTCGGTGATTAGATTTGGCACAAACAAATGTCTTGGAGTGAGAGAAGTAATCTCGGAAGCCGACGAATACTTCAAAAATGGAAAAGTCTTCAAAAAGGTATTGAACTATGTTCACATTTTACACCTAGCTTGACGTTTGCTTTCTGTTTGGTGCAGCTTGGCGAAATGGGACCCTTGCGTCATTGAAACCAATCTATTTTGAACCTTTCACCATTAAACCTCGATGAAATAACTCGTTACCATAGTATAACCTGCCCAATGAGCTCCTTTTTCCTACATTCGTTTTGGGTCATGTTTTAAGGGTTTGGGTGGAATTCAACCAATTATTCTTAACTGAAGAGGGTAAATAAATCTACAGTGGGTCGATCGCAACAGATGTTTCCATTGTTTGAGTAAGGTGAGGGAGTGCATAATCTAGAAGCACTCGTTTATAAGTAATGTGGTATACTTTTAGTTGTAAAAGGACGTTTTCATAAAAACCCTTTGCAAAACATCTTATGATTTGTAACTTTTAAAACGTCTTAAGATGTAACTTAAGATTTGGCTGTTCGAAGGAACAACCTACCTACCCATGTTTTCTTTACAAAATCTCATGCGTTTGTTTAGCAGGTCTTTGATCACTTGTTTGACACTAAAATGGATGTGAAAGGAAGCGCTGGCCAATCAGCGACGAAACATCGGGAATTGACAAGGGAATTTCTTATCGTGATTGTCCAGCGCGTCCGCATAGACCTTGCTTTAGACTAAAACAAAGTTTGTAGTTGTCGTATTGTTTATATATTTAATGTCTTCGTAGGTCCGATTGGGAGACTATAAATGGTTCTCTTATGTTGATATTGACCAAAGAATAGAAACTTTGAGCAGAGGTATGCTGGAGCTTGGACTACAACCAAAGAAGCAAGTTGTAATACTGGCTGAAACTAGAATAGAATGGATGCTTGTGTGCCAAGTGTGTTTCCGGATCAATGTACCAGGTAACTTTTATTTCAAACAGTGGAAATAAATTGGTTATTCTTCTGACTTTCTTGAACTTGGGATTCATGTCAATTTTTTGTTTTAGTTGCGACGTTGTATTCTACTTTGGGTGAAGATGGAATCATACATGGAATCAACGAAACTGAAGTTACCCACATATTTACTTCACAAGAGTTGCTGCCGAAGCTGAAGGTAAAATTTTGTCGCTCTTTTAAAACAATCAAAATTATTTGTATTAAGATTTCTCTTGACTTTTTGTTTCATGTGCTGAAAATTAAATTTTGGTATACTTTAAAATCAATCAAATCTGTTGGCATGAAATTAAAATTTCTTGACTCCGTTTTTGTAGAAAATTGTTGAGAGAACTCCAGCAGTCAGTCACATTGTTTACATGGAAAGTATAAGGCGTGCAGATACCGCTGGATTTCCAGACAAGGTTTCAATCGTTTCCTTTTCTCAGTTGGAAAACATGGGAGCAACTTGTGATCCAGGTGAGCTTTAATTTATTTTCGATTAGGGGTTATAAAGGATGAAGGCTCATTTTTACACTGGTGCGGGTGTCTGAATCCGGTCTTCATAATCATGAGACCAAAACTTATAGTGACCTGGAGAAAACGAATATTCATCTAAAGTGTTCACGGGGCCATTGAAGGTACCCATCCATTGATTCATTATCTCATTGAATGGCATGACAGACTGGTGAATTCACAATTTTTGTGGCCACTATAGAAATGTTCATTCACCCATCTGCAGTTATAAGATGTTAAACGAGGCGATAAGATGCTAAATCGGCTAACAAAGTAGTCACGTGACTACTAGTCAACATGTTGGTCCCTCTTCGAAGCTCCTCGGAATTTTTATACCTTCATGTTGTTGATCAGCATGTTTTTAATCATAGAATTCTATCATACTGCTTCAGTCAATAATTTTAATTTCTTTCCACGAATATCTTTTTCATATACATAACCCGATTTCAAAGGTAATGAAATAAATGTTGTGTTGTGTAAATTTCTTGCGCAAGACTTGCATCGACATTTTATCACAATGTTTTATATTTGTATTGATTTTTATTTTTATCTTGCTTTTGGCGCGTCCGCTTTCAGACCATGCGCCATAAAACCTTAATATCCAATCCAATCGCAGCTCCTTGGTAGCCATGCTCAGTCTACTTGCATTTCACGTTTATGGATTGAAAAATATTATGGTGAAATACTTGTTTCGTTGCATGGGGCAAGAAAAATATGGGCGACCGTAAGACAAAAGTAGCATTTTAAAATAAACTTCAATTTTAAATAAACATGCCCAAAACTAAATTTTCCGAAATTAATTTTAAGGCTTATATCCAGCTTGTACGTCAATTGGAATCTGCTCTTTAACCCGAACCAATGAGCAACGTGAACGGAAAAGATTGACGTTTTAATCATTCCCCTTCTCGTTTTTCATTGGTTCGACGAATCCAAATACTGAGATGGGATTGGATTGATGTGCGCGTGTGTAATGATCCTTTAGTCTTGAGCGTTTTTACACACAAGAGAAGTGCTTTTATGAGAATTTTAATTTTGTGTTCTAATTTTAAAATTTTAAGTAGTTTAGATCTTCATGGAAACGTCTTAAGCGCAGCATGTTTTGAAATTCCGATTATGTTAGGCCTTGATCAAATTACATGACTCAAACTTTTGCTTCTTTATGAAATGAGCTTCGAACTACTACATTTTGGTAAAGCACTAGGGGGCTCCGCCTACGCTCGCAACCCCGGGGATTGCTACGCGAACCAAGACTTCTTTCGCCAGAGTCGGTTTCGCCGTTGCAGGAGATTATCTAAATAATTCGTATACACCTGATTTGACTCTGAATCGAATTAAACTTAAACATAGTTTGAAATACATTCGTAAAAAATGAGATTCATGGAAAATTTGGTGGCGACATCTATGGGTAATTTAATAAACTATTTGTTCAGACTTGAATGGCCGATCCTTTAAAGAGATTTTATACATAAATTTATTTTCAATATATCGAACCGTTAGTACCATACAATTTCTATTTGTATATTTTTGAGACCCAAGCTGTCTAAATATATCTGCCTTGTTTTTAAGGCGTTTTCATGGATTTTTACGCAAGACATGTTTTTAGGTTTTGAGCATTTGAGGATATATTTTAGTTATTTTTTGCTATCGCGGGATCTATATTTTACCTTGTATTGCAATACTTTATTTCAGTGTTGAAGCTAAATGTGATTTTATCAAATGTGAAATGTTTTTTAAACAAAATAAATGTATTTAATTTTTCAGTTTCAAAGCCTGATCCTCCAGATCCTAATGATTTAGCTGTGCTTATGTATACATCTGGATCAACTGGCGTTCCCAAAGGTTTGATTCTTAATTTTCAATCAAAAATGCATTTTGTAAAATGTTTGGATGCTTTAATATTCATATCGAAAGTATAAACTTACATATCCATTCGCTGTAATTTTAAGAAAAGAATATCTGCTGTTTAACTGTGAATGAACTATTTATTGAACACACAAATAAAAATAATCTCAAGTCTTTAAACACTGACATTTCTTGCAGGAGTAATGTTGACTCATAAGAACATGGTCACTACAGCATCCGGACTCCTCGACTGTATACCAAAACTGAAGTATGTACAACCAATATTTATAAAAATTTTATATTGTGTTTTGAAAATTAGACCTTCAATGGCTCATTCCGAGTTTAAACTTCGGGAAATTTTACAATTATCGTTACCTTTTTCTAGAACAGGGATGGCGAACCTATGACCCACGGGTCAGACACTGACCCACGCAGGCTTTTTAAATGACCCACGCATTGATTTTTATAAAATATACATTAAGAATTTTAATTATTTTTTGAACCCCTCATTTAAAAAAATATGAAGAAAATACAAGCGTTAGTAAAGAACTTAAAAATGAAAAAAAAAATGTGTAATGATTTTGTAAAATGATATGGATTTATTGATTATACATAATGCTATTTTAAAATTTATATGAGAATATTAGGATATTTATATGACGAAACTTGACATCTTTACTAGGGATTTGGAAATGACTATTATTAAATATTTTCCTCAATTACAAAAACATTTTCAAACACAATAACAATGGAAAATACGCTTGACGTTTAAGAAAATGCAATAAAAAAATATTTAATGATTATACAGGAAATAAAACAAGCCTTTGAGGAGATATTTAATAAATTTAAGAGTATAGAAAATACATTTCACTTTATTTTATATCCATACGAAACGAAATTAAAAACAATGGAGTTGAACGAATTTAAGTGGCTAGGTATCCAAAATTTAGAAATGGAATTAGTTGAATTTCAAAGCTCAAAGCAGCATGGGGGAGGGGTTTAGAAAAATAAATTTGATAACTTTATTTCCGAAGTAGAAGGGAAAATGTCTGAAATTAGTGCAAATTACAATCATCCCACGTTAAAAATAGAAAATATTATATTAAACGTATAGGATTCTTTACCAAATAATTTTATATCAATGAAGAAAGTTGCTAATGCTCTTTTAACGATGTTTGGATCCACATATTCAATTGAAAAATTGTTTTCTTTGATGAATTTTGAAATGTCTACCAATAAAAATAAACTCGGAAATGAATTGATTGCAAAATGTGTTTAACTAAAGAATATTGAATATGAATATTAAGAAACAATTTTAAGAATGTTAAGACCCAATATTAAGAAATTATCTGACAGAGTTCTCATTAAGTATACTTTAACTTTATTGTACATACACATACCTGTAACTATATTATCTATTAAAATGTAATATTTCGTACATATATACGTTTTCTTTTCCTTGTTCATTAAAAACTCGGTGCCAGGGGGCTAGGCATGATTTCTCCCCTTTTATATCAATTTTTTGCTCTTCACTTGCAAAACTAAAAGTAGTAAAACAAAAAGGAATCGTTAACTTATTGAAGAACTTATAATTGAGAACCAAAAAAAGTAGTTTTTTACCATGCTCCCTCTACCCCATTTCCAAGTGACCCACCATCTAGTGCTAAAAAAAATAATGAACAAAATTTGACCCACTTCTTAAAAAGGTTCGTAGTCCCTGTTCTAGAGCTCTTGGCTGCATAATAGAATTTTGTTTTTAATGCAATGTATAATATTTTTCGACACCGTAAGCGCATCGTACAATGTTGGTATATTTGATTTAGAATGAATACAGGGTGGTCGAAAATTCAGTCCGTCTCATTACTGTGAAGAATATCACGTGAAATATGGTTTAAAGTTGGACGGTATCCCACCTACATTTTATAGAATATGCTAAAAACGATTCCCTTGAAGATCAATTCACCACTGCACTCTGCAGCATATTTTGATACACTGATGCAACTCGCTGACGTAAATGTTCCGTATAGCAACTCTAACGTTTTCCTTCCGTTAGTCTTGGGATTGTTCCCTTACGAAAACGTTCAACAGAATATGGCTTAAGGAGTCCTCATTGAGAATTATGGTCCATTTTTCACACAAACTATAAAGTAACCTATAATTCTGTATAGTATAGGTGTTCCAAATTTCGCCTACCCTAACTATTTCTCCATTTCCCAACCCAGGAGGCTGAGAGAAAGCTGGAAACTAAATGAATATCTCTAGGAACTATTCTCCTTTGGTTTCCAGAGATCATATACCTTCTTTACGTATGTCAATTTAAGTTAACTAGTAAAACTTCAAAAAAAATTCCCAGTATTTTCAAGAGCTGGTTCCTAATATCGTCTACCCCTGTTCCTATTAACACCCACCAGGCGAAATTAGAAGCTACTATTAAAATCGAGTTGCTAGTAGAGCATACCTACCTTTAGTATTGAATGTACTTTCAAGTCATATAAACAAAATTATGATTTGGAAACACTTACCTGGATATTCCCTGAATTGATTGGAGATAAAAAAAATGCGTTGTGATCACAGCCTCAAATACTTCAGATGCCATAGTGTTGATATAAGTGATAGGAAACTGGCCGGTGGAGCTACGTATGGCAAAACACTAGACCGTCAAAGTAAATACTTAAACTCGTAGATGTCGCGCATACTAGTAGCTTGCAAACACGAGTAGGCGATATTAAGCACAGGGGCGATGTTTGGAACACCGACCCATACCTTATTTCTTGTTTCACGACTTTACTTTTCGATAGAACTTCTGTAGAGTTGGCTTGGTTTTCTCTAGAACTCTGTAGAATATTTTTTCTAGAGACCTAAATTTGGTTTGTCTAAAATTCTTTAGAGTTCCATGGAACCCTAAAATTTTTTTTGTAAGGATGAGCATACTTTCCCTTTAAACTTCCCCAAGGATAGAAATCGAATCAACAGGTCCGGCCAACGAGGTCACAACCCTCTGATCACAGTCCGTTCTTCAGTAAAAGGCTCAAGGATTTGAGTCGGGTATTCGCCAAATGTATGACAGGTCGTTCTGTCCTGCTGGAAGAAACTGTATTCCAATTACTCAGTTTGGTTGACTATTTTACTTGCTTTTATTGGATAGACTTAATCTTGCCTGCAGCTTGTTCGCTGTCGGACCTTGCGCCATAAAACCCAAACCAACCAATTCCTCAGACGAGCTGCGCCATAGAATTCAGATTTGCTCGAGCTGCTTTTTTGTAGTTCACTCTGTAGTACCAAGTTGGATAACAGGCACCAGACTAGTAGACAGGCTCCTCAAGAAATATCAATACATGTCCAAAGTACTCATTGTTTAACTTTCACAAATGCATAATTTTCTATATTGTGTAATATGCAGGAATTCAAGGTTTAGAGTCGTATACACATTTACTTATAGAAACATATTTGTAAATTAAAATGACATATTCTGTGTAAAAAAAGAGCATTCTATATAAAATTTGTAAAAAAAAAAAAAAAAAAAAAAAAAAATTTGGAAGAATCGCTGCTCTGACGGAATGTGTTTTGCTCTCCAGAGTTTCTTATAAATGGTCTACCATATTTTTATGCTTTAGTTCAAGGAAATATGTATGCTTATATCTAAATTTAATTAATTTTTTGGCAAAATAAAAGAAACATTGATGCTTATTGTCTTACTTTTTAGGCCTGATGATGTTTACATTGGTTATTTGCCCCTAGCTCATGCCTTCGAGATATCTGCAGGTAAATGTTTTATTAATTTTTGGCATGACTTTGGCATTCGCGTAGCCAGTTGATGGCTGTGTATGGGTTAGCATTTGTAATATTCACTTACAATTTTATTACAGAATGTTTCTTCTTTGTGATGGGAATTCCCGTTGGTTATTCATCTCCTCACACAATGACTGACAAATCGACGGCAATAATGCCCGGATGCAAAGGGGATGCAACTTTGTTGAAACCTACCATAATGATTGCAGTTCCTGTAAGTAGATTTGGTACTTAAACCTTTAACTGAAAGTCAATGTGATGTTTAGTGAACTAAGCCTGTACGTTTTTCTTTCAGCTGATGTGCGACAGAATTCGGAAAGGAGTGATGGAAGTTACTAGACAGAAGAGTCGCTTTGCTCGGGAGTTTTTCCAGTTTGCTTTGGAATACAAACACTTCTGGTACAAGAAAGGCTATCAAACCCCATTATTAAACAAGTAAGTGATCACACATTTTAAAAATACAAATGATGCTCATAAGGTCAATGAAGTCCCTCCATCTTAATGAAAGGCACTACTAATTTTTAAGGTTTAAACCTTTTTTATTAAAATAATATATTTACAGTTTATGCTATCGTTTATTTTAAAACATGTGTATATCTCTCGAGAGTAGTGTGGCAGCTAAGAACCACTTCTACCCTTGTATCCACACATTCCTTTTCACCCCACTTTGCTTATTTGGGGAGAAACGTCCCGCTACAACTTGAATGTCGATGGCCCTGCTATCTGAACCTTATAAGGTCATTAACCCTCCAAGTGGTTTCGGCGAGCCACCAAGTTCTGTCTAATTTTGCTATTGACTCCATAGATATCGTCAAGATATTGCCGATTTTTTTTTTGTTACTAGATTTGGCAACTAGATCAAGGTCTGGTCAGTTTTCTTCATATAACGAGAGACGACGAGATCTTGATGGATGAAACTTCTCCGTAATGATTTGGTTATTTATCTCTACGAAATGACTCGTCATTAGGAAAAACTGACAGGAGAGTTAAATTTTTAAATCTCTCCTTTCCACACAGAAACGCAATTAAATCGGAAATAGATAACAAAGCAAAAGAGTTTTTGCATTGATTTTAAATGCAAATACTTATATTATTCATTTGCTATTGGTATTCATTTGCTTAGTTTAAAATGTCAAGTACGAAAAGAACTAGATTCGTATCTGAAATAAAATTACTAAAGACCCAAAGATTTAGATCGTATACATAAAAGGTCTGTCCAGAAAGTAATGAGACTGATTCCATAAAATTCGTTTATTTGAAGATAATTTCAGATACTTAATATTCTTCAAACTAGCTTCCTCCTGCATTAATACACCGTTACCAACGACTGTGCCACCCATTGATGCCCCGCCTGGAAGTCTTCTAAAACTGGAATGCTGTTCAGAACGCGCGTTACGTTTTTCTGCAAATTCTCCAGATTGTCAAAACGATGGCCTTTTAAGCTGGATTTTAACAGGGGATAGAAAAAGTCCGGAGGTGACAGATTGGGGTTGTAACGGTGGTTGGGGCAGCGTTGAGACGTTGTTTTGCCAGGAACTGAGTCGCTTTGAAGGCTTTTTCGTAATCTCTTCCGTCTTTGTTCCACCTAAACACTTGAGAGTTGGACAAAGAATCCTTCTAGTAGGCTTGTAACATGGCAAGCGTCTCGGTAGCCGATTTGTTTAGTTTTACACAAAACTTTATGGCGTATCGCTGCTCTATATGCATTCTGAAAACCTAATGCCAGTTTCAAACAGACTCTTTAGCTGACAACCCTCACTACCCGTACCGCCCGCAAACTCCGCCCCTTTGGCATTCTGCTTGGCGAGAAGAATTCAGTCTCGTTACTTTCTGGACAGATCCTGTAGGCTAAAAAGCTGCTGTTGTAGGCAAAGGGAGTCTAAGTTTGGTGTGGCTATGATTCGGTGAGTTTTTCCACTAGAAGTTGTAGGCGGCGTATGTTCAATTGAGGCGTTGCGGATACGAAGTGCGAACACAACATTGGGCGAAAAGTTTTTCCACATATTTTGGTTTGTCAGACATTAGAGAATAATAACTTTTTGTCGAGTCCTCCCTTTCTAACCCTATAAAACTAGGGCTGACAGTAGCTCTTCTACGTAATAGAGCGGTAGAGGTCAGCGTTTTAATGAGTGTTTCTAGAAACCAGCATTTGTTAAGGTCCCCCTTCGAATCCGCAACTCCTCTCGTTGTATTTCTTATATGCCAGTAAAGCTTTCCTCGCAAGTGTGTCAATTTCTTTGTGTATGTCGTGCTTTGCACAGTTTGACCAATTATAGCTTTGTATCATAAAAACCCAACAAAGCCTCGGTCTTTTGAGCTGACTATTGTTTAAGCTGTAAAAGCAATCAAATAACCATGATTTTTCAAGGGATTGGGTATAATTCTTTCTTGATTTAAATTTCCATGAAACCTTAACTGCAATTTCTAAGGGGGCTTATTCTCTTGTTTGCTTTAATTAAAAATTTATCAAAGTTAACAGTAATCCCTGAGTGTTAATTGTTGCATTACTTCTATAGGCTTGTATTCAACAAAATTAAAAGTATGGTGGGTGGTAATGTCCGTATTATGGCCTGTGGAGGTGCTCCTCTTTCTCCTGACACTCACGACTTCATAAGGTTGGCACTAGATGTGAAAATGCTTCAAGCTTACGGTATGACGGAGACTGCTGCTAGTGCTACAATTATGGCAAGTAAGTAAATTGGTATTTGTGAATGTGTTATTGGATTCTCATTCTTTTATTATAGAATGGTGAACTCGTCCACACCTACTAAAATTAACTTACAGTATAGCTACCCGTATCAAAAATTTAAGGATATTACTGAATTCGTATCAACCACTCTCGCCTGATCTCAATCCAGTAGAGCGTGTTTGGGATGATCTCGGTTGTCACAGAAGCCTACAAAAGACCACACGAGTAAAGACTTGCTGTAGTGCGCGAATCAATCTTGCCACGGGAACGTTTGGACAGCCTTATGGAAATCATGCCTGCATTAGCGTCAGAAGCCAGTACGATTTCTATTGGGTTGCTTTGAACAAAACAAAGGTTTTTTTGCAATGTTGCAATGGCTATAACCTACAATGTGTTCACCTAAGCATTTTCTTTACATATCTTTAGTTCCAGTATCACCGATACATCGGCGCAGATATTTGGTTTGATTCTCAGATTGCATTAGCCTTAAGTTTTAATCGTGTGAATATATTGGTGACACAAATCTCCACCACTAAGTACTTTTTGGTACATTAAGATTGCATCGTCTCTTTCCGCAGTTGCGTTAACTTTTGTACCGGTGATTAAGTTCACAAAAGCAAAATTTCAATGACATTCAACTTTAATTTAAAGAATTAAGAGGCAAAAGAAAATATATTTTTACTAGTGCATAAGACAGGTGTCCCTAAAGATAGTAGATATTTTTAAAATCTATAAATATTTGAAAATGTGTGCATTTAAATGCATTTTGCATGGAAAGGATCAAAATTGTTTGGCAGTGAGGGAAAAAAAGTTAGTTACAAATAAAACCAACAGCGCATTGTACTGTGCTTTATACGTTAAACATTTTGATTATGTGTATCTCTGTCACCTTGATTGCAACACTATTGTGCATGGTGTCATTTTAAAGCTGAAAAATCTTTTCAAATACGTGTACATTTATAAGTTCTTTGAATTGAACATTTCGAAAATAGTTTCCCTGTAAACATGAATACTTATAACAAAAAATAGACTAGTTAATTTCAACTTTTCGATCTGCAAAATGCAGTCTTACTTTTCAAACTGTACCTTGCGCCATAAACCCTAATCACCTACCTACTTTCCAAACTGATGGCTCAATCAGAAATGAGATCTGTTCCGATTATTAGGAGTTTTTGAAATGTCTAGTCTTTTGATATCTTGTACTTCGACTATTTTTGATTAAATGCTTTACGTAAACTTGTATCGTATGACTTACAATTATACGAATTATTTTCAGTAAATGATTACAGCACGGGACGTGTAGGTGCCCCTCTGAGTAATTGCTACATAAGGCTGGTGGATTGGCCCGAAGGTATGCTAACGTGTTTGCTTTGACTTCTCTTATATTACGCATTTTAAAAACTTTATTCGTGTAAGGTTGCATATTTAGAGAGCTTGATTTGTGTAGGGTTGCATATTTAGAGAGCTTGATTTGTGTAGGGTTGCATATTTGGAGAGCTTGATTTGTGTAGGGTTGCATATTTGGAGAGCTTGATTTGTGTAGGGTTGCATATTTGGAGAGCTTGATTTGTGTAGGGTTGCATATTTGGAGAGCTTGATTTGTGTAGGGTTGCATATTTGGAGAGCTTGATTTGTGTAGGGTTGCATATTTGGAGAGCTTGATTTGTGTAGGGTTGCATATTTGGAGAGCTTGATTTGTGTAGGGTTGCATATTTGGAGAGCTTGATTTGTGTAGGGTTGCATATTTGGAGAGCTTGATTTGTGTAGGGTTGCATATTTGGAGAGCTTGATTTGTGTAGGGTTGCATATTTGGAGAGCTTGATTTGTGTAGGGTTGCATATTTGGAGAGCTTGATTTGTGTAGGGTTGCATATTTGGAGAGCTTGATTTGTGTAGGGTTGCATATTTGGAGAGCTTGATTTGTGTAGGGTTGCATATTTGGAGAGCTTGATTTGTGTAGGGTTGCATATTTGGAGAGCTTGATTTGTGTAGGGTTGCATATTTGGAGAGCTTGATTTGTGTAGGGTTGCATATTTGGAGAGCTTGATTTGTGTAGGGTTGCATATTTGGAGAGCTTGATTTGTGTAGGGTTGCATATTTGGAGAGCTTGATTTGTGTAGGGTTGCATATTTGGAGAGCTTGATTTGTGTAGGGTTGCATATTTGGAGAGCTTGATTTGTGTAGGGTTGCATATTTGGAGAGCTTGATTTGTGTAGGGTTGCATATTTGGAGAGCTTGATTTGTGTAGGGTTGCATATTTGGAGAGCTTGATTTGTGTAGGGTTGCATATTTGGAGAGCTTGATTTGTGTAGGGTTGCATATTTGGAGAGCTTGATTTGTGTAGGGTTGCATATTTGGAGAGCTTGATTTGTGTAGGGTTGCATATTTGGAGAGCTTGATTTGTGTAGGGTTGCATATTTGGAGAGCTTGATTTGTGTAGGGTTGCATATTTGGAGAGCTTGATTTGTGTAGGGTTGCATATTTGGAGAGCTTGATTTGTGTAGGGTTGCATATTTGGGGAGCTTGATTTGTGTAGGGTTGCATATTTGGGGAGCTTGATTTGTGTAGGGTTGCATATTTGGGGAGCTTGATTTGTGTAGGGTTGCATATTTGGGGAGCTTGATTTGTGTAGGGTTGCATATTTGGGGAGCTTGATTTGTGTAGGGTTGCATATTTGGGGAGCTTGATTTGTGTAGGGTTGCATATTTGGGGAGCTTGATTTGTGTAGGGTTGCATATTTGGGGAGCTTGATTTGTGTAGGGTTGCATATTTGGGGAGCTTGATTTGTGTAGGGTTGCATATTTGGGGAGCTTGATTTGTGTAGGGTTGCATATTTGGGGAGCTTGATTTGTGTAGGGTTGCATATTTGGGGAGCTTGATTTGTGTAGGGTTGCATATTTGGGGAGCTTGATTTGTGTAGGGTTGCATATTTGGGGAGCTTGATTTGTGTAGGGTTGCATATTTGGGGAGCTTGATTTGTGTAGGGTTGCATATTTGGGGAGCTTGATTTGTGTAGGGTTGCATATTTGGGGAGCTTGATTTGTGTAGGGTTGCATATTTGGGGAGCTTGATTTGTGTAGGGTTGCATATTTGGGGAGCTTGATTTGTGTAGGGTTGCATATTTGGGGAGCTTGATTTGTGTAGGGTTGCATATTTGGGGAGCTTGATTTGTGTAGGGTTGCATATTTGGGGAGCTTGATTTGTGTAGGGTTGCATATTTGGGGAGCTTGATTTGTGTAGGGTTGCATATTTGGGGAGCTTGATTTGTGTAGGGTTGCATATTTGGGGAGCTTGATTTGTGTAGGGTTGCATATTTGGGGAGCTTGATTTGTGTAGGGTTGCATATTTGGGGAGCTTGATTTGTGTAGGGTTGCATATTTGGGGAGCTTGATTTGTGTAGGGTTGCATATTTGGGGAGCTTGATTTGTGTAGGGTTGCATATTTGGGGAGCTTGATTTGTGTAGGGTTGCATATTTGGGGAGCTTGATTTGTGTAGGGTTGCATATTTGGAGAGCTTGATTTGTGTAGGGTTGCATATTTGGAGAGCTTGATTTGTGTAGGGTTGCATATTTGGAGAGCTTGATTTGTGTAGGGTTGCATATTTGGAGAGCTTGATTTGTGTAGGGTTGCATATTTGGAGAGCTTGATTTGTGTAGGGTTGCATATTTGGAGAGCTTGATTTGTGTAGGGTTGCATATTTGGAGAGCTTGATTTGTGTAGGGTTGCATATTTGGAGAGCTTGATTTGTGTAGGGTTGCATATTTGGAGAGCTTGATTTGTGTAGGGTTGCATATTTGGAGAGCTTGATTTGTGTAGGGTTGCATATTTGGAGAGCTTGATTTGTGTAGGGTTGCATATTTGGAGAGCTTGATTTGTGTAGGGTTGCATATTTGGAGAGCTTGATTTGTGTAGGGTTGCATATTTGGAGAGCTTGATTTGTGTAGGGTTGCATATTTGGAGAGCTTGATTTGTGTAGGGTTGCATATTTGGAGAGCTTGATTTGTGTAGGGTTGCATATTTGGAGAGCTTGATTTGTGTAGGGTTGCATATTTGGAGAGCTTGATTTGTGTAGGGTTGCATATTTGGAGAGCTTGATTTGTGTAGGGTTGCATATTTGGAGAGCTTGATTTGTGTAGGGTTGCATATTTGGAGAGCTTGATTTGTGTAGGGTTGCATATTTGGAGAGCTTGATTTGTGTAGGGTTGCATATTTGGAGAGATTGATTTGTGTAGGGTTGCATATTTGGAGAGATTGATTTGTGTAGGGTTGCATATTTGGAGAGATTAGTTTGTAATTTTTATACTTTCGAATATAGTATAAATGCATCCTTAATCGATTTTTCTACGCTTTTATTGTGTACGTAATGTTTGAAATGCCCTATATATATAGATATGTATAAACTCGTTTTCTTTCAGGAAACTATCATGCCACTGATAAACCATACCCCAGGGGAGAAATTGTTATCGGCGGTGACTGCGTAACTCTGGGGTATTTCAAGAATGAGAGTTTAACCAATGAATGCTTCAAAGAGCAAGACGGAATAAGGTGGTTTTATACCGGTGATATTGGGGAACTTTATCCTGATGGAACCTTCAAAATAATTGGTAAGCAATTTTTGTTTCGTATAGCCTATCGCTTCTGTTTTATGAACAATTATGTTATCGAAGGCACCTAAATCACCTGACACTTAAATCACCTATAGTAAAGATGGAGGGTATACAATAAATGATAAGATTCCGGCTTTCGCAACTCGCACAGCCTTTTGTTTGCCGGAGTTTCTTCCTACACGCACAACGATCATTGTTTTTAAGAATGGCACTTAAAATCTTTTATTAATGGACAGTTCCATTGTCAATTAGTGATTATATCGACTTGAAAAAGAGGAATACATATATAAAGAAAACGGTTTGTGTTTTAAAAGTATAATTACCTATTAACTTCATATGGAAATTTTATTCTCTCCTATTGGAATAAGTCTATCATTCCTATCCTACCTTCTAAATGTACTACCCAAATATGGCCTATAAAACCCCACCAACGTAACCTCCTTTCATCGCATTAAAATCCTACCTTGAATAATTTTTAATTTGAGTTTATATTTTTCAGATCGAAAAAAGGATCTCGTAAAGCTTCAATACGGAGAGTATATATCGCTTGGAAAAGTTGAGGCCGAATTGAAAACTTGCCCACTTGTCGATAACATATGCGTTGTTGGTAACGGCTTGCATGATTTCCTAGTGGCCCTAGTTGTCCCAAACACTGAACAGTTAAAGTCCGTGGCCAAGAGTTGTGGAAAAGAGGAGATGACCATTCATGAATTGTGTCACGATCCATCTGTGATTTCTGCTGTTTCAAAGGCCATCAGTGAACAGGGTCAGAAAAGTAAGTAACTATCGATTTATAATACATACTTCATGAATATGAAACAAGTTTAATAAAAATTCTGATTCGATCAAACGGTGCGTTTTAAAAACTTACTAGAATCCGCTAGTAATTTCATGTCACTCCATAATAAAGATTTTTTCCATTAATTAAATAACTCGAATACTTATCAGGTATAATATGAGAGTTCTTATTTAAAAAATAAAACCCCACTTTAATCAAATCTCTTGTTATTTACACCAAACCTTCACAACGTAAATAAGTGCATAAAATTTAATTCAAAATGTTTTTGTGCTCGTACCAATATCAGCATGTTTTATGGGCGCATTAAATTTAAGACATTAAGGCTGAATTGAAAGCAAGATATTGTCTTTCTTTAGCTCACAGTAAAGTAGAAAGGAGATATTGATAGATATTTCGAGGTAACCACTTCCCATTCCTTCAATGTGTTCTAATCATTAGATTGACATTCGAAAGTTAGTGTCTGATCTATATATAAAATTACGTCCTTATGCTTCAGTTCATTCTAAATGTCTATGTGCTAAGAACTAGGCAATGTTGAATTGATCCAATGTAAACTAGATGGATCGATCCGATGCACTTTGAAAGTTTTTCGAAAATATTTACTAGATTTCACACTAATACGAGTTTACTAAATCTTTTCAGGCAAACTGATGCGCACAGAAATCCCGACAAAAGTGAAGCTTTGTTCCGAAGAGTGGCAACCAGAAACTGGACTTGTAACTGCTGCTTTTAAAATCCGAAGAAAAATAATCGAACAATTTTATCAAAATTCAATTGATGAGATGTATAATCCGAAGACAAATGGTACATCGAAGTCGACGTGATTTTGAAATTTACATCGTATCATTTCATGTTGGAAGGCTGTGTTCATATTGACAGTCTGTTTGGAGGTCTGGTCAGGATGAACCTAACAAACATTTGACGAGCCACTGTTAAATGTATCAACTTTTGGATACCAATGTGATACCAAAAAAGGACTTCGCATATTGTTGAAGATTTCAAAGTTGTATTTTCATACTTAAATTTTATTGACATGTTTCCTACTAACGTGTTCTCTTAAACTATACAAATTTTAACAATTGCTCATTTTTCGAGTTATTAGTCAGTTACGAAAAATGTTTAAATTGGTTTTCTTAATCTGACTGTTTTAAAAATTTGTATTTATGAGATGTTTATTCATGTTTCTGAGAAATTACAATTAGACTGTTTAACAGGTCAGAAGTTGGTTTAATCTCAACGTTGTGAAATATGCCGTTTTTAACTTGTGTATTTTCGAAAGGCATGTGTTGACCTTTTTATAGGATCTGAGATGTATTTTGCTATTAACTTGTGTTTCACATTCCATTTGCATGTTCACTTGTATTTCAGCTTGGATATGTATGGTTGACTCTTGTGTACAGTTCTTTATTAAACTTTTGTATTTACACCGTTTTTCCTTTTGTCTTGTTTGGATGTCATACAATTGTCTCCGATTGAATTATCAGATAAGGCTTTATTCCTGGTTGCGGTTTGGTCGCCAGGTTAAGTGTCCGATTATCAATGCTTTAAAGAGTGAACCTTCAGATATTTTGAAAAATCTAATTAAAAAATACTTTTGAGTATAATGTGAGATTTTCTGTCGAGCTAAAAATATAGGTGACTTTCCTCTTTGAGGTGGTTTATACTTGTAGGTAGTACATTCCAAGATAGAGGAAAGTATAAAAGTAGGGTGAACGATAACTTTTAAGTAGTTATAGTTGTAGTTTATATGTTTAAATATAAAAGTTAGAGTGAGAGTAACAATTTCCACATTTTCAGCAAGATTTAAAATCTTTGAAACTAGTGGTTCAATAGAGCGAAATATTTGAATTATGAAGACTGGATATAATAAATCTAGATATACAATACAAATCTAATGCGATACAAATATTTTTAAATGTTTCAATCTCGTAATTCCAAATAAAATTTTTGTATAGAGGTAGGTATTTTAATTAACGTCGCAATGGAGCAACCCAACGGGCTATTGGCTATGGTCCAGGATCAAATCCCAAGGGAAAGATCGTAAGGTAACTCCACGTAATTGTGTAACACGGTCAGATGAATCCCACCTGAGCTGGTCCCCACTCTCGCTAATCCGTTACTCTTCCAACCGGGCTACCACGGCCCATTTGTATACTAAGATAAGTTGCGATTACTTAATCATTACGGTTACAAAAATACTTTACCGATACTTGAAATTCCAGAGTTCTGTTACAACCTTTTCCAAACTGCTTCGATTCACCCGATTTTACGGTATCTAGTTTCATGTCATTCGGTAGATCAGTTTCGAAATTACTTGTACAGACATTTTGGAGCTCCTAATGTTAAATCAGCTTCCCAGACATGGATATCTTCTGAAACAATATTCCTATAGCGCTGATACTTTGTAGCATGTTTCCGTTAAGGTACCAAACAAATCATGTATCTTTTTGTTTTAAAATAATTTTTAGTTTGCTAATTATTAAAATGATATTCGAAAAAATTATGAATAGGAACTGATATTTGACTGAAATCTATTCAAACTGAATATTTCCATACAAAATTTCAGCTCTTTCATCTGGATAGATTTTGCGCTACACTGAAAGCTTCACTACAGTGATATTGGATGTGTGACATCCACAAGTTGAAAATATAGTAAACTTAAGGAATGTATAATTTTTTGTAAAATGTTTGGCGATGGGTACTTCTTAAAATGTGGAAACAAGACGCATTTCATAACTTTAAACTTTAACAGCAAATAAATTTAATTCTAAAAATTGATTTTTTTTTTCCTCAATGGGTTTTTAGGTTCAGAGACAAGAATTGGTATTTATTACAATAGTTTGGTGTAAATATCCTTAAAATTCAATTCTTCACTTACAAATGTCTGATTTTGGACATCTATAATGTTAACTGATACAGGTACATCATCAAGAAAATAAATTCTGTGTTTTCCAGAATTGCAGAAAAAAATAATGATTAGAGTATAAGGATAGTTTGTTTACTATTTTGAACAGTAGATGGCATAATTAGTTTAAAATTTTGAAGAATTAACAAAGAAACGACACTAAACTCATCTTGCATGTTTCGCGATATCCAAGAGTTACGATCGAAATAGCTCAATACCTGAAGCAAAAAATACATTGGTAAGTACTTTAAATTGCATTTGTTTGTCTTTAAAATAACTATTTAAACGTTTAAAGTAATTTTTATGTGTTTTTGTGCATTTTCTTTGTTGTAAATATACTTTTCTTATTTTTAAAATTGGATGTCAAAATCGCGTAAAGATCTAATGGCCATTTTTTTTTTCGATTTAATTTATGTTAGAGGTGCCGATGTCCCAAAACATAAAAATATTAATTACAATCTCCTTTCGTCAGATTAATAGTTTTTTTTATCGAAAAGTAAAGTGAATTTAGCAGATACAATATTAATACCATTACTAGGCACATGTCCAGCAAATGTGTACGATCGATGTTAAATGATGACGGCGTCGATCGTTATGCAATTATGGATGTGATGTAGCAACAAACTCAATACGATTGTAAAGAATTTCGTTTTTTTTTTCAAATAGTATTTTTCTTTCTTTTTTATTTTCTGCTTTATAGCTGTAATGATCCTTTGAATATATTTTTTAAGATCAAACTTAGATTTTTAGAACGTTTCTTTTCCTGATTAAGTCGAGAGGAATTATAACTTTTCCAGGAGTTTTCAATGATAAAGTTATTTTTATTTATGATGATGTTTTACCTTTTGTATGTGTAAATATATAGCATTTAAATATCTTTTGTGATCATTTAAATGCCTCTAGTTCTCTAACGCCTCTAGATCAACCAAACCCAAAATTTTTGGAATTAGTAATAAAATTTTACAGAATTAAACAAATCTATTATTTTTGAAAATCTGGAAAAACAAAATTCTATTTTTAAAGTATTCAAATCTACTCTAACAGGCTAGCAATGCCCAAAATCTGTAACCTACAGGAAAGCAATGTCAAAAATTTGTAACCTACAGATCTTGTATTTATAAGTTTTAATTAGTAATTTTGCAGAACAGTTCCTGTCTTTGAATGATTGTATATTGTATTCTAGGCCTATAAACAATATATACAGCAAAAAAGTATTGATGTTAAATTTAAAAATTTTAAAAATTATTCATAGTTAACATTTAGTGTGTTCCCACATTTTGAGAATGTCCACAATATCAGTTATGTAATTTGTGGGACATTCCTTTTGTGTTCGTGGAAAGCTGAATAATGATCAATCTAATATGAATGAGTAAAACTATGTTTTTACTATACGTCTTAACGATTATTGTGGAAATTATTTGAATCTTAGATGGCGCTGGCGTCGTTGACGTCATGCGCCTTTCCTGCTCTCCCACACCTGCAGCCAGGGGTGCCAGTTCAGAGGTTCTACCTTTAGATCTGGAGATTTCAATTCGCTTCAGAGGTAAAAACAGAGGTTTATGTAGAGGTCTGAAGTATAATTATAATACGCCATTTGTAAACTAACCTAGAGGATTTTTGATGTTTTGAGTTGGCAACACTGGCCTGCTGGTTTTTCATAAGTGATTATGATTCACAGAGATTAACCTAGGTCCAGAGTGTTTTACGCAGTGACCATTTCTACTCAGTGTTGTACAAAGGTCAAGAAGATTAACAGAATCGAGGTAGCCTTAGCGGAATCTACGTAAGTCAGATAGTCACCATTATATTACGGCTTAGAGTGCCAATCGATTGAATGAATGAACATGGCGTCACAGTATAAACATTATCAAGTGAACAGTTGAATGTCGTCGTTATTAAACGTCGCTGTAAAGAATTCACTGTTCAACTAGCCAAATAAGTACGTAGTAGGATACCATATAATGTTAGTGGGCTGCTTCATTTGTCTAGACTACATCCCAATAATGCTGTGAGAAAAGTGAAGTGTAGCATTGTTCCACTTGCTGCATAATTCGTAGCTGTGTGAAAATGTGGATAAGTACCAGAGAGAGTGGGATCGGTTACCATGGATCTTAGAAGTGTCAGCTGAGGAATTTATCAAGCAGAGCCCTGTCAAATTCTAGGCCTCTATAGATAAACTAACAGATGCTGCTGGAGTTAAACAATTTCCCCAGACCTGTAAGCTTGCATTGACCTTAATGAGTTAACCATTTTTCTAATGCAACAGTTGAGAGAATGTTTTCTCAACTGAGTAATGTAAAAACTAAACACAGAAACTTTCTACAGCTGAAGACAACTGAGTCAATCATGAAGGTTAGGTATGGACTAAAATTTAGAGGTCAAAGTTATGTAGACTTTAATCCTAGTAAAGAAATGCTGATGAAATTTTAATTCATATGCAATGTAGGGCACAAAGCTCAAAGAGGCAACCGAACTTTAAAGAATTGAAGATGAAATATGAGAGATTTTTGAAGGATCTGGTGGAGGAGGGAAGGGGGGGGGGCATTATTTTCAGTATTAAATAAATGTATGAATATGCACTGCACAATTGAACAAAGATAATAATAATAAATGTACACAACAGTGTTTACATAATGTAATGTTACATAATGTACACAACACATTAAATAACGGATTTTGCTCAAAACGTGTATGTTATTAAGAACAGGGCTGTATAGACGGGAGGCTAATACTTGAAAAAGTCGTTAACCCTTTTTTGGCTTCTTAATCAAAAGCCTATTTAAGTTGGAAGAAAAAATATAGCATACACATATGAATATTAATCAAGCAGCACACAGCAGTCAAAATAAATAAGCACAATGCGCTTATAAATAAATGTCATTTGTGTGCTTAGCACATGGCACATTTTCAAAATATCGATATATATCGGCGTTGTTTCGTCGATAATATCGCGCCATTAGATATGTCGATATATCCCAGATCTATAAATCAGGTTTTCTAGAGATTTACGTCTGCAAAACAGAGGTACTTTGTTCTGAAAATCTGGCACCACTGCCTGCAGCTTTTGTCAGTTGATTAGTTGGAGTTCGACTTGATTCATTTCGAAAGAACCTAAGTGATCTTAATTTGATTGATTTGATTAATCTCGATTTGCATTAATATGTATTCTTTATCTATGTCTGTAAATAGTGTGTAAATAGTAATTAAACTTTAATTTAACTGAAAGAATCTCTGATCGTCATTTTGTATAGATCTAAAAAATACCACTGAACCACTCGATATTAGAAAATACTGCCATTTTGCGTCATGGTGCATCGGTCGACGAAACTATAATATTTTTGAAATTACACCAATTGAAAAACATTAGGATTAGCATTTATGCGAAGACTCCTAAAGGTAGGATTGATTTGAATATTTGTAAAAATGACTGAAGAGATTATTACCAAATTGAAATCAAAACGGAAAGTTACTAGAGCCGCGATGACAAAAGTTTTGAAACAGATTTAGAGAAAGACGAAATTAATGTAAGCTTGTTAGAAGAAAGTTTGGATTCATTACTCGCAAAAGCAAAAGTACTAAAAGAATTAGACGAAAATATAGAATGCAATTTAAAGGCTGATTCGGATGATTACGAAACTGAAATCGCATATTCACAAGAGTATGAAGAGAAAATTCAACTTTGGCAATTTAGAGCAAAAAGAAAATTGAAAGAATTAAATAAAAGCACAAATTCGGATAATGTAAACAATGTTGTTCTTAACGAAACCCTTGACTCTAAAATCGAAACGAAACAAACTCGCCTTCCTAAATTGACCACAATAAATATTATGGTGAATATACTCAGTGGACAAGTTTTTGGAACTCTTTTTAAGTATATCATTAAGTGTATCTTTTAAAGTTGCAATTCATGATAATGAATCTTTGTCTATAATCGAAAAATTTAATTAATTGAAATCATACCTGAGCTGCAACGCAGCGAACGCAATTGAAAGGTTTTGTATTTCGGAAGCAATCTATATATGATCAAGTTGTTGAAATTCTTGAAAATCGGTTCGGAAAAAAGGATATTATTATAAATTCACAAATGCAAAAAATTATAAACCTCATACCAGTAATTAAATCTAGTGACATATTAATACTTCGCAAATTGTGTGATACCATAGAAATACATGTACGTAGCCTACGGTCATTAGATGTCAAACCGGAAGCATATAGTCACATGTTAATTCCTATTTTAATGAAAACATTGCCTCCCGATATAAGTTTAGACTTTAATCGTGAAACGAACGAAACATCTTTTTTTGATATCGATAAATTATTAGAATTCATTAGAAAGGAGATCAACTATAGGGAGGAAAATTATTTCTTAACATCTGGTTTGCGAACTGAAACTATTCACCAGCAATCCCCTCCGAAGTGGCAAAGAAAAAATGTTGCGTCTGCTGTTGAGCTTTTGACGACAGTGAATGAGAACTCGCTTGTGAATAATATAAACAAAAAGGGAGTTTATAACGATAGTTGCCTCTTTTGCAAAGCAAAGCATGATTCAGAACTTTGTGAGTATTTAACTGTGGAAGAGAAAAGAGATTTGTTACTTAAACAGGATAGATGTTTTTTATGCCTCAGAATAAGACACAGAAACAGGGATTGCAGAACTAATATGTTTTGCACAGAATGCCAGGGTAGGTATAATCGTTCTATTTGTTTTCGGGATGATAAAAAACAAAATGAAAAAAAGAATAGTGGAGAGGAATCGAAAGATGTTCTTTCAGCACTTTCTCATGACAAACGTAATGGCATTTTGCTTCACACCTGTTGTGTGGTGTTAAAAACAAAAGTGCAGTCAATTACGATAAGATTGTTATTAGTAGGGCTCGGATCGATATGCAAAAATATGACCTGAAATATGCATTTCAAAATCACAAAATATGCACTAAACTCCACAAATATGCGAAATTGTAAAAAAATATATTAATTCTTACAAAAAGGGGTAGTAAATAGAATAACGTGAAATTGAACCACACTTTCATTCAATTAATTCGCAATTTTATTTTTACAGCGCAGTTATAGGTAATAAAAAATATACAAAGCAACAAATTTATTAATCTTACATCGTTGGGGGAAAATGTAGATTAAAATTAAGCATTTCAAATTTCCTCCGGAATGTAACTAGGTGGGTAGACGGGACATGTGCCCGCGACGGAATGAGTAGGGTTGCTAAACATGCCAACGACTTTTTTTACTAGTATATATATTTACGCATGATAAAAAATGAAAATTTATTAGTTGACTACAAAAACCAAAAACGATAAAAGGAAGTAAATGCAAATTGTGTGAAGGGTTGCACGAGTCTGATGTGAGTAAAGAAGTTTAGGATTACGGGCTCGTGTCTCGGAAGTTTCCTGTCTTCCAAGTGGCTTTGATGCGCCGACAAACGAAACTGAATTCGGTTAGCTTCAAAAGTGTCTAGTTGAGACGTCAGTTTTACGGTTCGATTATTTGTCAAGGAAATTGCTGCGAATTAATCGATTTACTTTTGAAAATTGAAATTAAGTCCTTGCCATCTTTGTAGAATTAAAAAATTTTGGATTTGTGGAATTAATGTGTGGTGGCTATTACAGGTGTTGTCGGGGAGGTGTTCCCGGGCGAAAACTAGTCTAGTTACATCCCTAAACATCCTCCAACTAATTGAAATTACATTGAATTATCAATGTTTTTTCAAGGTTTTGAACCTTGAAACTTCGTTTATTGTTACTTAAAACATTCTTCAATGAGGAGAATGACATTTCCACGTCACATGCGACGATGGGGAGAAATCGGTAAGATAGTATTTCTTGAGGGTCCGTCAACTCACATTCTGGTACAACCTCTCCTTCAAAATCTTTGACACAGCCTGAGAAGTCTTCCATTCAGGATTTCTTTTCAGTACCGCATCCAGCTTCTTCCTCGTGCTTTCCCCGATGGGCCCGTTCCACTCTTTACTTTTCGTAATCAAGTCATCGATTAGAGCCACAGAATTACACAGATCCATTCCTCTACTTTCCAGAGTGGTAATTAAATCAGGAAAATTGCCAAAATTGGATCTGACGTAAGTCACATTTTGGACCACAGAAGAGTTGTTCAGTGCAGCTTTTGCTTTCACAATAGCTTGGTTCCCGGTATCATCAAAACTTCCAATCACTTCTTTCAATTTTTGGTGATGTTCAGCAAAATAATTAGCCGCAGAAATCTACGTGCCCCATCTTGTGATTATTGGTTCAGGTGGTGTGGTAGAGGAATATTAGGATATGCATTTTTGAAAGCCCTTACTCTGCTAGGTGCCTTAACAAATTCCTTTTTTGTCGAAGATATTAATTTATTCAAATCAGGTAGACTATTCCTCAACTCTTCTGCAACGCGATGGACACCATGAGACATGCACGTTAGGTGAATCATCTTGGGATAAAACATTTTTAGGCTTTCTCCAGACTTCAGCATGAAGGCTGCACTATCCGTAACAAAAGCCAAAAATTGTTCCTCCCCATACTGCTGCGCGTGAAACCCCCACAAAATATTAATCGCTTCACCCACTGTCATGGCGATCGTGGAGTGATTAGTTTTTTCCAACTCTGCATAAAATTAGGTGACCACGTCCAGCTTCCTCTGAATTGAGTTTCCCAACTATTACATGGTCTACATATCGCCCGCAAGGATCAGTCGTTTCATCAATTGACATCCAGATGATGGAATCACCTATCTCATTTTGTATCCTTTTGATCACCTTCTCGTACACTGGCGTAATGTAATATTTCCTAAGTGTGGATTTATGAGGAATTAATTTGCTTGCGTATTTCTTCAAGAAGGCTCTAAAATGTTCATTCTCCAACTTATTAAGAGCAATATTTGATTTCAACATTGCTTCGCAGAGACCTTGGAACATGTCGTTCTTCTCCGACGATTGAGACTCTGACTACAACAGCCTTTCATCGGGTCAAAGTTTAAGATGCTTAACATTTCGAGCCCTTTTCATTCTTTGTTTGTGAGTCGCAGTTGATTTGTGTTGATCAAAGTAGCTTGCAGACTGAGAGTTTCCGTTGCAATTCGATTATTATGGAACTAAGCAATATGTTTTGCTTCATGTGCTTATGCTTTCATTACTATCTTTCTCTTACTCTTATATCTATACATTTTTGGCTAAACAAGAAAAGGCCAGGCCAAACAACCCAAATGTGTTTTGCTTCTGAAAATCTTTTCAAACGCACAAAGCAAAAGTCTTTAAAAAAAACTTTTTTGAAGTAAAATGTAAAAGTTTGTAAAAATGTTTGAAAATGGAAAATTTTATAAATGAGTAATGAAAAATTGTTCATATATGCACAAAACATGCAAAGAACCCCAAGACTAGAGTAGCCCCATTGAAGTCGATCACTTTACCTAGATAGGAACTCATGGGTGCTCTTTGGTCAGCTAGATTAAGCGTTAACATCACTAAAGCCTTGAAACTACAACTTTCTAATTTCTTTTGGACTGACTCGAAAATCACACACTATTGGATTAGAGGTTGTGCAAAGAAATTTAAGCTCTTCGTTAAAAATCGTATTGAAGAAATACAAAGTCTGACATCTCAGGCAAATTGGCATCATTGCCCTGGTAAAAGCAATCCAGCAGACCTGGCGTCAAGAGGAGCTAAAGTGCGCGTGCTAAAAGATGATCCTAGATGGTTACAAGGACCAGAATGACTTCGAATACCATCTGAATTTTGGCCCCGACAAGATGGCAAAGAGCTGATCGATACAGAGAAGCTCGAATATTGTAAGAAAATTGAGGATATTAATCAATTTCAATGTACGGTTGCCGAAGAAAGGCTATTAGACATTTCTAAATTTAACAATTTCCAGAGGCTGCTAAGAATTACGGGTTGGGTGAAGCGATTCATAAGTAGAATTAGGAAAGGTAATTTTACGGGTCCTTTGACAGCCGAAGAATTAAAAGATGCTGAAAATTATTGGATTCAGTCAGAACAAAAAGGGTATTACTCCGATGAAATCGAATCTTTGAAAAGGGGAAACAACGTTGGGAAGAATTCATCAATTTTTCATTACAATCCCTTTCTGGACGACAATGGAATTTTAAGAACAGGAGGAAGATTAGACCGCTCTAATATGTCGTATGATGAGAAACATCCAATAGTTCTCCCAAGAAATTCTTTGTTTACTCATTTGATTATTGAAAATACACATGTCAAGATGATGCATGGAGGAGTAGCAACAACTTTGGTGGAAGTTCGCAGTTATTTTTGGATCCCAAAGGGTTGGCCAAATTGTGAAAAAGTTGATAAATAGATGCCTTATTTGTAAAAAATATTCGGCTAAGCCTGCTGAACAGACTACTTCACAATTGCCAGAAGATAGGATCAATGAGACACCTCCAGTTTACGTATGTGGGATTGACTTTGCAGGACCGATCTACGTAAAAAATTCTGAAGGAAACCAGAAAACTACATTGCACTGTTTACTTGCGCAACCACCAGAGCCATACATCTTGAACTTGTACCAAATCTCTCAACGGAGTCTTTCATTATGGTTTTTAAGAGATTTGTTTCTAGAAGAAGAAATTGTCGTATAATTTACTCTGATAATGTTAAGACCTTTAAAAAAGGGAAAAGGGTACTTGAAGGTTTCTCAAAAATCTTATCGCACGATACCTTCCATGACTTTCTCGCCAATGAAAGAGTTATATGGAAATTTATAATTGAAAGAGGTCCATGGAGGGGAGGTTTTTACGAAAGACTGGTAAAATATGTGAAAGAATGCCTGAGAAAAATTCTCGGTAAAGCCTTGTTGACTTTTGAAGAACTGTCGACGATATTGACACAGGTTGAAGCAGTCCTAAATTCTCGTCCTTTGACTTATGTGTATGGTGATCACGAGGAACCTCTACCACTGAAGCCAGTCGACTTCCTGAACTTTGGACGAAAGTATTCTCCATACCCAATGAACTTTGATGACCTTATTCAAAGCATATCGAGTAAGTCTTCCTTGACCAAAAGGAAGCAATATCAGGATTTGTTAGTGAAACATCTATGGGTGAAATGGAAAAATCAGTATTTGATGGACCTTCGAATAGCTCATCAACTAAAGAATCCTGACTCGTATGACAGTTTGAAAATAGACGATCTTGTTCTTATAGAAGGAAACACAGTGCAAACTTTTATGGAAATGCGGTAGAGTGACACAAGTCTTTCCTGGTCGCGATGGCAAAGTTCGTTCTTGCGAGCTAAAAACTGTAGACGGAACAATTAAAAGACCAGTCCAATTAATTTACCCTTTAGAACTTTGAATCTTTGTTTCTTCTTTAGTGTATCCTATTTCTTTCTTCGTATTGTGTTTTATGGATACTTGATATAGTAATTTTTTTGTGTGCATTGTGTTTGATATATATTAGTATTTGTTTCAGTATTTGTTATAATCTTTTAGTAAAACTTTAGTTTAAATTTAACATTGAAATAATATTTGAATTAGATATTTGAATTAGATATTTTGATTATTATATTTTAATTTAAATACTGTTTTTAAATAGTTACTTTATGTTTATTAATATTTGATAAAATCTGTCTTTCATAAATGATGGATAATTGATGTGAACTCTTGGAAGAGTTCAGGTGGGGAGTGTGTGGAAATTATTTGAATCTTAGATGGCGCTGGCGTCGTTGACGTCATGCGCCATTCCTACTCTCCCACACCTGCAGCTTTTGTCAGTTGATTAGTTGGAGTTCGACTCGATTCATTTCGAAAGAACCTAAGTGTTCTTAATTTGATTGATTTGATTAATCTCGATTTGCATTAATATGTATTCTTTATGTAGTCTGTAAATAGTAATTAAACTTTAATTTAACTGAAAGAATCTCTAATCGTCATTTTGTATAGATCTAAAAAATACCACTGAACCACTCGATATTAGAAAATACTGCCATTTTACGTCAATTATTGCTAACTTGCGACAACAGCTATAAACTATTATTGAAATGCTTATTTAATAGTTACTAAAAATAACAGTGAATAAGTTTAACAGTTATCGTTAATTGTTAAAAATTATAGTTGTCGGTAAAATTAAACATAAAATATTATCATTCTTTCAAAATTTCTCGTCTATCGAAATCTGGTCAATTTTGCTAATGCCGAGATACCTCACTACCTAAATTGGATAACAACTTTAACATTAAATATCTACGGATATAATTAGTAAGTTAATGAAATTTCATATTTAGACTAATTTGACTAGAAAATACGATATTGCCATTAGAAAATTTGTTCATGCAAAATTTGATATGAAGACGGTCTTTTCTACAGTATTTTTGTATTGAATTTGTAGATGGCATTGATTTGAAGAGGACATTATCCCCTATTGAATACCTTTGAATTTTATCAATGAATAGTGCTGTTAATAAAAGAAGTGTTTCGAGTTTTTACACAACTATACATTGTAATAAATCATTGAATATTTGTTTTTAAATTGATTTTGAATTTCTTCAAGTTTTGAATTTTTAGTGTATAACAGCACACAACTTGCAATTCTGTAACAAACACCTTGAAAAAACACGAAACTACCTACATAAGTTAAATACATAAATTATTATTGAATGTTTGTTTCGATATATATGCACATCATAAATAGAAATCACGTCACATTTTGCATAAATACGATAAAAAGGAAAGATTTAACACATGATCGACACATACAAAATATATATTACTAAAATAGGAACTTAAGCTGCAATTAAAAATAATTCACATTTTTGAGATTATGAATTTCGAATATTGCAGCTGCAATGTAAAGAGGACTAATAAGATGAATCATCTGCGATGAAAATCGGCTGAAAATGAATCAATGAAAGTTTTTCTGAACATGGTGAAGGTAGCATCTGAGCCGTAGTAATTCATGTCTTTAAAGAACTGGAGGTGTTTCGGTTGTTCTACGAATCAGTTCATTCTTCAACCACTAGGTCGATTGCCATAGCGAAATCAGTTTATATCTTAAAGATCTCCAGGTGGGCATTTCAGTCGTTCAACGAATCAGTTCAATCTTGAATCTATGGATGTAATGCTATAGAGAAGTTTCTGCTAGACCATGACAATTTATCTCAAAAGATCTTTGGGTGAGTGTTTCGATCGTTTTACCAATCTGTTCATTCTTATTGATTGATTGCTATAACGAGATGTTACAGCTGAACCATGACAAGCTATGTATTAATAGAAATTAAGGCGAGTGAGTGTTTCTTTCGTTCTATGAATAAGTTCATTCTACAATCTCCATATTGATTGATTGTCATAGCATAGTTACAGCTAGACCATGACAATTTATATCAAAAGAACTTCAGATGAGCGTTGCAGTCGTTCTACAAATCAGTTCATCCATTAATCTATGGATCGATTACCACAGCTAAGTTACAGCTGGATCATGACAATTTATATCTTAAAATAACTTACCAGGTGAATATATTTCGATCCTTCAACGAATTAGTTCATTCTCCATACTAATTAAGTGTCAGCAAAATTAACAGCTGGTCCATGACAATTCATCTCGAAAAAACTTCTGGCCTGTGAATGTTTCTGTCGTTCTACGAATCTGTTCATTCTTCAATTTTTTGATTGACATGGCGAAGTTACCAATGATACATATGGGTTATGGCAATTCATATCTTAAAAGAACTTCAGATGAGTGAGTGTTTCCGTCGTTCTGCGAATCAATTCATTCTTGAATCTCCATATTGATGTATCTCGCACTGTGTGATTCCGAAATTCGGTGCATGCTTTCCTCAAGGGATCGACGCAGTCTTTCCTGTAATGTTGCAAATGTGCTATAGAAGTATTCACGGAGTAGGTAGAACACTGGCCGAAGCAATGCATTGGGAAATGATTGTGCAATGATACTACTCTATCAACATCATGAAAGCATTTCACGTAGGATCCTGGTTTAGTGTAGTTTTTTGATCGGTGGACGTGTTGCAACATGTGAAGGTATGGTGGTATACCTTCTTCGTGTGTGTTGTGCATAAGCTCCTTCCCGTCTTGAAGGTCATCTAAAAAATATACGTTCCGGAAGTTATAACTGGCTCCTGCTCCGATCTTTTCCTTCTTCGCCAAGGTCAACAAGCCTTCCATCAGATGTCTCCAATCTTCGTGAACTAATGGCATAATAACTTCATCAGTATCAAGCAAGGCAAGATACTTATAAGAATAAAGGTTCCTATACAGACAATCATTATATGGTATCAACTCATTCTGGCGTTTGTTGATGAGTTTTGATTTGAGATACAAATGCCGAAACCCGGGTAAGTTTGGCTGTTGACCAGGTAAAGTTAATGGAGCTAACTCCACCAAGCCATTCTGAATGTAATGAGACAGCACTTTGGAGATATTAGGATGCACTTCTAACTCGTAGAGGAATATTTTTTCAGCTCCAAGGATATTAAGAAGTTCAATCCATTCTACAAGTCTGACGCTGATGTCTTCATACAGAAAATCTAGTCCTTTAACGCACACTGCGAAGTTTTGTCTTTTCTCCGGTTTTTTGTATATGACTCGAATGTTATTCGATATCTTCTCACATCTCTTGGTTACAAGAGATACTGAATCTGGAACATGGGACTTGTTCAAGTTCTTTGGTACCCGACATGACATGATGAAAGGCTGCAAGATCCCGTCTTTGTAATTACCCCACTTGTGGTACCACATGTAAGTGTACTCAACTTTTGAAAAGATTAGATTTGCATCGTTAGTTGACTTTGATCCGTTATTGTACCAAAACTGGCAAAAACTTTTTGGCGGATGCACCGCATCTATCATTCCAATTATTCTAACTAAAGGATAGCTTCCAACTCCCTTCCTCTCATCGTAGTATGCATTGAATAAATAAAATGTAACGTTAAAGATTTTAGCTTTTTGCCAGTAAATGTTATTAAAATCTAAATCGTACACACTGGGAAATCGCGAACAGGCGCTACCATTGCTGACCATCTGGCTGTGGTTTTCCCTTCTGTACAACAAAGGTATGTTTGAAGATTTTAGCACTGAACTAAGTATTTCTTTTTCGGAAACAGGAGATGTGTTAACAGTGTCCAAAATGTGTTTCATTTCCATGAGCTTCGGAATCAGCGCTGTAGTTTCTGAGATGTAATCCGGAAGCTCCTGCTGCAGCAATTCTCTGCCCATTGCCATGTCTTTCTTAGAGGAAGAATCTTTGGTATGGCTGATGTATGATAACAAAACACAGGAAAAGGTGCACAAAATGGTAACAAACAGCATTCGACGAATGTTGATTAAAGGAACGTAATATGAAGCTTTGGTAGCAAAGAAGGCCATCATGGTGTGCACAAATGACCTAAAAAAGAAAGATACAGTTACTTAGGTATAATTCCTAAAAAAAGAAGATTTAAAAAGTGTCCCTAAAGTACAGAGACGTTTCAAAAATTCAGAAAAGTCAAAAAATCATACGAGAGAGAGGTTGGGTTTGGTATTTAATTAACGTCGCACTCGAGCAACACAAAGGGCTATTAGCGACGAACCGGGATCAAACCCGAAGGGAAAGATGCTAGGAGAAAACCATGTAACATTGAGCCACGGTCAGATGACGAGGTCACACCCGAGCTGGCATCCCACTTTTCAAATTTCCACATCACGTCAACGTGAGGAAATTTGAGACCACAACAGATTTAATGTACACCATTCCCCTTTGTACAATACCGAAGGAAAAGATCCGATGACAACACCACGTAATTTTGAACCGCGATTAGATGATGAGAACCCCACATGAGCTCGAACCCCACTGTCCGAACTTTCATACTGTGCCAACTTGAGGATATTTTAGGCCAAAACAGATTTCATGTACATCAGCCCTCGCGTACACGACGGTCTTCGGATGAACCGAGTTTCTAAGTCGACAAGATACGTTACTCTTTCAACTGAGTTACCGCGGTTCCGCACGAAACGGATAATTGCAGATTGGAGTGTGGGATGCAAGTTGAAGTGTTAACCTCGTCATCTGACTGGTTACAAATTACGGTGTTTTCCTCGGACATTGACTTCGGGTTTGATCCCGGTCCGTCGCGAATAGCCCGTTATGTTGCTCAAGTGCGACGTTATTTCAATAACAACCAACCTTTTTGGAAGGTAGATTTGGTTGGTAGTTGAATAAACACCGTACTGGAACAACACAAAGGGCTATTGAAAAAGGTCCGAGATCAATCTTGAAAGGAAATATCTAATTTATTTTGGAGGTTGATATATTTTTCAAGATTTCATATTTATTCGTAATCTATGGTAGCCTGGTTAGTAGAGTATTGAATTGGCAACCGGAACGTTGCGAATTCGAAACTCGATCCAACCAAAGACCGTCGTGTATGTGGGGGCTGGTGCACGTTAAATCTGTCGTGTTCTCAAACATCCTCACGTTGGCGTGGTGCGGAAGTTTTGAGAGTGGGGTGCCATATCATACGTTGACCTAGTCATCTTCTGACCATGGTTCAAAACTACTAGGTGCTCTCCTCAGATGTTTCCATTCAGGATTGATCTTCCCGGACCGTCTCCTATAGCCCATTGCCGCATACCTGCTCCTGTGCGACGTTAATTCAAATACCTACCTAAGAAAGTGTTCCGATCAATCGCATATATAGTTGATAGTTCGATGGTTCTACTGGTTTTTTCATTAGTTCATGGTATCAAAAAGTCCAACTCTATACTTGTGAAAAGAAACGATTGTAGCTGTTTTCGCTTATATACCTGTGTACTTTCTCTAGAAACATGATAATCAAGTTCCTCATGAAATTAACCTAAAATCCTCTGATTCAATTACAGAAGATAATATGATGGATTGAACGCGGGGTTAAAAAAATGCGGTTCGCCCACAGCATCAAGTTTTTCGGTTCTTTTGCTTAAAAAATCCATTTTCGGAAACACCCGGTATCATTATTTCAAAACTTAAAAACACGTGATCGGCAATTAATTTACGGAAGTAAAAAATAACGGTTATTTAATCGCTTTTTACAGCTCTCATCTTTCGATTGTTTTCGATTTCGGAGCTGCGTTTCCAAGGACATTCCAACATATCATTACGTCGAACTAAATCAAAAACAGGGAAATAGCATTTGCATCGATTTGACTAAACATTAATTTTTTTTCCGACATGAAAAATGAGCAGCTCGTGCATGATACGCGCTGCAATAGCCCTTGTGAGCGTGAGCCATAGATCATCTCGGAGCTGCAGGTCGTGACCTTTAACTGCAATTTGCTGCGCAGTCATTTTACACTGACCCCTTTTCAGATATTCGTTCCAAGGGTCATTTGAAACTGAATTAACAACACTGGAACTTAAAAGATAGCGAAGGATGGACCTTTGAGAAATGTTTCTTTCCGTTAAAGTTACCATTTTCTTTGGGTAAACACATGTTGTTCAGTATGATACGCTAAATTACTAAATTAATTTAAAACATTTCTGCATAATAATCTTCATTGAATAGGAGTATCTCGTTATTTATCTTTGAAAAGGGGATATTTTTAAAATGCCAGCTTAGAGGTTTTTCTGTCAAGAGCTGAATGTGGTGTCAATTGTTTCTGCGGCGCTTTGTGTTTCCTGAGCGTATAACGAGCGTGAAGTCACTTGCCTTGTTTTTCGAATTCGATTTCGGCACTCCAGCAATAAAAATCACAAAGAATGACTAATGTCCGAATTGAGTTAGATCTTAAGACCAAGTTTGTATACAGATAGTAATTTTGGAGCGATTCAATCTTTCTCCATTTTTTTTATCTCTGATTTTTCGGGTTTGCTGTTTGCTGCTAATTTTCCAAATTGCTGTAAACTTTTTAAACTCTATAACAAAAAAAAAATCAACGCACCAAGAAGGAGTTGTACGATTGCGATAAAAATTGGCGAATGTGAAGAACATAGATAGAAAAACTAGCGATTAAAATTTCAGAACAATTAAATGATTCCAACAATTCAAAGTTGCATTTATGTTGTGGTTATAATTTACTTACTATACACCCCATGTAGGAGGAATTTAGGTTTTAGTACTTTAGAAGCAGCGTAGAACGTGTAAAAAAGTTTCATTTGTTGCAAAATGTTGCCCTAGTCATGACACAGTTGGAAACGGGACTCGTCACTAAGGACTGTACATCGCCAGTCAACGCATTCCAAGTTAATCCGACCCGGCTCAACTCCTGTACAATTCCTTCTTGATGCTTGTCAGTTTTTTGTTATAGTGTGTATATCCACCGCCTAATTTACTCCGTAAATTTAGCTCACAGCTACTTTTTCTCTTGTGTAGAAAACCTAGACTATTTTTATAATAAAAAACTTTATGATCGATATGTAATTTGCTCCAAATTTGGTTGAAATATTCCCCAACAGATTTTTGATTATTGGAGCTCATAAATTTTAACAACGGTTTGATGACGAGATCAACACCTTAGCTGGCAACCTACCCTCCAAACTTCCACACCAAGCAAACGTAAAAATTTTTTCAGGAGAGAAATACTCAGGTTTAAAAAATTATAAGGTTTCCACATTCAAGAGGTCGTGTTATCTTAAATTTTCAAGTATTAAGCAATCATAAATTCTTTTAGTTTTCTGTATAAATTGTATTCTTTGAGCAACAGATTTCTGTGACTTGTCACATTGTTGTCCTTAACCCCCGAGTGACTTCGACAAGATATCTCGTCCATAAAGATCAAACCAATTTTGCTAATGACGAGATACCTCGTCAACAAGGTATTGCCGTTTTTTTATGATGACGAGATCAAGATCGATCTTATCAGTTTTCTTCTAATGATAGTGATCGTATTTTCTTCTGATGACGAGATATTTCGTCCAACAAGATCTGGTCAGTTTTGCTAATGATGAGATACTTCGTCGAGAAAAACACTAAGAGAGAAAAGTCGAATTTTTGTAAACAATACGACGCAGTTATTCATGAAAATCTAAAACATTTAAGGACAGTTTTATAGACTCTTACCAAGTGATGGAGCTGATAATGAGAGTGCTGTATTGATTTTGCATTTTTTTATATAAGAAATTGTTTAGCTTTAAAGTATTTTTAGTAGATTGGTGGTTGATTTTTATGGCGAAAGAGCCATACTCTTGTGTGTGTGTGTGTGTGTGTGTGTGTGTGTGTGTGTGGCCAAGTTGCATCAAACACAAAACAGACAAGGTAGATTAGCAGATTAAACGGTAACAGTGCTCTTGACATCTTTCAGTTTCTTTTATTAGATAAGAGTGGGACATGCCACTTTTAAAATTAACTGTGTTATATCAATATACTCTTTTTCTCTCGTCAATATTGTTTTCAAAATTTCACTATTATAGACAAAGCCTTTATGAATAGGAAAATAAACAAAATTCTAGTTGTTTGCGTTTACAAAATATAATTATTTGTGAATACTTTCGCCTGTGTGATGTTTGCTAACCCTCCAAGTAGTTTTGACAGGATATCTCGTCTATCAAGATCTGACCAACTTACCTAATGTCGAGATATCTCGTCATCAATATATTGCCGAGTTATGTAGTATGATGGCGAGATCAGATCTGGTTAGTTTTTTCAAAAATGAGATTCCGTTCAATTTTCCCAATGCCGAGATATCTCATCATCAATCTGCCAAGTTTTTTATGATGAGATCAAGATCTGGTTAGTTATTCCTAATGACGAGACATTTCGTTCATCAAGATAAGATGAGTTCTGTTAACCACTCGAGGGTTAAGAACTATCGTGGCAAAAGTGTGGCTTTTGTTATGTGTAGTATTGCTTTTACCCCATTTCACATTAAATGAGACTAAATATACACATCTTGCTAAAGAATCTATGGATACTTTCAACCTTTAGGGAGCGATTCTATTGGTCCTTTCCTTGGAATAGAATCTTCCTAGAAAATTACCGCGTGTTAGTATTACGAGAATCACTTGATTTCGTCTTGATCCAGTGTCAGAAATAAGGCCTCTCATTTGTGTATAATATATTTCCTTTTGCCTTGTCAGCGATGTTCGCCAAATGTTTTGTCTATGTTTAATGCAAGTGGGAGGCGCAATGCTTGATAGGAAAGCCAAAAAAAGATAGCTTTAATCTCACTTCTGTCTGTGGTGTATGTGCTCGTCTAGGTGAAGTAAATAAAAGGGTTCTTTGTCGATTCGACTTTTTGCCGAGTTTTGGCCTCAACCCTTCATTTTAAGACTATGCGTACTATCGGGTAGAAATTACGGTCGTATTTCGAAATGTACAGGCGCAAGAACAGGGACACAAGGAATTTAAGAGTGAAAATTTACGTTTGAATGAGTATAAAGGATATACTATGGACATTTTAAAGTCTAGACGAACACCACTAAGGCCCCGTTCACATGAGGCGCGTAAAACGCGCGTTGGCGAGGCTATCAGGGTCCCGTTCTTCAAGGTCGCAAAGATAGATACTTGAATTAGAGGAATAAATAAACATAATTTAACAGCGGGACCTTACTAGCCTCGCCATACGCGTGTTGAAACGCCTCATGTGAACGTGGCCTTTGTACTGCGTTTACTCGCGTTTTCAATCTTTTTTTTTTCAATCAATTTTTTTACTCGAGTTTTTCATCTTTGAACAAAGAACTAAAAGGTAGAGAACCGAATGTGGAAGTATTAGAGTCATTACTTGATCAATTAGAAGATAAATTCAAGAGGATTCGTGAAGTTGATAATGATATTCTTAATCAATTGTTAGAGGATAGTTTTTGATTCGCAAGATATGTATAACAAAGAATTTGAGGCTTGTGATGCATTCGTTGACAAATGTATAAGTTGCAAATCTAAAGTGAAGAAGATTATGTCAAAATCGGAAGTTCAAGTGCCACAAATCGTGAGAACAGAAAATCGTGAGAACAGAAAATCGTGAGAACAGAAAATCATAAAGTTAAACAGGCAATGAAATTTCCGAAATTATCATTAAAAGAATTTGATGGAAATCCTCGTGAATGGCTCAGCTTTTGGAATACTTTTGCGAAAATACATGAAGACTCGAAATTAGTTGACCATACGAAATTCGTGTATTTAATCCAAGCAACGGTTCCGAAATCGAAAGCTCGGAATATAGTTGACAGTTTTCCTACTGTTAAATACGATTCCTTCAGATGAAAGGAATGACAGATCATCTGGATCGCAAAAGGGAAAGAGAGTAATTATTGAAGTCACAACACATATATATGTCACCGCTATAGCTCGGAAGCCGTTAATGTGCACATTATATACGATTACGAAGTATGTGAAGAGAGTGTTCAGTCTTATTTTTCACAAAAACCTTTTGGTTTTCAAATATTAGACTGACTGAAACCTGCACTTTCTATTTTGCAGATAGAAATAATTAACTGTCCACTCAGATTTGGTACAGATAAAACATCTTTCAGGGAAATTTTATTGCCATTTGAAGTCCCCCCCCCCCGATGATAACACCAACACCTTCCACTTCCAGTTTAGCAGTCTTCGAGGAGCATTTGATACCGACTGATGACGGACTTAATTCCGAAAGCCACTCTCTTTTTGAGCAGAAATGGGATATAGCATCAGAATTTACAATGAAGCTTTCTCGTGTAGAGCTTCCCACAACAAAAGACACTGCATTTGAAGCATGCCTTTCATCTGAATTCTGTTTACTTTTACAGTCTCTCTTCATGTGACCGCTCTTTCCACAATTATAACATGCCATCTTCTTTCGGAAAACTTCGCTGTATGTCCTTTTCTTTTACAGTTTTGGTAAAAGTAATCCTTCTTGGCAGGAAAGGCAGCATTTTCTATTGGATATTTCCGTGATAATGTAGTGTCGGAAATATCTTGACAATGCCTCTGCATCCAACAGGCATTACGTCACAACGTTAGGTTTGCACCTTGGCTGATTCTCCAAAGACACTTTGACGGTCGCGAACTCAGGAGGCAGTGACATCAAAATGTAGACAATGATGTCCATGTCATTGACCTCCGCTCCAGACATAACTCCCTGTGGAGACTTGTCACACCATCAATATGCTTTTGCATAGGCAGATCACTTGCTTTCTGTAAGTTGGTCGATCGTTTGCAAGCTAGAATTTGGTATATATATATATATATTATATATTCAGTTTTTCCTATTGACGGGATATCTCGTTCATCAATATATGGTCAGTTTTGCTTTTGACGAGACATCCACCGTCGAGACAAACACCAGGAGGATTAACCCGAAAAGTATTGGGTTGTTGCAAAAATTCCTATCGTTTTATTGGCTAAAATTGAAGAAGAATTATTTTTGTTTACTAAAAATTACATTCAGTATAGTATGTGCCGTTTTGTTCGATCACCCTTCTCTCCATTTCTCTCTCTCCGGTAGCTGCATAATCCTGCGCTCATAGAAGTTTTGAGGTTTCTGACTAAAGAACTGATCCATATGACGAAACTTTCTGAACCACTTACGGCACGTGGTATCATCAACAGCACACTTCCATACGCAACTCATAACTTTTGTATCTGCGAAGCATTCTTTTCTTTTAGGAAATAAAAAAAGCATAATATATCGAAAATGCTCCTAACTCTCAGCCATTTTTAACGCTTAATAAAATTTAATATACACAATTTTTTCCTAAGTACTTGCTGAAATTCCTTCTTTCAAACATCAAAACATCACACGTATGCAGTGGATAACACTTGTGTTTTACCATGTATGCCAAGAAAGATACTAAGAGTTCTATGGGCGATTACATTACATACAACACCTACGACTGCGGACAACTATTCTAAAGCAATTGAACATTTGAAAAATAGATTCGGCCGTGAAGATATTTTAATTCAAGTTTATGTCAGAGATCTTTTGCAGCTGGTTTTAAACAATTAGGTGGATCCGCCCCCTGCTTGCTTACGATTGCCAACCCCGGGGGATTGCTACGCAATTCCATTTGGTTTGCTTCGCTAACCAAAACTCCTTTCACTGATCCCATTTGGTTTGCTTCGCAAACCAACATTCCTTTCACAGAGTCAATCTTCTGCAACGGTGAACCTATCTTAATAATTCGTATTATCCTGATTTGACTTTCCGGTCCATGACGTCACAGCCACGGCTTCGCACCCTGATCTCTAACGCTTGCCAACTCCCGGGGATTGCTACGCAATGCCATTTGGTTTGCTTTGCATACCAACACTCCTCACAGATCCCATTTAGTTTGCTTCGCAAACCAACATTCATTTTGCAGAGTCAATCAATCTCCTGCAACGGCGAAACTATCTTAATAATTCGGTCCATGACGTCACAGAGAGGGCTTCGCCCCCTGCTCGCTGACGCTCACCAACCTCCGGTGATTGCTACGCAATCCCGTTTGATTTGCTTCGCAAATCAAGACTCATTTCGCAAGTGATTTCCCTTTTTTTTAATTTAACACTTAATGCACCATAAACTAATAGAGCTGCATCAGTAAAAAAACCTTCTCCATCTTGTTCCCTGTATAATTTTAACTAAACCGTGGTTGTCTTGTAATTTTCTGATCTGTGCTTTATCGGTAAACCGTCTGAGAACAGAGTGTAAAAAGCGAGCCCTTTTCCTCGCCAAATTAAAAAAAATCGTTTCTATGGTAATTGTTGCAACGATAAATTTGATATCTGACAACCCTGTTAGAAAATGTAGCCTCCATTTCCGTGAATAACAAGGAATGCTCCGCGATCTAAAAAATAAAGCCCACACCAACACAGCTGGTTTTAAACAATAACAACAGCCGAGGAAAAGAATTCGACATGTCATCGTTGTATGAAAGTTTAGAAAGAAAATCGTTCGCTCGAATCCCTCGGAGTTATAGAAGATAAGTATGCCAACATTTTATTTCCGCTCGTCGAATCATGTCTTCCTTACGATATTTTGAGAATTAGGAAGCGGGATAAGTGAATACAGGTAAGAATGAAATAAAATCTATTCTTGAATTTTTGAAAAATGAAGTATTATCTGAAGAGCGGATTATGTTGACTCGCACTTGTTTTGGTTTTGATAAAGCGTTCTAAAGCTGATATCAGATCTAATGAATTTAATGCAGCAACTGCGGATGATTTTAACTGTTGGTAACACTTTTAAAGATAAATCATCTGCTAAGGTAATGGTAATTATTAGTTAACGTCATACTAGAGCAATACAACGGACTATTGACGACGGTCCGGGATCAATCTCGTAAGAGAAAGATCCGAGGACAACACCTCGTAATTTTGAACCACGGTCAGATGACGAAGCAACACCTGATCTGGCACCCCATTCTCCAAACTTCCACACCAACCCAACATGAGAACTTTCGGCCACGACAGATTTAAGGTGCACCAGTCGCCTCTACACCATGCACTTGCAAACATTCATGCCCGGACACGAAACAGGAACCTTCCGATCTAGAGGCTAACATCTTAACCACTATACCGTTTGGTCGGCCATCTGCTAAGAAATATGGCGAATATTGTCTCTTGTGATAAATTGCATTCATCAGAGAAATGTTTTAAAGTTAGTTCTCTCTCTTACGAGGACAAAAATAATATTGTGTTACAAAAGGGAGCATGTTTTGTTTGTTTAAAACGAAATCATATATCTCGTAATTGTAGAGCTAATATTAAATGTATAATGCGCAATAGAAAACATTTTGCAATTCTATGCCAAAATATCAAAACCAATAATTCGGTGTCAGAAGATAAGAAACCAGTAGTAGAGAGTTCTGATAATGTTTTAAGTAATCAGGTTGCGAGCTGGTGCGAGCTATCATTGATTCTGGCTCCCGAAAGTCCTATATAACGGAAGATATAAAATTTTGAAGGTATAATAGTTGTGGCGAATCGAAATTGATTCATAAGTTGTTTGGTGTTGTTGAGACAAAAGAAAAGTTACATCACTTGTATAAAATAAATTTAAGTAGTGTTTATAATGACTTTAATTGTCAGATTTTTGTTTGGATGAGCTTGTCATCTGTTCAGACGTGAGAAGAATACCGAATGATCCTTGGTTATCTGAACTAAATTATTTTGGTATTAGAGTTACTGATCTAGAAAATAACTCCTTTGAAATCAGAAATGATATTAAATTGTTGATAGAAACCGATGTTGCGAGAAAATTGTTGACCGGGATTATTAAAATTCTAAAATCGGGTCCGGTTGCTGTACACACACACTTAGGTTGGACATTAATGGGTAAGATTCGCGCAAACAAATCTGATAACAGGGATTCACAAACGGTTATATCATTGCTAGTAAATGAAATCTCTGAAGATAATTTGTGGAAATTAGATGTTTTAGGCATTACTAACCCTGTGGAGTCTAAAACCAAACATAAAAAACATGAGCAGACTATGCATTACTTTAAAGACACCGTTACCAGAGATCCAGAGGGAAGGTATGAAATAGCTTTACCATGGGTTTTAGATAATTCTTGTCTCCCAAGTAACAAGACTTTAGCTGAAAAGCGTCTAGTTATAGTACTTGCAGAAAACTGAAAGATCAAAATAAAACGGATGATTATGGAAAGATATTTGATTTATGTGTACATGAAAAAATGATTGAAAGAATAAATGATGATTAGGATTCTCAGGTTCATTACTTCCCCTATAGACCTGTATTCAAAGAATCGAGTGACACTACTAAAGTAAGACCAATTTTCGATGCTTCGGCCCATATCAAAGAATACCCCTCCTTAAATGATTGTTTAAAGGGTTCAAACCTGATAGCATTAATAACATCCCCATTGAATCGTTTTCGAAAACATCCTATAGGAGTTATATTTCAGACATAGACATTCTTGTAGATAAAAGTAAGAGAAATTGGTCGGTATTATCTGAGGTTTTAGTAGGGGAATAACAAAGGAGAAACTGAGATTTACAGGCATAATCGTGGAGTATTTGGTGTTAACTATTGTCTTTTCTTATTGGCTGCAACACTTAATCACCTCTTAGATAATTCTCCAGAACATCTTTTAGCTACAGCCAATATTTTGAAGAATCATTTTATGTAGACAATTGTGTTTGTAGTTTTAGTAGAGTTGAAGAAGTGAATGAATTTATTTCGGAATCAAGAACGTTAATGTCATTGGCAAAATGCAACCTTCGAGGATGGCAGTCAAATAATCCAGTGTAAACAGACCTCTTAGAATCTCATGTTTCTGTAGCTGTCTTGGGACTAAATTTGGATTGAAAAGAAGATATGATTTCATGCAAAATTGATTCGCATTTCGAAGGGCAAATTATAGCAACTGAACGGGCTCATCTCTCATCTCCTCATAAAGGTTTTGATTCCATCGGATTCACTTCTCCCGAGACCTTTACTTCCAAAATTGATTATTCAAGAATGCTGGAAGTTAAAATTAAAGTGGGATGACGATCTCCCTGAACATTTGTCCAAACAGTTTTTAAACTGGAAAAATCAGATAGGTCTAATTTCCTGTGTTCATATACCCGGATGGATAAATTTAGATCAATTAGAGGAGAAAGATGTTAGAGTTCATGTGTTCAGTGAACATCCAAGTATGTTTATGAGTCTTCATACGAGTCAAAACAAACGATTTTGTGAATGTTAGTTTTATCGGATAACCTACCAGAGTAGCTCCATTAAAGAACATTTCTATGCCTCGTTTGGAACTTTTGGCATGCTGTATTGGAGCCAGACTCGGAAATAAAATTATCGCTGTTTTAGGAATTCAGAATTCACGTATTTTTTATTGGAGTGATTCGATGACAACCCTGAGTTGGATAAAACGTGACATTAATTGGGGTACATTCGTCTATAATCGAGTACAAGAAGTAAGATTTTTGACGCAGGTACATGAGTGGCATCACATTGCGGGAAAATTAAATGCGGCTGACCTCTCTTCAAGAAGATGTTTGCTCGTGAGCAATTTCTAAAGTTGAAATGGTTTGAGGGACTTGCATGGTTTTAAGAACCAGAATCAATTTGGCCACAAAGTAACGAATCACCTGACGAATTAGAGATAAATTCTGAAATACGTAAGGCATCAATGACAGCCCTGGCTAAAAGTATAGGGCCTGATGCGTGGTGCTACAGATATTTCTCTTCTTACAGTAAAATAATATGGCTTATAGCTTGGCTATATTGATTCATCAACAAATCTTTGAAGAGAAATTTTCTTAAAGAACCTAATCTTACATGCGATTGAGAATTCCGAAAGAGTTCTCATTTCTTTGATTCAAAAAGAAGCATTTGACACATCTAGGGAAGATAAAATCCGGCCTCTTAGACCAGTTATCGGTGCGTTTGGAATAATTAGAGTAAAAACGCAAGTCATGTATCGACAAGATACAGAAACAGAAAGTTTCAAATATCCAGTGCTTTTGCCATCAGATCATCCAGTTGTTAATCAATTGATTTCCTGAAAACATTAAGAATTATTGTACGCTGGAGTCTCCTCTACTGATGACACACCTGAGGGAGAAGTATTGGATTCTTAACCCTTCTTTGCATGATTTTTTTCTTTATTGGTGAAATAAATCAAGGTGATATAACTCATGTTCAAAATTAAAGGAAAAATGGTTAAAAAAAACTTAGTATAAATTTAGCAAAAAACAATATGATGGTACCATGTGGTATTTTTTAAATTAAACGCAAACTTTTTCAGAAATTGCTCTAAAAATAACAGAAACACATGTTACAAACCTTTCTTCCACTCATTTTCACTTTTTTAGCACAATAGAAACTCAAATATAATAAAACAAAATTAAAAACGAAATCATACGTTTATTGCAACTACAACAAACAGCGGAATGACAACTTCAAGCTCGTTTTACTGATAGTGACACTTGCTTATTTTTGACAGCTATGTTTTTTTTTATGCAATGGACATTAAAAAGGTATCCAGACACGATCAACTTAAAGTGAACTTGTTCTTTTATATAATTTTTGGGCATTCAATGTTATGATGGAAATTTCCACCATTATGCAAAGAAGGGTTAAGACCAGGAAAACAATTAGGACAGTGGTTGAACAATATGGGCGTTGTAAGAGATTCAATGCTCGGAAAATGGAGACTGTACCAGTAGCATTACCGCCAGAAAGAGTCCAAAACGCAGCAGTATTCCAGGTCATTGGCATAGATCTAGCGGGTTCTTTGTATCTAAGGAGTAAACAGAAGTCATGGGTCGCATTGTACACATGTGTTGTGTACCGAGTGGTGCACTTCGAACTGATTACATCTCTGTCTACCGTAGCTTTTCTCCAGTCATTCCGGCGTTTTATAGCCAGAAGAGGTAGGCCGACGACGATCTACTCCGACAATGGTACCAATTTTGTCGAGACAGATAAAGCCTTTTCGGAATTAGACTGGAATCAAATTTTTACTGCTGCAACTCTTCGCAGAATTCGCTGGAAATTTCACCCTCCTACAGCAGCCTGGTGGGGAGGTTGGTGGGAGCGGCTGATCCAAATGCTGAAAATAATTATGATAAAAGTTCTGGGAAGAGCCTCACTAACCTATGAAGAACTTAACACCCTCCTTTGCGATTGTGAACAAATAGTAAACTCGAGACCCCTAACATATGTGACAGAAGACATAGACAGTTTGACTACATTGACACCGGCTATGTTCTTACAAGAAATAAGATCTTCAGACGTTGAGGATATAGACACAATTGACACTCAAGAAATGAATAAAAGAATATAATATACAGGCAACAGGTGAGAAGCCATCTTTGTGAAAGATTCCGTCGTTCATTCAAGTCGTTCTTTAGCTGTACCTAATTTCGAACACGCAACAGTCGGTTGCTAATCCGTTTGTCTTCCAACTGGACTACCGCGAACCCGGTTAAATTTTCTAAAAGTCAGTTATAAGAAGGCTGGGGGAATTAGAAATAAAAAGGTGCTTAATGAGTTTTATTCTTTTCATTAAACCAGCTTTTTCTGACAGGAATGCATCCACCTACAACTGGAAATAATTAATCTTCAATGTTCAACAAATTCTATTTTAAGAATTTTGCTTAAGCAATTCAAACAAAGGTCTCAAAAAAAGAGGAGGTTTAGAAAGTATTTCCAGAAAATGTTAAACAAATTTGTGAATGAGCAAACGTGATAGACACGATTAGCAAAAAATATTGAGGGCTTATTTAAAAAATGGGTATTGAGAGATTTTTTTTTCTTTTTTCTTCTTGAAAATTTTAGCAAGATTAACTTCTTGCTTAGATTCTTACAAATGAAAAACTGTACCGAGTATCACTTTGGTGTTTGTTTAATAAATGATCCCTCCAATTAGCATACGCATTTTTGGCTTGGCTAGCTAGGTCTCCCGTTTCCCAACTGTCATCTGTAACAAAAAAAATCGACGCACCAAGAAGCAGTTGTCTAGAAGTTTTGCTGAGCTCGATCAACTTGGAACGGCGCTGACTGGGGACGTATAGTCTTTAGTGACGAGTCCCGTTTCCGAACTGTGACCTGACGACAACCGCAGACCTTAATGGAGACGTCCAGCGCAGCGTGGTGATACTGCCCTTACTATCGCACGCCACACATAAACACAACAGGACGTTATGGTCTGGGGTGCCATCTCCTTTGTTAGCCAGGCCCCTTTAGTGGTTATTTCTGTCACACTTACAGCACAGCGGTATGTAGATGACATTTTACGACCGAATGTGTTACCGTTCTTTTGCGACACCCCGGACTTACTTTTCAACAAGATAATGCCCGGCCGTACTCGGCACGTGTTGCTATGAATTGTCTTCAAGCTTTACCAACATTTCCTTGGCCGGCTAAATCTTCTGATATGTCTCCCACAGAGCACAGTTGGGACGTTATGGGAAAGAGATTGCAACCATCACCGAATATTGACCGTTTAGCCTGACAGTTGGAAACAATTTGGCAAGAAATTCCGCAGGACACCATCCAGGAATATTTTCAGTCTATGCCACGCCGGATGACAACTTGCATCCAGGTCAGAGGTGGACCAACGCCTTATTGACTTCCTTCTTTGTAACGTTCAAACTCAGAAATAAATCTCTCAATAGTTCTGAAATTTTAATCGTTTGTTTTTCTATATGTATGTTCTTCACATCCACCAATTTTTATCTCAACCGGACAACTCCTTCTTGGTGCGTCGTTTTTTTTTTTTTTGTTACAGAGTATTCTTGCCAGTCAAAAAGCCCGTAACAAATACCAAAGATGATTTGGCATCACACGTAATTGCACCCCAAACCATGACACCAGGTCTTCTGGACGTGTGACGGTGCACAACAAACCGTGAATCTTGGCGCTGATCACGTTGCCTCCACACACGGATTCGATTGTCGTCTCCACCCAAACAGAATCGAGATTTGTCAGTGAAGACCACTCGATGCTCTTCGACGCCCCATGTCCGCCTGACACGACGCCATACCAGTCTTTGACGGCGATGCCATGTTGTTAAAAGCAGTTTTTGTAACGGTCTACGTGAGTTTAGTCCAAAAATGGTGCGATCACCTATTGGATGATCGAGAGAGGTTCCCACTGCCCGTTGGATGCTTGCAACAGTGGCTGTTCGATCACTACGTGCTTGTCTTACAACACGTCGATCCTCTCTCGGTCCGATTTATCTAGGCCTTCCTGAGCCTGGTTGATGCTGGCATGTGCCTTGTTGTATCCACCGCTGCCAACAGCGAGCAACAGTAACATCACTGCAACCAATAACTTGCGCCATCCTTTGTTCCTTCTCAGAGGCCAATTAATCGGCCCTTTCAAACTTTCCCATTTGCTAAAATTGCTTGCGATCTTTATTCCTAGGCATAACTCACTGAGAAACGATGTAACCAACACAACAGCATGTGTCGAAAGGAATTTCCTGCGCTAATGGATGTCCTTTTATGACCCCGTATTCAGCGTGCCCTGTATTCAGCGCATACTCAAACGCTTATGAAAATTTGATCATTTGCATCCACTCTTCTAAATTTCATTTATACCGGCCTACTCCTTCCAGGTGCATCTTTTTTTTTGGGTAGGTATATATAACTGTTAGCTGTACCTGCTAACACCTTCGTGTTTTCTTCAAACAATACTTTTACTGTGAGCGTGTCCATGCTTTGATAAATAATTCCCCTTAAAACGGATCATTATACCTTATCCTTTCTTCAAAATAATACATATGGCACCCTATCTTTCCAACATTTCACAATCCGACAGCCAGTACTCATAAAATTGTGCACCCCTGCCCAAGAGCTTACAGGTCACTCCCCGAAATTTTTGAACCTATATAATTAACAAGCACTCTCACCGAGAACACTTGTCCATGTTATGATAAATAATCCCCCCCCCAAAAAAAACCCCGGATTATTATTGTCCATTCATATGCATTACACTTATACACGGGCCTCTCAATCTTTCACAATTTGACCACTATAATTCATAAAGTTATATACCTTAGCCCTAGACCTTACAGGTCACTCACCGAAATTCCGATCACACTTAACAAGCACAGTCGCCGAGAACACTTGTCTATGTTATGATAAATACACCCCCCCCCCTCCAAAAAAATGGATTATTATTGTCAATTCTACCTTATTACACGTGGCCCGCTATTTTCACAATCTTTCACAATCCGACCGCCAGTACATAAAGTTGTGCACCGCAGCCCTAGAGCGTACAGGTCACTCACCGAAATTCTGGAAACGATATAATTAAAAAGCACTCCTACGGAGGACAATTGTCCATAAGGTTGATGATCCTCCGGTAGCAGGTTCAAGATCGTGTCAGTTTTTTTCTTTCGATGGAAGATGAATTCTTTCTTGGAAAGCCCCCAGGCAAGGACGGGGAATCGTAAAACGCCCCATTGGCGACTTGCCTTCATCCGTTATTTGCCGGTTTAAACAGGGTGCAGCGCGAGGAAAGGGAAACATTTGGGACTGTAAGAACACCGATCTTTCGCTTAATGGGCACTCTTGCTCAGAAAATAGGGGGTATCTCCAGACGCTGAAGCGTGTAAGTCGATGTTCCTACAAAAGTTTTTTCACAAGATTTAAACACAGTAGCTGCAAAAAAAGAGGCTCTTAACTCAAACCTTCTAGTTGTCTATGAGTTTTTTCAGTTCTATCTTGTATATACTGATGTTATCTGTATTTTGCGTCGTAGCTGTATCAACATTCCTTGATTTCTTTTTTTGTCAAATAATATACACTGTTAATCCGCCAAGTAGATTCGACACGATATCTCGTCCATCAAGTTCTCACGAATTTTGAAGTAACGAGATATTTCGTCATGAAGATATCGTCGATATTTTGATGACGAGGAGATCGTTTCAGTTTTTGATGACGATCACATCAAAGATCTGTTTCCTTTTAATGACGAGTCCATCAAGATCTGGTCTGTTTTGCTTATGACTCGTTGAGACAACCACCAGGAGGTGAATACCATTTTTCTTTTTATTCTTTGTTTATTTTTATTGTAATACGCCAAACCTCAGCGAGGCCTCGGAAGTCCGGTCGGAAGAGTAACAGAGGGTTCCAAGGTCGAAACTCGATCCAACTAAAGATCGTTGTGTGCGTGGGGGGCTGGTTCATGTTAAACCTGTCTTTTTCTCAAATGTCCCCACGTTGGACGGTGTGAAAGTTTGGGTCAGTAGGGTGTCAGCTCAGGTGTTGACGTCGTTATCTGATCGTGGTTCAAAAAAAAAAGGTGTTGTCGTCGAGTCTTTCCTTTCGGGATTGATCCCGAACCGTCACCAATAGCCCGTTTTTTTGCTCCAGTGTTCTCATTTTGTCACAATTGTGTTGTTGTTGTTGTTTCTAATGCCTACACTGGCAGACCAGAGGAGTGCCAGGCCCGTCGAAGACGGCAAGAGGCGAGGGGGTGCGCCTTCCATGTTATTGAGCCCCATTGGGAGGAAGTCCGACTTCGCTCGGCATACATGACACATCCGTTTTACAGGAAGGTCCCTTTCATACATCCATTCACTCACACATATCGTAATTTAGATACCAATCAGAGGCCGTTAACCCTCTGATCAGATACCCCCAGAGGTATTGATTTGGTATGGGAACATGGGGGTGTCACAATTGTATCAACATTTACTACTTTATATCTATGAAACGCCCTTAGGGGTACATCTTTATTTAGTACGGACGTCACAACCCTCAGGTACTCGGTTGACATATCCTCTGTTTTACCTCCGCTTACCCTTCTGCCTTTTTCCTCCCTTGTTATTGTCTTGTCTTTGGCTTGGTGTGGCCGAATATGGCTCTTGTGTCATAAAAGACAAAACCAACCTTCTATTTAATAATATACACAGTTCTCTACACAAATATATACAGCCCTCTTGGGGGTTTATCTTTGCGTTAAAAACTGCTTATTAGAGTCTAGCCTCTGGTGTAAAAAAGAGTTCAGAACTATCACCAGTTCTGGGAAAGATATATTTTTTCCAATTTGGACTTTCATTCCCATGGAGTAAGTAGTAGGGCAGTTTTATATCGATGTGCTCCTCATCCTTAAAAAATTGGTCAGGGCTTTGGACGCGATCTATTCGAAATATTGAGTCGAGGCAAAAGTTTGTCCCGTTTATGGTGCTAGATGGCATAGCATAGTAAAACACAAGTGTTATCCACTGCATTCGTGTAATGTTTTGATGTTTGAAAGAAGAAATTTCAGCAAGTACTTAGGAAAAAATTGTGTATGTTAAATTTTGTTAAGCGTTAAAAGTGGCTGAGAGTTAGGAGCATTTTCGATATATTATGCTTTTTTATTTACTAAAGAGAAGAATGCTTCGCAGATGCAAAAGTTATGAGTTGCGTATGGGAGTGTGCCGTTGATGATTCAGAAAGTTTCGTCACATGGATCAGTTCTTTAGTCAGAAACCTCAAAACTTCTATGAGCGCAGGATTATGCAGCTACAGGAGAAAAGGGTGATCGAACAAAACGGCACATACTATACTGAATGCAATTTTTAGTAAACAAAAATAATTTTTCTTCAATTTTTGGCCAATAAAACGGGATGAATTTTTGCAACAACCCAATACTTTTCGGGTTAATCCTCCTGGTGTTTGTCTCGACGGTGGATGTCTCGTAAAAAGCAAAACTGACCATATATTGATGGACGAGATAACCCGTCATTAGGAAAAACTGAGTAGATCTTAATTTCGCGATCATAAAAAAAATCCGAAATATCTTAATGACGAGGTATCTTGTCACAAGAAAAATGGTTAGATCTTGATGGACGAGGTATCTTGTCGAAACTCTTGGAGGGTTATATATATATATATATATATATATATATATATATATATATATATATATATATATATATATATATATATATATATATATAATTCAGAATCACACGGAAATCAAACTCGAAAGTAAAAATTTCTCCTGTAGAATTATCGCACACATCTTCAAGAATAATATCCATATTACAGGAAGCTATCAGATGACGCCGATAGTACGTCACAATGACGAGAGTGTAAGAGAGGTGTATATAAGGAATGGTAGCAAAGAAGTAAAATTGTTCACAAGCGTTCTGTCTGTAAGCCGCATGTGAATGATTTTCTACGTGGTAGAATTATCGGCCGCCTAGAATGTGGGCGTTCTCTGACGGAAGCTTCAGTGGAACTTGGAATCGCTCAAAGTGTCATCTCTAGGCTTTGGCAAAGATTCCAAAATGATGGAAATGTCAGTAGACGTTACAGTACAGGTCACCCCGAGTTACAACGCCAAATGACGACTGGTATTTGGCAGTAACTGCAAAAAGAAGCAGACGGAGCACAGCATCCGACCTTTCTCGACAGCTATCTTCAGCCACGGGTACGACAGTTTCAAGGCAAACTGTTTACAGACGTTTGGGACATGTTGGTCTATAGGCTTGCCGACCTGTTAGATGTGTTCCGCTCACGGCAACTCACTGTCGCCAGCGGTTAGCCTGGAGTAGAGAACATGCAATGTGGACAATGTCACAGTGGGCTTGTGTGATGTTTTCCGACGAGTCCAGGTTTAGCTTGCAGTCTTATTCACGGTGGACGTTCATATGGAGAACGCCTGGTACCCGCTACCACCAAGACTTCATCATTGAACGACACCGTTACGGTGGTGCAGGATTGCTCATTTGGGGCGGAATTATACTGGGCTCTAGAACAGATCTACATGTTCAAATCGGAACCATGATAGGCCAAATTTATCGGGACATCATTCTGGAGCAACATGTACGTATGTTTAGGGGTGCCATGGGCGTAGAATTTGTGTTTATGAATGACAACGCCCGTCCTCACCGTGCAAACATTGTAAACGAACACCTTGAATCTGAGGATATCACCCATATGGAATGGTCAGCATTCTCACCTGACTTGAATCCGATAGAGCATGTGTGGGACAAGCTTGGCCGACGAGTTGCAGCCCGTCAATCACCTCCTACATGTGTACCGGAACTTCGGAGAGCATTGCTTGCTGAGTGGAGTGATTTTCCCTAAGATCAGCTCGATAATTTGATCCTCAGCATGCCTGGGCGTTGTAAGGTATGTATTTCATCGTCTGGGAGACACACAATGTACTAACCATCATACCAACCATGTCATGTTAAGTTTTTGTAAGGTCGATATTTTTTGTAATTGCTCCAGTGAGCAAAAATCGTAATTTTTATGAATGGTATCATACATACACCATCTTTCTTGTTATTTATCTTTTGTTTAATAAATGGGCTTTATGAATAGGTCACGTTGGTTTTGTTTCTGAACCTTTATTTGGCGGATCGGGCATTATCCTTAATTTATGGACATTAGTATATATATATATATATGATACCATTTTTATCTTCATTCTTCATACGTTTTTTATCCTACACCAGACCTCAGCCTTTATGTCATTAGTCTATCTAGTCGCCCAATGCAGTCCAGAAACAGAAAAAAACTAAGCAACTTTATTTACTGTATCATACTCACTGCTACGTCAGTAAGATCAGGGTAACTATTGATGTGAATTCCTGTCATGTGTGAAAGGCCTCACATTGGGCAAGTTGGAGAGTTTGGCAAGCCAATTTGGTGTAGATCAGTGGTTCCAAAATTTACAGTACAAGGACTTGGTTATAAAATTAAATGTGGCTCATAAGACCTGCATAAGATAGTGACTTTTATATTTCACCTTAACCCTCCAAGTGGTTTGGATAAGATATCTCGTCCATCAAGATCTGAGCAATCTTGCAGATGCCGAGATACCGTGTAGCGACAACAATCAGTTGGGTTTTTATCGGGAGAAAAATATTTATACCTACGTCAAATTGATTGTAAAGCGTTGAAACAGCGCATTTAAGATTATTGGTGACAATTTAATGTTCTGAAACAGAACAACTGAAATAAAATAAACATTTAATATGTGTATTACAAATTGTTATTCATCGATTAAAATCAAAAGGCTCTTAACTTAAAAAATTATGGTATAAACATCCGAATATATGTAACCTAAAAAACGAATCGTGAGATAATTGCTTCGGGCCTGGCTGGCCGGCACCTCTGAGTTACTTTTTCACGGGCCTAGTTTACGAAGTTTTCAGCCCATTGCATCAGAAAGAATTAATTTATGCAAACTCAGCTAAATGCATCTTCCCACGAAGTGATCCATCTATTTTCCATCAAATGTTCGAGCCGTGAGAATAGTTGTCTGATTTATTGCTGATCAAGGAATAATTCATTTGATGATACGCAGTTTTGTAACTTGCTGCGCTATCTTTCTTGTAGCACTTGAATCTTGACTGTTGTATAATAAAGACGCCTTTTTCATTGCTCTCTGTCCTACTCGTTTTATTGGTAATTAAATAGTGACACATATAAAAGTCTCATATATATATATATATATATATATATATATATATATATATATATATATATATATATATATATATATACAACCTAATGAAAAGAATGGGGCCTTTACCTCACAGATGTTTAGTGTGATGTCTGATAAATCCAATTTTAAGTCGTTCTCGACTTCAAGAGTCTATTTCAAATCAATACTGGCTGAAATCTGAATCTGTTTTGGATTCTAAAATTTAGATTTTGGAACATAAAAGTCGGAGCGTTATATAACTTACATGTCGAGTGCTACACCCCGTGCTAAATTAGCCAATTTCGTTTTTCAATCAGTTGCGTATCCCACAAATCTCACAAACTAAGTCTCGAATTCAAGGTCCCGAATTTATTGTTCTCATACAGTTAGCTATGCAGGGTTTGGAAGAGTAGAATACAGAACGTAACAGACAGGATCAAGAAAGGCATTACATAACATACATATCGAGTACTACACCCCAAGATAAATTAGTAAATTCCGTTTTTCACTCAGTAGTGTATCCCACAAATGTCGCAAATTAAGTCTCTCTGAATCCAAGGGTCCCGAAACTATTGTCATTGTATAGACTGCTCGGCAGATTCATGCAATTGGGGTTTTGCAGAGTAGGATACATAACGTAACAGGCGGAAGCACAAAAGTAGCTATATATGATGGCTGTTCAACAAAAAATGATCACAAATTAATAAAAAATAATTTCTTGTACTAATCCTCCAAATTTTTATGGTCTTTCTCAAAGTACTCTCCATTTCATACAATGCACTTAGCCCACCTCTTTTCCAGTCTTCAAACACATGCTGGAAGCCATTTTTTGACAGGTCCTTCAAAATCGCCTACGCAACTTTTACCACTGAATCTGATGATGAAAACCGCTTTTCCCGGAAGAGTTTCTTCAAATTCGGGAAAAGAAAAAAATCGCATGGGTACATCAGGACTATATGGAGGATGGGGAACACACATTCCATTGATTTTTGAAAGATCTAACGATTTTTTAAGGCGAAAACAAAATTTCAATGCAGTGTATTGCACTTCGCGTGTCACATCCATTTTTGCCGTAGGCGAAAGTAAAACTAGGCGTTCTTGGCCGGTTGCCAAGGCCTCAGCAATGACGTCATGACAGTGAAACTTGCGCTATATTTTCTCCATTTATCCCGCTACACATTCAATATGAATTTTATTTTTCTTGATTTTTTCAATCACCCTTAAAAAAAATTATGATCATTCCATATTGAACAGCCCTGTAACTTATACATCTAGTACTACACTCCATAATAAATTAGCAGATTCCGTTTTTCCTTCAATAGCGTATCCCACAAACGTCGCATACTAAGTCTCTGAATCCAAAGGTCCCGAAAATATTGTCCTCACACGAACAGATCAGTTTCATTCAGCGATATTTTGTAGGCAGATACTTAACAAATACATCAACACAAAATGCGTCATGAAAGCACCATTTAAAAAAATACTACTTTACCTTCGTCTCCAAGTAGACAAGAGTCGAGTTAACTCAGAGACTGCTTTCTCTCGCATCCATCAACCGATCGCTCCTCATCCTTTGCTGTCCCTCCTCAAGAGTAGGAAGGAGAGAGTGAAAAACTCTTTCTCCTTCTTAGACCAAGCCGAGAGAGGTTATTGAACACATTCGAAAAGCTGTCGTCCGGTCTCGGATTCGACGTAAGTGCATTCTATGAGGTGCTCAGGTGAGGCCCGAGTCAGTGGCGCTCCCTGCGCAGTTCCCGGAGCTCACTTGAAAAGAAAACGAGTTGAGTTGAAGGGATGTAATAGGGGATTTCTTTCTTACCTCGTCTGGAATCAACAAGGTTGGCCGAGAGTTGATCTTTTTATGACTGTAGTAAAGGACTGGAATATACCTTTCAATAGACTTCCTTTATCGTTTTTCAAACGTTAAATTTATGATCGGTACAGAAACTGGATTCTGAACTCACCCACCAATTCGATTTTTCGCACACAACTTCCTTTCTCATATTTGTTCCAATTTATCAATGCTTTTTTAAATAACAGTTTGTCGGGGATGATAAATCACTACCAATAAATTTGACTCTTCCTTCGTCTAGCAGGGCCACGGTACATACCGCAGTGCATTTTTTATAGCCCAGTTGGAGGAGTGCCGGATTATCAACCAATGGGTTGCGAGTTAGAATCTCGGTCCAACTAAACATAGTGTATCTGGCGGCTCGTGCACTTTACATCTGACGTGGCCCGAAATGCCCTCGCGTTGGATGGTGTGGAAGTTTGGAGAGTAGGGTGTCAGCTAAGGTGTTGACCTTGTCGTGGTTCAAAATTACGAGGTGCTATCCTAGGATCTTTCTCTTCGGAATTAATCTTTGACCGTCACCAATAACTCGTTTTTGTTGCTTCAGTGGGACGTTAATTGGATACCTATTCACATTGAAATTAGGGGCTGCGGTATCCAGTTGGAAGTGCAACAGTTTAGCAACGGGTGGGGGGGGGGTTACAAGATCTAAAACGAAGTCCAGACAAAAACCATCTTGTACAGGGAGGCTAGTGCACGTTAGATATGTCTTGGCCTCAAGTGTCCTCACGTTGGCGTGGTGTTGAAGTTTTTGAAGAGTGGGGTGCCAGCTAAAGTTTTGTCCTATAGATTTTAAGATCAATAGAGTAAATTGGGATGAGTGAGCACCCACCTATTCTATTTTTCTCAACTTTTACAAATTCATCAATATTTGAAAGTACGAGTTTTACAAAAAAAAATGTCATGGAGAAAAGTTGATAAATTACTATCAATAAGCTTAACTATTTCCCTGTCTGGAATAAACAAGATTGATCTAGAGTGGTTGGAAATGGCCTCTTTTCTAACCTGAAAGAAGGATCTTGGATTCCGGATTCAACTTAAATGTATTTCTTTGGTCGATTTATATAATTAAGATTAGATTTGTGATCAGTACAGAAACTAGGGATGGGTTAGCTCACCTACGAATTAGATTTTTATCACACTGCTTCTTTTGTCGTGTGCTCCCAGTTTATCAATAGTTGAAAGTTAAACTTTTAAATAAAAAAGTTTGTCTTTGAAGAAAAATTTGACAAATCCTATCAATATACAGAGGCTGTTCACACATTTTTTAGACAATGTACATTGTAATCACAAAACTAAATTACATAAAATTCTTGTGTTTTAAATGTTCTATTTGATAGCCCTTATTCTGAACTATCTTTCGACACCGTAGTTTCCAGGATAATAATGCCTTTTGAAGTGTCAGAAGAGGTATTCTATCCTATTCCTCCTGAACAGCTTTCCAGAGTCCTGTAAGGGTTGTGGGACGACGTTTGGATAATGCAGATTTTAAAAGTCCGAAAGCACAAAAATCCATAGGTGATACATCGGGAGATTTAGTAGGGATATCAGTGAAGGGTATGGCCTTGATACCGGTTTTTTGTTCCATTTCTTTTTGGAAATTTACAGTGGATTTTGATGTGTGACTGCTAGTTTTGTCTTGATGGAGTTCCACAGATTTATGGCACTGTGGGTAAAGCGATGGTATTTCATTCAGAAAAATTGGCGATAACATATGTTCCTGATAGTATTTGGAGTTAATCTTGACATTTTTTCCCACTCTCTTTATTTTTAACTTACCATTATATGAAAAACCAGCAACAATCATCAATCCCTTAGAAAAACTTTCTTTCGATTCTGTGAACCATGTACTTAAATTTTTTTTCTCCACTTTTATGATAATAAATGGCTCTTTTTTTACTGCAATCATTTAAATACACCCATGATTCATCTATTGTGACAATTTTTTTCCATTTTTCTTTGGTTAAGTGTTTCTTATATAGAATTCTTGATAGTCCTGCGTTCAGCGATATGCTTTGGAGAAAGACGATGCACATTGCGTTTTTTCGCTTTCTTAAGATTTAAATTAACGTTTATCATTTTGTTTACAGTGGACACCGAGCATTTTAATGATTTTGCAACTGTCCTTTGACTAGGGGTATTTTCTTTTAACATCAAACAACGTGCCTTTGCAATAGTCGAAGATGTCCGTTTCTTCCTTGGATACTTGTTTTGAATTTTTGTCCCACTTGAGGCTCCAATTTGACGTTTTTTTTTCCTTTCTTGTTGATGATATTACCGATCGACGCTTTAGATATCACAAAACCATGACTCTCACATCGTTTTTGGATAACGGAATATGAATATTTCTCTTCGGAGAGATAAATATAGCCTTCGAACCACTGCTTCGTTAAAAACGCCATTTTTAATAAAAACAAACCTCTCAAGCCGCAGACGATAATTTTGACTTTTAAAAACATAGTACAACTGCAATTATTTCTTTTGCAGCAAACGATTTTTTATTACCGCTAACCAAAATCGTCTAAAAAATGTGCGAACAGCCTCTGTATAAACTGAACTCTCTCCCACCTAGGATAAACAAGGTTCATCTAAAGTAGTTCTTTTCATGCCTGGAAAAGGTTTCTGATTTACCTTTCCATAAATTTCTTTGATTTTTTGGGCTATGAAAAATTATATTTCTGATTTGTAGAGCAACTAGGGTAAAGGTGAGACCTTGAATCATTTTAAACTTTTACTCATTTGGGTCCTATTCTCCAAGTTTTCCACCAAAATTATCTATACTCGAAAAATTTAAGATTTTTGTTAAAAAAATTGTCAGAGAAAAAGTTGATAAATCATTTTTCCACTTAACTTAATCCGGGTGTACACCTATCAAGGTTTTTTTCCCGAATTCTTTGTGTTCATGCTCTTGAGTAATATGATACATGCGATCTTATAATATGGTTTTATTTATTTATGGTTTTTTATTTAAAAACATTTTTAATTACTGTTTATTTACTTGTTACTCTAGCTTTGATAGTCTTATTTCTATCAAATGAAACGTGTACTGCAAATTTGTTTAAGAATAATAAGCACAAAAATGTGTGTAATAGCATAAATTGTTGAAATCATCATTTCGAAAATCAACCCTCCGAGCGGCTCATCCCAGTGTGGTCCAGAGGAATTTCTGTGTGGTAGGTTACGTAGTGTTGTTCTCCGATCTTTCCCTTGGGGATTCATCCCGGACCGTCGTCAATAGCCCATTGTGTTGCTCCAGTACGACGTTAATTAAAATACCTATCCACCTGTGTGGTAAGCAGCAGATCCGAAATATTTTGAGGAGCGAGATATCCAGTGATGTTTCTGAATATTTAGGGTCTGCCCCTTACAGTGTGGCAATTTTTCCCTGCCACATTCTAACTGAATTTTTGGAACTGTTCTGTTCGGTTATTTAAAAAACCCACCTTCATTTTGAACAAGTGTACATGTAACTAGCGTCACTGCTCATGATTCTTTGTAAAAACCTAAATCCTTTCATTTCGCTCATCGTTTATAGCAGAGCAAATCAAAGCTAAAATTCAATAAGGTATACCTTTTTCCATTATTCGTATGCATAAAATTGTCATGGGGATACGCCGTCATGTTAAATTGTGTATAAATTTCATAATTTTCCATGCAGCACAGTCATGATGCCGTGGTGTAGAAATTGAATGAGTGGAGCCAGCTAAGGTGATGACCTCGGAATCTGACCTTTCGAAACTATGAGGTGTCAACCTCGGATCTTCCTTTTCTGGATAGATCCCGAATCGTCTCTAATAGCGCGTTTAAAAAAAAGACCCACTTCTACCAGAACGAAAGAGATTGATTTTTTTACTGTCGTTTAAGAAGTCCTGCATGAGATCAAATATCAATCATCAAAATAAGCGAGGGCTCTCTGCAATGTATAATTATTTTGAATATTCCATAATTACTGTTGCATACGAAGACCAATCGTCTATCAGAGTGCTCGTTTCTGGATCGAATTCGGGGTTTAAACATGGACGTCTGTCATCTAGAATGAATGTGTGGTTCTTGTGGGTGAGTTGTGTCCAAGACGTGTGGATGCATTTCAGGTGTAACATGAACCCATTCAGGGTTATGCTAAGGGATTTACAAATCAGCCATTGTATTGCCATAATGATTGAGTATATATTGCAGGGAATTAGCAAAAAATGTTGCATACTAAATATGATCTATCCCACTTATACTGACCTTACTAAATTTTCTTAATTCATTATATTTACTGATACCTGTTTTAATATTTATCTAACTGCTGTTTCCCTGTAGAAAAATTTCCAATTACAGATCACAAAAACATGTGATACAAAAATACAAGGGAAACATAAACAAATGCAGTCAGATTAGAGATAAAACAAAACGGGAACCAGATTACTTAGTGAATTGAAATCGTAAAAAAGTAAGGGGCTTCTGTAGCCTGGTTGGAACTGTAAAAAATTTGCAACCGGAGAGTTGCGAAATCGGATCCAACCAAAGACAGTCGTATGCAAGGGGGATGGTGCACGTGAAGTCTGTCGGGACCTCAAATAATCGTTCGTCGGTGTGTTGTCGAAGTTTGGAGAATGAGGTGACAAGTATGACAGTAAACCTCGTCATCTGACAGTGGTTCAAACGTAAGCGGTGTTGTCCTCGGATGTTTTCATTCGGGTTTAATCCTTGACAGTCGCCAATAGCCCCCTTGTGTTACTCCTGTACAACGTTAATTTTATTCCTATCTGAATAGCTCCTGAATAGCATCCACAGTCTGAAATCTCTTTCAAAAGGGATTTTAGCCGTAGGAATAGTCAGAAGTCGCAGGGTGCCAAATTCGAGCTGCAGAGGGGCTGACAATATGATATGATGTGTTGTCAATTAACATGCACGAGACTTGATGAACGGGTGCCGCCTCACGTTTCATTCTATGATCTCGAGCGTAGTGGCTTTTAGAACCCCTATATCATCGAATTATCACACAGTCAGTCACCTATCTTCGTTAATTGCAACTCGTCAACGCTCTACATTCTCAAGTGTTCTGCTTGTTGAAGGCCTACCAGAACGTGGATGGCTTTCAATAGATTCGCAACTATCTTTGAAGCGGTTGTACTACGTTTTTATTCGTACTGCACCCATTGCAATATGCCCGAAAGCATTTTTAATCAGTTGAACAGTGTCCGGGGACAAATTTCCAATTGTAACGCATTCTGATGCAAATTAGCTTCTCCACTTCCTCCACTGTCTCACAGGACATACGTTTACTCAAGGATGTCTGGAAGCCAAAAGATTAGCCCAATCAGTTCGTTACATTTCACGCATGTGCATTTATGTTCCCTCTCCTTAGCTGACAAGTTATATCAATGTTCCCTCTCCTTTGCTGACAAATTACATCAATGTCCCACACTCAGTTATGATTATATTGGCAATATCTAGATGCTTTCGGGACGGACCTCGTACGTCACCAGAATTTTAAATTTCAATCGAAAAATAAAAAAAAAATTCTGATTCAACTACATGCTTCTCAAGCGCATTACTTCCCACGAGAAAGACGTTCATTTAGAGGCGATTCAGATTTTAAAAATAACGATTCTAGTATAGCTTTGTATGAAGAGACATTATCAATTTTAGCTAACTAGTTTTCTGAATTTTGTGTAATTGAAGGATCACCTATCGAAAAACATACAAAAGAATTGCTCTGATCTGGAAAACAGTGACGCTAACTATTTTTCAGATCATGGAGAGAGTGACATTAACTCTCAAAGACACTTTGAATTTGTCATTTTTGTTCTTAAGAACAACTTCCTTGGCTATTTTCATAAATATGGCTAGGATTTTAAAAACGAAAAAATTGCTAAAACAATGCCTAAAAAATTCATTCCTTAACCAAAAATGAACTGAAAAATACTCTAAACACAAAAAAATGTCCCAAAATTAAAATCCTTTTTCAAAACTTTTTATAAAAAATGAAATAATTACAACAAAAAATAATCTAAACATCCCTATAAGACAAAAAGACACTTGAAAATGTTGTTTAACTTATTAGTTTAAAATATTTCATCAAATTTCCTCTAAACAAATAGCGAAATGCTGTTCCTAGATGTGACAAATGTTTAGCTTTCCTTCAGTGAATTTTTATAATTCGTGTTATGTGAAAACCGTAATTCTAGTTTCATTATAAGAAATTATTAAACTCTTTTAAGAAGATACCCCATGCACCAACTGGAATAAGTCTAAACGCCTCACTTGAAGTTCTCAAGTCACGAGTCAAAACAAAATTAATTTTGAAATTTTCTCGCTAGGAAGAATCATATCCTGTTTGCTTCGCTTTGAAATTGAAATAAAAAATGTGTTTACAGCAAGATTATATAAATAACATCCGCAGGCAAGCATAAAACCAGTTTTTCCCGGCCAATTGATGCTCTTCCTTCTGCCTCATTCATTGTTTATAGCTCCACTCGTTCACTTTTCTGGCAATGTGACTGATTATTTCCCACATAACGATGTAAACGATATTGTCTATACGTTTAGTGAGAGTAGGGAGTAGTTGGTTTTTTCTAGCCTTAAGAAACAAAAACGCGTTAGTTCTGCATCGAGTTCCTTCAATCCTGAACGAGACACCTGCAAAAACATGTCTCTTGGAAATGCTCGCCCAAAATAGGAAGTCTCAAGTATTCCCTATGAACCCTCCAAGTGCTTTGATGAGACATCTCGTCCTAGAACATATATATAATTTAAAAACTCTCTTTTCTATCTACTCTTTTTATAATGTTTTGTTTTGTATGTTTAATGGTGTTTTGGGGAGTGTATGAGTGATTTTTTTAACGTTTTGCTGCTCATATGTAGAAGACATCATTTTGTGTTGTCTGGGTCAGGCTACTCTCTGAAGACGCCCTGATCCACCAACACTTTCATTTTCGATAATTTCCTTACGGTTTTTATTTTGAATTTTCTTTTGTTTTTTTAAATTATATTGCTTACATTGTTATGTGTGCAGCTTCAGCACGCTTGCATAGTTAGTTTCGAGTTTCATATTCTTGTTGATTGCACCCCGGCTGTTTGGTTCTTTGCTTTTTTTTTTTTAAATGTTTTTCGTGTTTTGCGTTACAATTATATATATATATATATATATATATATATATATATATATATATATATATATATATATATATTACCCTTTACCTGTTACTGAACTCCAGTCTTCATGGCTCTACAAGGGTGGAATTGTGATCCTATTGTATATCCACTCCAATACAGTAGTTTCTTTACATCGTTACCATTCTTTTCGGGTAGGTAGTTCAATTTCCTGGTTTATACTTTCATTGCCAGCATAGAATTATTTAGCGAACAGGATCCATTCCACGGGATGTGTGTTCTGCTCACACAGCTCCATCATTATTATAAGGAAGGTGGTACACTAAAATTTTTCAATATCGAAAGTCAGTATGTCTTATAGTTAAGCTTATGCCTCCATCATTTAAAAAAAGACTATTTGTTACAACCTACTTTTTTTTTCAGTTTGAAATGACGAGCATGTTTTTGTTATTTAGCAACATCACGAGAGTCCAGGAAATGAAATCCTCTGAGGAAATATCCGAGGACTACAACAGTCATTTCTCAAAAAGCTAACAATTTTCTTTGGTCTATTCCAGTGTTAACTGATGTAACAACTTCGTGGGCCGTATAAAATTATTTCGTGGGCTGGATAACCGGTTCGCTAGACGTGTGTTCTGCTCAAACCAGCATCCACATCAAATGTCAGTTTTGATCATGCGCCGTCGTCTAAAAACATCCACTAGTGAAATTCTAAAATAAGTTTTCTACACCATACTTCGGTTGAAAATGCCGACCATGCTATCTTAATTTAGCAACACCATCAAAGACTCCAAGAAATGAAATCCTCTTAGGAAGGACTATGTTTGTGGGCTCCATAGTATTTAGAATCCATGGGACGTGCCTTCTGTACACCCCTGCTCCATTGGTATTTTCAGAAAAGTAGTACTGCAAACTTATTCAATTTCTGAAGTCATTGAGGGTCATGCTTCGTCATTTTAACTCTCCTGGTGGTTGTCTTCAGGTTATACCTCGTCATAAGAAGAAAACTGACCAGATATTGTTCTCGTCATCATCAAAAAATGGTAATATTTTATTACGAGATATCTCGTCATTAGCAAAATTAGTCAGATCTTGATAAACGAAATATCTCTTCAAAACCACTAGGCAGGTCAAAGAAAAAAGCATAAGTGAAAACCAAAAATGAGTTTAGAACAACCTACTTCGTTTAGAAATGCCAAGCACATGTTATCTTTATTTAGCAACACCATCAGACTCCGGGAAATGAAGTCCTGTGAGGAAAGATCCGACGACCACAATAGCTAACAATTTTCTCTTGTCTAGTCCGGTGTTAAGATAAGTAAGAACTTTGTGGGCCACATAGAAGAATTTCATGGGCCGGTCCGCGGGGCGGGTGTTCCGCTCACCCCAGCTCCATCAGTATTCTAAGAAAAGTGGTGCACTAAAATTTTTCAATTTCAAAAGTCAGTATGGCTCATGCTCCATCATTTTAAAGATAAAAGCATTCGTGAAAATCTAAAATGAGTTTTCTACAACCTACTTCGATTCGAGCCTGTTACCTTTATTTAGCAACATCATCAAAGACTCCAGGAAATGAAATCCTCCGAGGAAAAGGATTACGAAGGCTGTGTTCAAATACAAAAGAAAATATTCCGTGGAAGTGTGTCAAAGCATTACAGAACTTGGAGGGTGAGGATACAATGAGTGAAAGTAGGGGTGGCCGAACGATGTCTTTACCACACACTAAAAGACCTAAACTACAAAACGAATTCATTGTTATTTTAAGTTCAAGACGTGCCCGAGAAAGAGTTGTTTTTCACCCAACCGAATTCGGATTAGGTCCATTTACTTGCGAAGGCAAAAGCAGCTTGCTGCTAAAGTTCGCCGTGGTGGGTCGACTTATGCTTTTAAATCAACATGATAATCACCATAGAGATCTGAGTGTATGGTCGAAAACCACTGCTTTTTCAGTCGCGACTGCTTGGTAACAGTCGAAACCGGAATCAAGCTGAACGTAGGAGTTTTGGTTTGTCTTTTTTCAAGTGTGAAGGTTAATATGTTTTATCCACCCACGCAATTCACTCAGACCCTGTCTGTAATGTCCAGGCCAGGGGTTCCCAAACTTATCCAAGTCGTGGCACCATTACGAGAATTATAATTTTTTCACGGCACCCTAGTCGTGTTATATCTATTTGTGGTTATATATATATATATATATATATATATATATGTAACATTAAAAAATAATTTGTGAGAAAATTGCTTCGACATTGGCCGGCGCCTCCGAGTATTTTTTCACGTGCCTTTTACAGTTTCGAAGCCCATTGCATCAGAAAGAATTAATTTCTACAAGCTAAGCTAAATTCATCTTCCCACGCCGTGATCCATCTGTTCCCATCTATTTACTATAAGATGTCCCATCAAATGATATCATATAAGGCAATGAAATCTGTCTGAGTATTGCTGATCAAGGAATAATTAATTTGTTGATACGCAGCTTGTAACTTGCTGCGCCATGTCTTGTAGCACTCGAATCGTGACGGTGGTCTAATAAAGACGTCTTTTTCATTGCTCTCTGTCCTGCTTGTATTTTATGAGTAATTTAGTAGTGAGACTTGTAGAAAGTCGTCACATATATATATATATATATATATATATATATATATATATATATATATATATTTTTCATATTTGTACGACTTTAAAGAAAATTAGAGAAGTGGTAAGAACATAGACATAATTAATACAACTCGTATTTAAAATTCACACAAATGCTTTAATTGTACTTAATAGGAAAACTTAGGTGCAGGTAAAAATTTAAATAAAACAAACCAAATTACATTCAACAGGTATATGTGTGTGTTTAGTGCGACAGGTGAGCCAGCTGTTCACAGCACAATTGTTCGAATCGTGGAATTAAGATACAACTACTCGCATTTCTTTTACAACATTGATTTTCGTACGATATTTGCTCCTTATAACAGCACCTGCTTCATGGGTGCTTCGTGGTACCCCTAATCTCTCTACGTGGCATCCCAGGGTGCCGTGACACACACTTTGGGAACCCCTGGTCTAGACCTCTGAGTGTCGTACAGTTTGTGAGAAGTGTAGTATTCCTTTTTCCCCGCAACGCACAAAGCTACCACATCTATTGCATAAAGAAACCCATGAATTCTCTCAACTTTTGGGTAGGTTGGTAGGTATTTTTATTAACGTCGTACCAAAGCAATACAACGGGCTATTCGCGGTGGTCCGGGATAAATTCCCCAAGCATAAGATCCGAGGACAACACCACGTAATTTTGAACCTCGTTCAGATGACGAGTGTCAAATTTTAGGATAGTTCTTTGGGTTGTTTGCTTAATATACAGGGAGCCATAGTAGCCCAGAACATCGGATTAGTAACCGGAAGGTTACGAGTTCGAATTAAACCAAGAACCACCGTGTACAATGGGGGTCGGTGCATGTTAAAGCGGTTGTGGCCTCAAATGTCGTCACGTTGGCGTGGTGTAGAAGTTTGGAGAGTGGGGTGCCAGGGCACCTGACCGTGGTTCAATATTACGTGGGGTTGTCCCCTGATCTTTCGCTTTGGGTTTGATCCCGGACCGTCGCTAATAGCCCGTTGTGTTGCTCCAGTGCGTCGTTAAATAAATTCCTACCTGCCTGCCTACCGTCAAAAAATATATTAACCTCCTGAAAGAATAGCTACGTACCTTAGAATTAAATTCTTTCGAAAGATTCCCTTGCTCTCCTCCTGTTATTTTAGAAACCTTTTTAAAGATTATATTGATGAAGATGGTCAAAACTGATTGGAAGTAATTCAGAGAAGAGGAATTATGCATGTGATTCCTCACAGGATTAGAGCTGGAATTTTTTTCATTATCCTTTTAGGCCAAACTGAAACTTCATACTAGTGAATAAAATTGCCTTTCATAAGTGAAATGAAAAATAAGCTGCTTTTTTTAAGTACCTTTATTAGGCAATTTTATTCATTTTCGTTATTCTTAAGCAGAGCAGTATTTTCAGGCCTTTTTTAGGTTGTCAAAAACTGTTGTTTTTTGAGTCGCGACAACTCTTTAACAGTAGAAAGCTGTAACATAGCAGTTTAGGTTTATAGCCGTAATATAATACAGGAGTTTAGGTTTGTGTGTTTCTAGGATGTGAGGATTAGTTCATTTTCTACCCTCATGGAAAAAATAAAACTTTCTATTATTTTCCACGATTGTTTTCTGTTTTAGAGAGAGAGAGGGGGGGGGATTTAGATTGTGGAATCTAAAACAATAGATTCCAGTATTCATTTGAAAGATATTTGGAAGTTTGAAAAACACTGATCTAGGGTTATGATTTTGAATTTTCTTTTTGGCTAAACGCGCGCGCGCGCGGAAACTTCATTAGACTTATCTAAGGGACTTGTCAATGTTTTCCCTGATTTTTCAAAATTTTTGACCACGTTTTTGTATTATAAATCCCAAACGATTTAATATTTTTAGACCAAACTTACTATTTCTTTTAGTAGAAAACAAACAATCTATGTAAATTTTATAACAATCAGATAATAACTGCAAAATTTGAGTTGAAAGCTTACTGGGGGTCTTTGGAAGCTTTTTGGAAGACTTTTGTGTCATTATTTGATACATTTTTGTGTTTAGAAAATAAATGACATTGGGAGATGAATTTCTGTATTTCACCACATCGGGTTAAAAATGTTTCCCTATTAAATTTTCAGGAAACAACTAAATTAAGTAGTCTATTTAGTGTGCTTTGAAGGAAAAAGACCTGAAGTTTTGCATGATCATTTAAGAAACCCTTCTGAATCGATTTCCAGCAAAGTACGCGTAGGTCCAAAAAGTAAGAAGAATTACACGGAATTCATATCAATCAAAGTCACCTGTTCTTAATCCAATAGAGCACACGTTGGATGCTTTCGAAATACAACCTATACAACATCTCCAAGGATTGCAGACGAGCAAAAACGCGTTGTATTGCTTGATTAGGATTCCTTGCCACAAGGACTCTTGGGCAGATTTGTGTAAAGTATGTCTTCACGTTCTGAGGCATGCATTGTGGTCAGAGATCAGCACATTCCCTATTTGGTTAGTTTTAACAGAACAAATTGTTTTTGCAATAACAAAAACATACAATGTGTTAACATGAGCCCTTTTTTCATTTATTTTCTTCCCATAAGAACCTTACGAGATCTTGTGTGCGTTCCTATTTTATTCTAGATAGATTGTGTAAGATTAATTTTAAATGAAGACGATCCTCTACACATATTATGTAAGCAATTTTTTGGAAAACGTTATCCTCTATTGAATGATGCCTTTAATTTGCTTTATGTACCATACGTGAATGAAAGGGTTGGCTGTGTGTGTGTTTTTTTGGCGTAATAGCGATATTTAGCCAAGCTGCGTCAAACAAGTGAGTATAAATGGTAGGTATTTTAACTAACTTCGCACTGGATCAACACAACCGGCTATTGGCAACGATCTGGGTACCAAATCCAAATGGAAAGATACGACAGCAACACCACGTAATTCTGAACCATGGTCAGATGACGAGGTAACACCTGAGCTGGCACCCTATTCTCCAAACTTCCACACCACGTCAACGTGAGGACATTTGAGGTCACGACAGATTTAACGTGTACTATACCCTTTGTACACGACGGTATTTGGTTGGATTCGAACTCGCAACACTCCGGTTACTAATCCGTTACTCTTCCAAACGGGACACCGCGTCCCGTAGTGAATGTATATGCACACAAGACACGTTTACTAAGACAGAAGGGAGAAATACGCTATTTCAGGAATCAAACATGCAACCACCAACAACTCTCTGTGAATCTTGGTGGGTTGGATTTTATGGTGCAAGGATTATATTTTCCCAAGCTGTGCCAAACGATGTTTAGTAAATAGATATGCACACAAGGAAAGTTTTACTGAGACAGAAATACACTCAAGGTTGAATTTAGCCTGTACCACTTACAACTCACAGCTTACTAGAGCAGTGGGCAAACCCACTGAACCACGACGACCCCCATATTGAATGAAAGGGAGTAGTTTGATATTTTCTGCATCTGTGGAAAGAAATTGGGCAGATCAAATCTGTCGTATTGGATCATTATACCATCTAATAAAAGGTAAAAAGCTTTTTCTTACGCATGAATCGGAAGGAAAGATGAAGTCATCTGTTTGGCTAATAGATTCTTGACCTAAGGTCATGGAATATCCTAAGGCTGCGTCAAGTTTCATCTCAGATCAAGAACATGAACCCTACTCTAGGTGTCTTAGGAAAGTTATGAAGGTTTCATATGCAACTATTAGATATGTAACAGCCTTAGCTTTTTTTCGTTAGATTAATGAACATGACACGTTTGTTAACACAGTCAAACCTCGTTAAGACGAATTTCAAGGAACTGTAAGATATTCGTACTGACCTTAGTTCGTGTTATCCGAATTCAGAAAAAAGCCTTTCTTCTATAATAAAACAAAATATTAATGCCTTTACATTACTTACTGTACAATTCTTGGTTCACAGAGATTATACAAATTATTCTCGATCGGACAGATAATTCTTGATGACACAGATAATTGATGACAGCACAGATATTTCCTGATTACGCAATTTTTGTTTTGAAATAGTTCTGTTACCTATTATTTGTTTTTCGCGTCATTCTTATAGAAAACTTTTGATATGGTCAACGTTGTTGAATTGAGCAGATGATTTTCACTGCCTAACAAACAACGATGAATAATTTCTAAGCCAGCAAGCAGATTCTCTTAAAGAAGGCATGCTTATTCCTTCTTCAGAATATTCATTTATTCTTTATTCATTTATTCTTATTCACACTCTTTCACAAATAAATCTTCTATAATTTCGGAGTCACTTCATGTTTCTAAAATACGATTGAAAATAATCCGTTTGTACCATTAAATATCTAAAATTTGATCGTCTTAACATATGTCTAGTGTAACTAGAATTCTTATCAGACCGAATGAATTAACAAATTAAAACTCCTCCGTAAATGGCCAAGTCCGATTTTTGCATTGTAAAATATTAACAAGTATTTAGGGGAGTGCCATCTGCCGGTGAAAGCTTTTACTAATTTTTAAACCGTCGAAAAATTCCTTCGTTGAAAATATTTTCATGTAATTCGCAAACAAATTCACTATTCAATTTTTTGTTGCTGAATTTTTGAACTGTCTACTTTTGGGATACACTAAGATATCTAAAATATCTTTGCAGAACACTAAAATATCAATATTTTGGAAAGAAGAAAACCAAATTCTAATCACATAGAATTGTAATTTGATTAGTGTAGTTACAATAACGATATATTCGGGTGTAAGACAGACATTGTGACGCTATAACCCACGTAGATAGTTTCATAAAATATATTTTCATATGCATCCGATAGGTGGCAGCAAAAAACAGCCTTGAATTTAATTACTGATCTGGAATTTGCACACACATACAAATTGTTTTTCAAAAAATAATAACAATTATTTTCTTTCTCTGCAACACAAGCAAATTTACTGAGAAATTTCAAACAGCACCACTTGAAGAACACTGTAGAAATTAAATATTATGGAAATTAACTAAATTCTGATTAATCCGTGGAATTGTCAATTTGGTAATTAAATACAGAATAATGATATTCGGATGCTTGAAAGACATGGCATTTCCTCCACAATGTCTGACTCCACTTAGTTACATAAAATATATCTTCTAATGTTTCCGATAGATGGCAGCCGAAAACACAACTTGTTGAACAGCAAGAAAAGCACTTAAGGCTGGTTTACGATTCTGCGTATGTGCAACTGCGTATGCTCCGCCTTAACGCATACGCGGAGGATAGTCGTTTACAGTTTTGCGTATGGGCTTGCGTCGGAACGAGAAATCCAGCTTTCGATTATGCACACTAGATGGCGTGTTTACTTTTCGCGCGTTTTCTTGATCCATTTCAGTATTTTTTTACGAGCGTTTTTTTTTCTACCGTCTTATGTTTACTTTAACCAATTTTGAGAACCGTTGGTTTTTTTTTCTTTTTCCACGGGAGACATTTTTGTAGGTACTTGAGAACATTGCGAAATTAACATCACTTTGGAAACTTTTAACTCCGAACAAAACCAAAATTAGAATAAACAAGTAAATCTCGATTTCTAAAAAATATTGTACCGATTGTGAATACTCAGATAAATCAACATTAAACTATTTTCTTTCCAAAACAACTATCTACTTTAAACTGAGACTATATATAAGTGTTAAATTTAATCAGAGCATTAAAAACCAAAATGAAATGAAGTTACATGAATAATTTGTTTTAAAATCTTTTTACTTTTGAAGCCTTTTATGTGAGATTGAAGGAAAACACGAAATTTGATATCTGATGAGGGTTTCTAGTTATTGAAATGTAGATAAACATATCTTCGATTTACTCATTATCAGGGTGTCATGATTTTAATCAAATGATTTTTTTAATTCACTGATTTGAATCACAACAAATCACAAATTTTTTATAACTAAGTAAATACACCATAGAAGTTGTAAAACGCTTTAATGTTTCTGTACTCATGGTGATTTCAGCATTAATGGCTACACTAAGCTCAGAGAGAACTGGGTCAATTAATGCATATTATAAAAGATTGCAACAGCCAGTTGTAACATATTAGAATATACTATATACTGGAAACAGTAATGTAAACACACATGCCATCATAAATCTAAATGCCAGGAAGAGTAACGTATAAACATTCCTGATTAACAGCACTCATTTTTTAACACTCAAAAGTATGTATGCAACACAGTTTGATTCAAAATTATAAACTAAAGGGTAGTTTACTAAAGAGAAAGAGGCTAAATTACTTCCTACTAGTGTTTTTTTAGGTATTTGTCAGCTTATTTTTGTGGTGTGCAATAGATTAAAGAGTAGAAATATACATTTTCACACACACAGCCATTAACATGTCAGCAGGAAGAAAGAAGCAGCCTACAGAAATTTAAAAAATCTGATTTTTTTACACCCTGCTCATTATATTTAATCCAGCCAACCACCGAACAAAAATTTAGTTGTCCATACAAACCTCATTTTCCTGAAAATTTGTATCATCTTTTGTAAAATCTACAAATTTTTTTCCACAGTAAACAGAATAAAGTAAGCTTTAATGAATTGGAGTATGTATATTTTATCATTGGGTTGGTGCTATAAATTCAAATTGTCAGCATTCCATTTCTGCCCAAGATTTTTTTAAACTTGAACAAAACACACCTTGAATGTTGGGAAGTATTGAATTTTTAGTCAGCGAAACATTTTCCAATGATATATTCTGTAGTTAATTTAGTTTCAATAGAAATGTTATTTTGTACTGAGGGTTTGAATATGTTTCTTGTGTCAACTCACTACAATAGGAAAATTACTGTGTTTCTCATATTTCAAGAAATTAATTTATGCATACTACACATGTATGTGGTAACCATGTTCTTTTAAGCATTTAGATTTAGTTTACCATGTCCTCTCTTTTATGATTTGTGTCTTGCATATTCAATCTTATAAGCATTGTTAAATACTTAGTACTAGTCGGGCTGCGCCAGCTAGCGCTCGGCAGTGTGTAATAGTGCTTTTTAAACTTTTTTACACACCGTAATTAAACATGTTTTGATTTGTATATTTTATTCATTTTTGTGAAACAATTCTTTAAATCATTGCATATTCAATCAAATATTTAAGCAAAGTTGGCCGAAATGTACATATACCGCTACAAAATTACCCGCGTCTAGATATTTTGCAGGAAATAGACATATCATTAAAATCTAACTCCTAAATAATATTTCTGCAACATGTAATATACCGGAACACATAATGCAAACAAAAATAAAATTACAATCCTTGAAAAAATGCTAAATTCTGAAAAAAAAAACACGTACGTATCTATTCAAACGTGTTGAATTTCGACTTCCTGAATATATTGTGAAATAGAATAATGCTACAAAAGACTTTTCAACGATATTGACAAAGACAATAATGATTTATTACAAAAATAACACATTTATAATACTTGGGAATCCTCAAATATGTCGGCAACATCTCGCAGTCAACTCAAATACCCAAACACGGAATTCTAAATCAAATTAAAAAAGTAAACATTAATTCTGACGCGTGGCCCGATACCGGGTAGCAAAATTACGTTTACATCAAAGGAAGAAATAAAAAGTAAGTTCAAACATAAATATTACAATTTAATTCCTTCTTTTTAATAGAAATTGACCTCGGCTATTTGAAAACAGCAATAATTCAAAATATCTGGGTTATTTTATATATGTTGATTGTTGCCATTCGACGATACACAAATAACGTCGATTTCGGGTCCACGTACGTTAGTGTTTTATATATATAGATAGTTTAAATATATAAGATAATAAGCACAAGAACAATGCAATTTACTATTTCATATAAACTTCCTATTAAGATATTCAAAGAAAATTTAAGTTACTTATGTTTAATATTATACTTGGATTGAATGCCGTTCACTGAGCAAATAATTTCAATTTATAAAATGGATAGGTGGCAAAATACAAGTGAAGTAAACACAGATGAGAATAATTAATTTATAATAAATGTAATATGATGCATGTAATGTGTTATTTTAAATATTTACCTGAAACATTAAGAAATAATTAGTAAGCAAATATAATTTCACTTTATTTAATTTAAGTATTGAAAAAAAATTATTTTATTCTTTTTCTGCATTTGCGACTCAAAATTATATTAAATACAAAACTTGTAAATTTTAAAATGAAACTAGTACTAAAGATTATGAATAATAAAATGTACACACAAGAAATTCTTAGCATTAAATTTATTTAATTATAAATCTATCAATATAAGCAAGGGCGCAATTGTATACAGTCGAATTATGCCCATGGAGTTTACAAAACTATCATGTAGCTCAAGTGTATTCTTTTGCCATTGACAGAGCAACTGATATCTTTCAGAAGTTAGCTTCTTTCTCTTCTTTAGAGAATAATGTCTGAAATATAAAATGAAATAAACAAAATGCAAACTATATAACCACTGGTCATGAAATTCATCTTATGGATACTAATTTTTTGATATATGGTATTAAACATGAAATCACACTGTAAGTTAACTTTCGACTTTCTGAATAACTCAAAAAGAAATTTTATTAAACTGGGAGTGGAGTATGTTTTATATTCAACTAATAACCACTATCTCAGCCTAAGCCATTCGGTGTATCGCCTTGTAATTTTGAACCATGGTCAGATGACGAGGCAACATCAGAGCTGGCACCCCACTCTCCGAACTTCTACACCAACCAAACGTGAGGACTTTCAGCCACGACAGCTTTAAGGTACATCAGCCACCTCTACACTATACGTTTTATATAACTTACAACACTAACTTAAAACAGTTTTACCCAATATATTGATTATTATCCTGGTGTAATAAGATTATAAAAACTTACATAGCAACACTTTAAAAACTGAATTATCAACATTTAGTTTTATATCACTTTTAACATGGAAAGTACATTGTTTTTCAAATTTGAGATAGAAATTTTACAGAAGAATCAATTGTGGTTACTGTGTCTTGATTTGATGGGTATTCAAGGATGTTTCAAAATTTCACACAATCACTCGCTGAAAGCAGAGCTTTTAAGGAGTTACATGTAAATCTAGACACATTGCCGGAGTAGATGAAAAATTATGATACTGACTACTCACAATATATAGTTGTCACCTAAGGTAAAATATTAAATGTATTGAGGGGGGGGGGGAAGCAGAGTATAGTAATTAACCTTGTAAACATACATAGAAATGTTTTCTCATAAACAGATATACATCAAATGCATTGCAACTCAGCATGAATAAAATGACACTAGTTTTGAATTACAAACATAAATATTATAAAAATGTTAAGTTATAAAAGATTATTTTACATAGTGTTATTACTTTATAAACGTATTTTTCGTGTCCCTTATCTCCGGAACAGTTTTTGGCACCACTCTTTTATAGGCATAACTTTTCATGTTCTTTGAACATTGCCAACTTCTCAGAAAGTGACTGATCTTGTGACAAAGTAGAATATTGCCAGCGTTTCCATACAAGAATCTCACACTTTATGCATTTACAGTAGAAAACGGTACTAAATTTTGTGTTTTTTTTAGACACAACAAATTTTAAATATTACCAGAATTATTTAAACAAACCATATTTTAAGAAAATAATGAGTGACCTTTTGTAAGAGAACTGCTCAGTATTGCAGCATCTTCTGTCTTGCTACAGCATTTCCATTGAACATCTGTCCCTGGATGTACTTTCATCACTTAAATGAAGTTGGATATTATTCTGCAAAAAAAAATTTCAACCAATTAGTTGACACAGGAATTAAAATTCAAAATTTTTAAGGTTTCTCCAAATATGTGCTGTTTGCACCAGAAGCGTCATCTGTTGGAAAGGTTTCAACTGTTGGTGTGTTCTTGAGAAGCCATCGAGTGGTTTCAGCTCTCAGAGTAAGAAACAAATAAGCTACAGTCCAAATGAGGTGTTCTTCCTTGTGTTAAGCATCAGGAAGTTTATTTTGTGAAAAGCGGGTTCGAGAACCAAAACCTAACCTATCATGTGAATACATGTACTTTCTTTGACTTGCAAGGGTAGTGGATTTCAAGTGAGCCCATTACATTTGGTAGTTTGCAGCGGCATAATTTCCTTTGATTTTATTGCTTTCGACAAAGAAATCCCTCCCATTTTACTTGGAAGGTACTTTTCGGTTAACTGGTTTTTAGTCATAATTGTGCGGTAAAGCTTTCAAAAGTGGAAATTTGTTGGTATTTGTTGCAGTCTCGTTCTTCCAGTGCAGTGGCTATTCGGGCTGTGAATCGAAATAATGCTTTCGTTGGCTGTGCCGGTCCGTTCAACAAAACCTTTGAATGCAGAAAAAAGACAAAAAAAAAAAAAAAAATGTGGCAAAAGAAAGTATAATTTAATCTGACTAAACCAAGAAATTTTCAGTCTTTGTTGAAAGCCTATGTATAGGGGTTGTCATAAGACTTGAACTAAAACCAAAAAACTATCAGTAGAAAAATTAATGAAGATAATTCTGTTTAAAGTAGCGAACTGAAGGATTTTGGTCATCAAACACTATCACTAGGAAAACTGAAAACAAATATCAGGGTTTGGTTAGGTTTCAACGGTGCAAGGGCCATATTTGGCTGCACCGTTAAATGCGCTGTGAATACATGTCAAGTAATGTACATACACAAAGGTTTTACTGAAACCAAAGAGGGAAATACACTGAGGGAGAAATAGAACCTATGCTGCCTACAACTGGCAGGTAGCTAACTGTGGGTAAAGCCTCCGAGAAACGAAGGCACCTCAATCTCAGGGAAAGAACATTTGCACATAAAAAAACAGATGAAGTTTTTTGTACATTTCCTCTTAACTAAGCACTTTAGTAGAAGTTCAAGTGTTGTGTTTTGTGAGGTTGGGAAAGTAACAATTATTGGTCAAAAGAGGAGGTGGAATGGAATAATTAAACAACAAAAGTTTCCTACATTCACAAATGTTTACGACCACAATAGTTTCAGTTATAAAAAATAAACAGCTATTTCTACAGCGCTTTTCTATCGCTCACTTTAATTTGCCAATAAACTTAAAAATCGCTCATAAACGTTGAAATAAAAGCTACACAACAAATCAACTTCGAAAACAATTTTTCACTAGCATAAACTAAGAGGTTTTATTATTTCGGATGAAACTAGGTAAACAAAATATAGACATATTGCAATGCAAATTAAAGATTAGTGTAAATACATGTACTTACAAGGAATTCCCAAGGCCTTTGCAACAGCTGTCCGTCTCTTTCGAAGTCAAATTCGTACATAACACATGCCCAGTGTTTTATAATGTTTTTTAAACTTCCACAGTCAGCATTCAGCAACTCGCTAACAAGTTCGGTAATGGCGATGTTTAGTTTATTACTCGATTGAATCAAAACATTAGATGCTGGATTTTGATTCGTCAAAGTAGTCGCGTTTGCTTGCGTATGTGCGTCGAGAGTTGAATCTGATGAAGTATAGAATTTGGACCTTGCGTTGCTCTGCAGAGAGGCTGCGTGATCCCGCCCATCTGTCAATCACGTGGTTCTCCTCTATCATTGGTTCGACGCAACCGACGCAGTTGGACATACGCAGAATCGTAAACTGGCCCTTAGGCAACATTGAAATAAATTGACCACATATTGAAAATTAGAAAAATTTTATGTTTTGGAGAGATGAACTTTTTCAAATTATTTCAGAGAGTTCTTGGTTTGGTTGTTTCAATGAAATAAAGGTAATTCGGAAAAGTAGGATAGTTTGATACTTCCTACACAGTCTGTCCCACGTAGTTTCATAAAATATATCTTCATATGCTTCCGATAGATGGCAGCAAGATACAAACCCTTCAAATTCAAACTGAAAATTATTATTATTTTTAATTTACATGAAATACATGAAAATTTTCGAAATTTGTTCTTTTTCTAGTGAAATTTTTTTTTTAACAATTAACGTTTTCTAAGAAGAGTCGGTTTTAAATATTTTTAATTTTTGTTCATCGATGAGCACCTACATCTCAGGTCATATAAACGGGCTCCTCTTATAAAACCCACCTTCATAATCAATGCACTGACCAATGCCAGAAAGTCCCATACTTAATATTTGTGATTGATTGACAGTTTCCAATTTCTTCTAGGAAAAATGACGAATGTTCACACAATCTGTTCCTGTTGTTCCCTAAGTCCCTCCTCTTCCAATAAAAGCCGTCTTAATAGTCGATGTTCTGACCAATGCAAACAAGCCCACTCATTCCATAGTTAATTATTGTGCTTGTTTGGTACCTTCTAATTATACGCACAGTAACATAGGTCCTTTCATTTGGTATTGGATCAAGTGATGTAAGTTCTTTAGTTTTCTTTTAGATCATACGCGTGAAGTCATCAGTCTCTGTAACTGCAGATGGTATCAGTACCATCTCATGTCAACTCATCACAGCTACGTAACTACCATCCAAGCATGACTTCTAAACAATTTTGACCACCTTGATCTATAGAATCTTTCCGAAGGCTTCCATTCCGAAACACTGCTCACAAATATCGCAACAGAGGGTTAATAAGATCGTAGGTAGGTATTTGAATTTACATCCCACTTAAGCAACAAAACAGGCTATCAACGACGGTCCACAATCAATCCATAATAGAAAGATCCAAGGACTCCACATTTCGAAACCACGTCAACGTGAGAACATTCGAGTCCACGTAAGATTTAACGTGTACAAGCCCCCATGTACACAACAGTCGTTGGTTATATGGAGTTTCAAACTCTCACCCTCTATTTACTAATCCGCGACTCTGGCAACTGGACTACCGCTCTCACCTAATGAGATCGTCTATTGTATTTTGAGCATCACAGCCTCAAATGCCTATGCTGTAATATTTCATCCACAAATGAGAAATAAATAAACTAATCAGTCAACAGCAATTAATTGAGTATAGTTGTTAAAGAGTGCTTATACACTTGCAAACCGAACCGTTCGCGAGCCTTCGTTGAAATTATTTTCACAACGAACTTCCAGCGATCCATCTGAAAGGAAGGAACCAACCGCGAACAACCAGGCTGTCATATGTAAGCCATTGGTGATGACGATGGAGCTTGGAGGTTAACGAACAGAAAGAAAAACAACGAACTACTCAAGACGCCGTCCCAATCTGAACCAAAAACGTCTTTGTGTTCGTCGAAAAACCGACAGCTAGTGGATCGCCACGAGCGGTTCACGAGCCGTTCGTTTGGGGACCAAAATACCGTCCCAATCATGAGAACCAGAGGCTCGCTAACGGTTCGGCTCGTAAATTTATACGCCTTATAGATAGAATGGAATCTCTTGGAAAGATTAGAAGAAAATCTTTGAACATATACTGTTTCTCCTTTCCTCAGAACTGAATACTTTGGAATTATTCTATTACTCCTTTCGTTAGAATGGTAACCTTTGGAATGATTCCATTAATTATTTCCTTAAAATAGAATATTTTGGAAAGATTCCGTTGGCCAAGAATATCAAATCTGGTTAAAAGTCATACAGGGAAGACTGCAGGTTGCAAGGTGAAAATTTCCTTGTACTCTTTTTACCCAAATCCTTTTACACTGTCCAGGAATACAGGCAAATCTATTTTAACAACTAGCCTACAAGGCTTCCCTTTCACGTAACAGAAATAAACAGAAGAGTTTCAGATTTGTCTCAGATAACAAAATAGTGAAGAGCAGTGAACCAGCTGAAATCTAATCGCTTTAATTTGGAGGAGCAAGGGTCAGTTAAATAGTGACTCGTGTACAAATATTAGTTTGGAACGGATGGGGAATTGATTGCATGTACATTCGCACGTCTCTTCGAAAGTTTGAAAAGTCATGACATTCCTCACAATGCGCGCGAATTGGGAGTTCTTATATCTTTCTTTTCGTAGAGCAAGTGATCAAATTTAGGTGTGTCCAAAATCAGATCACCTTTTTCTCATGCATATTGATATCAATAACCACTTACATACACTGAACTGACAAAAGTCACCGGACACCTGGAGAGAAACAAACCATGGCATTTATTTTGGGGTTTGACTAAATTTAAATTTTCAATTTCAGAGTTTACATCTGCATGGGTAATTGCAGAGTTGACTACTAGTGATTATAGACTGAAATTTAAGGAAAGGATGTTCTAAGGAAATGTGTACAAATGTTTAGTATCGAAATCTAATCACTGATGTATCAGTTACTTTATTACCCCTAAATTTCCATATTTAGAATGTTAAATAGTTGCCATCATAAGCTCATCCTAGGGGACTGAACCATTTTGGCTAGTCAATAATTTTATGAAGGGGTGCCAGCACAGTTTGTTCCATAGGACTGGTGCTCATGATGGTGCGTATTTAACATTCTAAATATGGATATTTAGGGAAAATAGAGTGAGTGCTATTTCAGTGTTTATATTGTGATATAAAACATTTTCACTTTTTTACAAGACATTCTTTCCTTAAATCTCAGTCTATACTCACTAGTAGTTAGCTCTGCTGTTACCGATGTGGACATTGAAATTGAAGATTGAAATTTATTATCCGACCCCAAAATAAAATTTGTTGGTTTTTGTTGGTTCAGTGTATGTTACAAGGGTGCCGAGTTCTTTGAACCTAGATTCTCCGTTTTTATGGATGGGGAACTCTGGACGTGTGACGCTACACAACAAACGGTGAATCTTGGCGCTGATCACGTTGACTCCACACACGGATTCAAGTGTCGTCTCCAACCAGACAGAAGAGGGATTGGTCAGTGAAGAGCACTCGGTGCTATTCGACGCCCCATGTCCATCTGGAACGACTCCATTCCAGTCTTTGACGGCAATGCCATGCTGTTAAAGAAAGTCATCGTCTAGACATATAGACATTTAATAAGAAAATAAATCTAATGAAACATATTATTCCAAAATACGTAAGGCTTATTCCATCAGCGTATCGATTCTATGTTTGAATGTCTGAAAAGGTATCAGGACAATTAATGAGAAACTAAATGTTCTGGAGCATGATTATAACACTCAAAATTCAAAGGCTTATTCCATCAGCGAATCGTTTGGGTGTTCAAATGTCTAAATAGGCATATAGACATTCAATAGAAAAGTAAATATTCTGAAACATGATTCCAGCGTACAACATCTGCAATGTTTTTCCATGAGCGAATTGATTATGTGTTCAAATTTCTAAAAACGAATTTAGACACTTAATAAGGAAACAAATATTATGACACATAATTTCCAAATCCGCAATACTTCTTCCATCAGCGTATAGATTCCGTCTGATAAGGAAACTAAGTATACGGAAAAATGATTTCAACATTCACAACTATTCCCTCAATGAATTAATTGTGTGTTCAAATTTCTAAAAAGGAATCAGAATATTTAATGAAAACTAATTATTATTTTATAAAATGTTTCCTACATTCACGGTGTATTTACCTTCGATTTTGTTTTCAACTTGGTAAAAAGGCACCTATACTATTAATGAGAAACTAAATGCGTATGCTGAAACATTGTTCCAACACTGACAGTGTATATTCCATCAGCTAATAGTTTGTGTGGTCAAATTTCTAAAAAGACATCCATTTAATAGTAAAGTAAATATATTGAAACATGAGATTCCAAGATTCTCAATGCTTTTTTTCCATCTGCGAGTCCATTGTGTGTTTTAATTTCTAAAAAGGCATCCTAACAAGAAACTAAGTACATTGAACCTCGGATTTATTTACATTTTGTATCTGAGTATATTATTTCATGCTTAAAAATGACTTTTCAAGCCACGGGACTGCAGAAATTTACATGCATATTAACGAAAACGGATGTTTAGGGCGTTCTGCTGATAATAAGGCGTGTGTCCACAAGTGGGTGTTGAAGATGAATCCAATCCCGTAACTGTCGTGTATTGAACTCCTTTGCGATGAAAGAAACAGCTCTCCCTTGTGACCTAGAAAATCGAAAATAAAAAGTTTTCACACCGATTGAATATATCTAACAACCTTTAACAACCTAGTGCAGTGATGAAAGTTTCATTTTCCTCAACGGCTAGAAACACAGGTATGTGCATATGAATTCAATATTTCGTGCCCTTAAAATAGCACTATCACTACTCAAAAGTAGATGATAAACCAAATTCTAATTCATTGCTTGGAATTGTGAAACATCCATTTGCGATATTTGAGTAAAAGGTAGACTTTTGACACTATTTCTCAACGTAGAGTTTAGAACATGTCTGATGTCTGTAAGCTTGACTTAGTGAGTTGTGATACTACTCTTCTAGGACTGCATTTAATTCAGTAGTTGTTTTACTGGCTAAAATACTCATTGTGCTGGATTAGATTTACAAGAATAGGGAACACATATATTGCATGTTTTTAATTTTTCACTTCTTTCAAAAATTAAACAGTTACATCTCTAGACAAACACTATTATTAATTTTGAAAAATAGGAGAAGAAAACCAAATACAAATTATATTGCAAAGAATTGTGACATATCTATTGCAAGTTATAATTTTTTGAGAAAAATAGGCTTGTCACTTTTTGTACGTAGATTCGAACGTACCTGTCTGTACCTCAACGTTTTGAGTTGCGATACTATTCTTCTAGGAATGCATTTTATTCAGTAGACGTTGAAAGCTATGATACAAATTGTGCTGGATTAGATTTTTAGAACAGGAAACATATTTTTTGCATGGTTTTAATTTTTCACCTCTTTTCCAAAATTAAACAGTTATACTCCTATATGAGCAGTAGAGAAGAAAGAAGAAATAGTCATCGACAGAAATTCTCAATACAGTGAATTACGGACTGAAGTTCTCAATACTGGTAAACATTCGACAGAAATTGTCAATACCGATGAATTACGAACCGTAATTCTCAATATCGGCCAATTATCCAAAGAAATACCTGAATATTATCGATTCAAATTCTCAGTACCGGTGAATTATGAACGGAAATTCTCAGTACCGGTAAATTATCAATAGAAATCCTCAATACGAACGGAAGTTCTTAACATCAGCAAATTGTCGTCCGAAATTCTTAATACCTGTAAATTACCAACGAAAATTCGCAATACCGGTGTTTATAGCTATTTTCATCCTTAGTGGGAGGCACTGACTATGAGTGTACAGGTGTTGACCTCGTCATCTGCCCGTGGTTCAAAATTACGTGGTATTGTCCTCAGGCAAGTATTTTAATTAACGTCGCACTGGAGCAACACAAAGGGCTATCGGCCGAAGAGAAAAATCCAAGGACAACTCCACGTGATTCTGAACCACGATCAAATGACGAGAGCACACTTGAAATGGTACCCCACTCTCCAAAACTTACACACCAGGTATACGTGGGGACAGTTGAGACCACGACATTTTTAGCGTGTACAAGTCCCCTTTGTACCTGACGGTCTTAGGTTGTATTCAAACCCGCAGTCTTACGGTTGTTTATCCGTTACTCTTCCAAACGGGCTACTGCGGCCCCGGTATTGTCCTCAGATCTTTTCCTTCAAGCCTGATCTCGGACCGTCGCCAATAGCCCGTATTGTTGCTCCAGTGCGATGTTAGTTGAATACCTACCTCTGACTATGAGTGATTAGAAGTTAAATCATGTGCTATTTCCGTTCTGCGATATCTAATAAAAAAAAACATTTCAAGGTACTTTGCGAATTGCATACAAAGCTCCAAAGGTAGCATTTTTTTTTTACTATACATCCCACGAAATATCTATTTATTTTCTAGAACATGTTTTAACCGCAAAAAGAAAACTGAAATTATTTTTTAAGTTTCGGAATATTTTTTCTCCCTTAAATCATGACAAAGAAATTGCCTTTTTGTGGTTGTAACATTTTCTTATATTCATTTAACACAGATCCCAAAACAAAAATTGCTGACCAGATTTCATTCCTATCGTTGTTATGTTCCATGCTGACGGCATTTTCCACTACTGCGGTCGTATAAATTTATCTCTGAAGTAGGATCTTTAAAACATCACGCTAATGAAACTTAAAACAACAGTAAAATATCTTAACCCTCCAAGTGATATGCGACGAGACATCTCGAAAGAGATATCACTATGGAAATATACACTAACTTGTCAGTTACTGACTCTTACTCAGTGTGCCATGTATTTGCAAGCAAGATGTTAACCCTCCGGGTGGTTGTATCTACGATCTATCTCGTCATTAGCAAAACTGACCAGATCTTGACAGACGGGGTATTTCGTTACTACAGCCGACAAACGGTATAGTGGTTAAGGTGTTAGCCTCCAGATCGGAAGGTTCCTGGTTCGAATCCGGGTCAGGGCATGGATGTTTGTAAGCGTATGGTGTAGAGGCGACTGGTGCACCTTAAATCTGTCGTGGCCGAAAGTCCTCACATTGGGTTGGGTGGAAGTTTGGAGAGTGGAGTGCCAGCTCATATGTTGCCTTGTCATCTGACCGTGGTTCAAAATTACGTGGCGATTCACCGAATGGCTTAGGCAGGGACGGTGGTAACTAGTTAAATTTCGTTACTTGAAGATAACACGATCATTTGAAGAAAAGTTACCAGATCTTGACGGAAGAGGTATCTGATTATTAGAAAATAACAAGATCATTAGAAGAAAATTAACCAGATCTTGATCTCGTCAACATAGAAAAACGACACTGTTTTGATGATGAGATATCTCATCATTATTAACAAAACTGGTAAGATTTTTGATGAACGAGATATCTCGTCGAAAGCACTAGGTGGGCTAATAGAAAGGAAATATTTGGACTATTCCGTAAAGTTGAAGCTTGTTTGCACTTCTAGAGATGAGAGTTTTTGTTCAACGTTGTCGAATTATAGTGAACCGATCACTCGAAAATTTGTTGTAAATGATCAAACAGTGAGTGCGTTTTTAGAATCGGACTGAGGATATGCTGCAATGGAAACCTTCTCCGTGGTCTTATGTCCCTGCTGCAGTGGTTTATAAAGCATTCTAAAAATGTATGTATGAATTGAGCGGGAGAAGCAGCTATTTGAAAGACGATTTTTTTATGAATTCTCCAAATGGTTCAACGATATACCTCGTACAAAATATGGTCAATTTTGCTATGAACGAGGTACCTCGTCGAGACAAAATTGCTTTATTACACCAAGAGGAATGAAGATCCAAGTAGGAAAAACAAATTGTTCCTTGTGCAGAACTGGTGGCAATTTACAACAGGTTTTTAAGCCAGACTCTGGCCACTACAGGGCAATTTTTGACTCGAAGATGAACCACCAGAAGGGTTAACTAAGAAAACCTGCAATGATGTTTCGGTAACGGCAATTCTCACCTCAAAATCAGTTTTGACCAGAATTTCATTGCCAGTTTTTCAGATAGCAAAAAATGAACGTAGAGCATCAAACAAAACAAAACCATTCCCGATTTTGAAACTTAGTACTAAGGACGTATATAGGGTTGGCTACTGATACTCCATAACCGGCTTTAGAACCGTACTAAGCATATTCGTAAATAATGGTTCTAGCGCAAATTTTTATTAATTTTAGTACGTTTGTGATTAGTACAAATGAAAAAAAAAAAACCTTCGAAACAATGACTAATAACGATGAAATGCTTAAAACCGATCGTCAATGGCCATGACGAAGGATCAAAGACGTCCACCATCATCAGCACAGAATTAAGTCACTAGAAAGGCGAGTTTAAATACTGTTGTTCTAGAACTACTAAAGATTAAGAACTTGGAAATGATCGTCAATTCCCATTTCGAAGGAATGAGATATATACAAAACAATATACAAATGAGACTAAGATACAAAAAGAAAAGCTAGTTTCAATATATGTTGTTCTGGGACAGTGTTGCCAGAACTCACTATTTTAACTAAGCCTTTCCACGTGTCGCGGGTAAAGTACTAGTATTATTCGCTTGTATATTCGAGAAAGTAAAAATAGATAAGCTTATCTAATATATATCTCGAAAATAGACATCGGAGATTTGTTTGGTGGAAATCCAACTGGGTACATTATTGCCCAATAGTGTCAAACGTAGGCAGATTGGTTTATTTACTTATTTTTGACGCAACGCATGTGTTCTTGCAACCGTAATTAAGATCTAGTTAGAGAGAACTAATGAAATATTAGCCTAAAGGTTACGATGTTGTTTGAGTCTACGTGATTAAGCATCAAACAAAACCTTTGACCCCCTTTTACAACGATAACTTTAAATTTAATTCGAACGGCGATTAGATATTTCCTGATCTCGACTTCTTTAGAACTGGTCAGGGTTAAACCAGTATCACCCTATTTAAATGTAAGAAAGTTTACGCAGTCATACAGCCAATTTAGCACACACACAAGGTTTTGAAATCCTGTTGGTTAAAATCCGGCGATTGTTATTAGCGCCCTATAACTAGGTATGTCAACAACCATCCGGTAATTACCATTAGGTAAACCGGTTTTTTTCGGTGTTTTCTTGGCACGGTTATAACCGCAGTTGTTACTTTAAAAATTAATAACCAGAAGAAAAAAAACGGCCCCGAAAATTCAAGAAAATTATATTCGTGGCCTGTGTTTATGGGATGCAGATAGTTCTTTTTTCATAACTGATTTTTCAAGATCCACATAATTTATATCCCTTTTCAACCACTCCTGTGACATAGCTTGTTCTTATTCTCTGACTTTGTATTGTTTAGTCTATGCAGGTTGAGGTATAAACAAAGGGGTGAGCGATGATCTAAAGTACATTTATACCAAACAACGTTTAATTACGATGTAAAATTCAACAGGAGATGCCTAACACATATCTTTACAGCCGCCGAGTATGAATCTGGGAGTGAATAATTAACTGGTAGTCTGTTGTCTCTCTTATTTCATGTATTAAGGCTTCACTGTCAAAAATTACCCTTATTCATGATATTTCTAAAATGTTATCAGTAGGGCAACTTTTTTGTTGCAGTAAAAATGGGAAAAGGTGCATTTATTTTTGATAAACTAAATTCTAAAATAAATTATTCGTAAAAAATGAAAAAATTCAAATTATAAAGACAATTTTAGTCGTGTACAACAGTATTATAATATATTCTTAAACACAGAAGAACGTTGAATGGTCGATCATTGGCCAGTAATTTCTATAACGTTGAAAAACTGCGCCACCGCAGTCATACAATGTGCTGTATCGGATAGCAGAAGCGCAAAATCCTTTCGCTCAACATTCAGAGATTTTAAAACGTCATTTACAAGGTGAACATATTGATGATCGACACTCACCTCGTAAACTCTGCAGTCGATTACGCAAGTTTCCTCTGGATTATAAAGAGTGCCAACCAATGTGTTAAAAGTTACTTCTTGCCAATTATTTCACTTTCGTCTGTTAGGACGAACACCTTCTTTCCATGAACTTCTTGTTTGATCCGCAATACTTCGGTGTTGGCAAGATCAGACACACTCGATCGAAGGGTTGGTTAAGAGGGCATAAAATGAAATAGTAATTTCATATTAATTAATTTTAAGCTACATTTAAAAAAGTTACAGGTGGTTGCATTTATGTTGCTGTTATAACTCATTTACAATGCACACCATGTAAGAGGAATTTTGGTTTTAGTACTTTACATGCAGCGTAGAACGTGTAAAAACAAGTTTCATTTGCTGCAAAAAATTGCTCTAGTTACCAGCAAAGTTGTCGCAAAGTTTTACCTCTCGTTCGAAACTTCTTTTATCCAACCCTCTTCTGTGCAAAGCGTCTCTTTCTGACCCCAGATTCAAAAAACTTTATATGTCTTTCACAATTGCTAGTCAAGAAGTTTCCCAATTCAGCAAAGAGTTAACGCACTGCCTGGATAAATTAGAAAAAAATTCGCCTTCTTCAGCAATACCAGAGAGTTCCGATTCAACAAACCTAAGCCTTCTTTAGACAACACAAGTTATAAATTTGACAAAATCCATTTTTCCAAAATCGCAGGGTGCAGATGCTTACTTTCTCAATGAGCTAAAACTATATTTGCAACAGCCTCTGTTGTTAAGTGATAGTAGTCCACTTGAATTTTGGGGTCAAAGAAAGACATGTTCGCCTGAATTAGCATTGTTAGCTTTTAAGTATTTGGCAGTTGTTGGAAGTTCAGTGCTATCTGAGAGATTAGTATCTGCTCTGAATTCTGTGGTTTCGGATGACAGAATTCGATTAACTAACCAGCATATAACTGAGCGAGTATTTATGAACAAAGTAAATAAAAAGTATTGGGTTGAATAGATAAAACAATATTAACAAAGTAACTAATGTTTTAATTATTTTATTAGTTTGTGTACCTTTATTTTGAAACAATTAAATTTTGGTTTATTTTAGAATTAATGTGAATTTTTGTAACAGTTGTGATGTGATAAGTAAATACAGTTAACGACATTTAACATTTTTTTAGATACAACTAAATAGAAACATCTTGAAGTTTTTAAAAATTGGTTATTTTTTCGGGTTATTTCAAAAATCTTTTTTTTTAGTCGGTTAAACCGAGGCAGTTATAACTGGACAAAAAAACCGGTTTACCGAAAACCGGTTATTTTCTGAGAATTGGAAGAGATCCTCGGTTATTTAGGTTCTCTGTTGAATAAATTTTAAATTTTCCTTTAAAGATGTCAATTAATAAAAACAACTATACTAACGTGCGCGTTTTATCAGGTATTTTCAATATATATTTCAGATTTTTTTAACCCTTCTAAGGGTTTATACACTCATAATTCCACCTTGTAACCTGCACCAAGCGAGACTCATAGAATCTTCCCCAAACGTCTATTCTTCGCAATGAACTAATAGAACTTTTCAAATTATTTCATTTCAAGGAAATAAGCAATATAATCTTTCCAATGGATTCTATTCTAAAAAAATAGCAATGGAATATTTTAAAAGTAATCTAATGTAAAGAATTCGTTAGGATTCACATACAAGGAAAAGAGCAATACAATCTTACCAAGGGTAATTCTATTCTAAGGAAGGGACCAATAGAATCTTTCTAAAAGATGAAAGAATCCATGGATTCTTTCAGATTTTAGAAGGATCTTCAAGAAAGACATCTCTTTAGATGAGATTCTAGAAATACATCTTTCTACCTTTAGACCACATCCAGTGGATGAAAGAATCCATCGATTCAATAGAGTTTAAAAAGATCATCAATAAAGATATATCTCTAGATGAAAGACTCTAGAAAGGCATCTTTCAACACTTCTTTCTTTTTGCAATCCACAAAATTTGAAATAAATTAATTTTCCATGCTAAAATTAACTTTCCTCGTGGTTGTCTGGATGAGGTACACCATCATTAACAAAACTGACCAGATCATGATGAACAAGATACCTCGTCATTCGAAAAAACTGACCAGATCTTGATCTTATCATCGTCAAAAAGTCGGCAGTTTCTTGATCACGAAAAATTTCAACATGTCAAATTTTGATGGAAGAGATTTCTCGTCGAAACCACTTGTTAGCTTAGCCCTCCTTATGATTGTCTCTTTGAGGTGAGTCGTCATTAGAAAGAAACTGACAAGAACTTGATCTTGCCCTCATCGAAAAATTAGCAATTGATTGATATCTCGTCATCCATAAAATTGGTTAAATTTTGATGGACGAGATATCTTGTCGAAACCGCTTGGAGAGTTAACCCTCCTGGTGGTTATATTTATGACGTGTCTCCTCTTCATCAAAAATGACTATAATGACTTGATCTTGTCATAATCACAAAATTTACAATTTCTGGAGGACTATGTAGCTCCTCATTAGCAAATTTTATCAGGTTGTGATGAACAAGATATCTCATCAAAACCGCTGAAAGGTTAAAAATCAATTTATCGATCGATTTTGGAGATTTTAAAGTCCACTGCCCCCCTCGAAAGAAGTGTGCATTAGATTTCCTGTCTCTTGAAGAGATAAACTGCCAAATATGACAGCCCGCAATGAGAGCATGATCATTATTATTCTGGACCACGGGTCTCGAAAAAACCGCGCTGTCTGCCCCGTCCAAGGTCCGGTTTTAGGTTGAGGTGCACCTGTTCGCGGCCGACCACCGATCTAGAGACGAAGATAGCCTTGGTATTACGTTCTGATAATTAAGTGAGATATTATTCTTTTCTCTCCCTCCCAGTACTTTTGATACAAGAGTAATTATCCTTCTCAGCGGGATCAGAAATGAAAGGACTCGCATCCTTTTTTATGCCTTCATTCAATCAAACGAATCTTTCATTGCCCTGCCTTCGGTGCTTCATCTTAGCAAATTCAGCAAGTTAATATCTCCTATGCATTGGATACAGAGTACAAAATATTGTTCAACTTTAAATGCAATGAAATTGCTAAATTTTTACTACCAAATGCAGCTTTGCAGATGTTCTATAGGACACAGGTAGGTATTTTAATTAACGTCGCACTGGAGCAACACAACGGGCTATTGGTGACCCTCTTGAACCAAACTCAAAATGGAAAGATCCTAGGGCAACACCACGTAATTTTGAACCATGGTCAGAGGACGATGACAGGCCTGAGCTGACACACTACTCTCCAAACTTCCACACCATGCCAACATGAGGGCATTTGAAGCCACGACAGATTTAACGTGTACCTGCCCTTTTCGTACACGACGGTCTTTGGTTGGATTCTAAGTCGCAACCTTCCGGTTGCCAATCCGTAACCCTTCCAACCGGGATACCCTCCATTAGACGCGTCATCGCTTCATCTTGGGGCAAAAACGAGTTAAATATTTCCGTTGAAAGAATAGAGCGTCTAAGATGGTGTTTGGATCAAAATTTGCGAGTGGAGTGAGTGAATTTTAGTATTTAATTCAACTGACTGTTGACTGCGGAGGTTTTAAGGACCAATACAATATTATCTCTAATTATCCTATAATACAGTGGTGCGTAAACCATGAGTCGCGACTCCTCTGGTGATCGCGTGAAATTTTTTCCAAAGAAATTTGTTTGACAATAAAAAATATAAGGCAACAAGTATCAGGTACCAGTAAAATAGCGAAATGAGATAATATTATTTATAAGAAAATAACTATATTTTTTTTACGAAAACAAGTGTCGGTATTAGGTACATACACTACCCTACAATAATGGACCGGACTGCAAGATGTGATGGTATAAGAGAAAGAATACATGCTTAAATAGGGGGATGGTCCCCCACGTGCTCGTATTACACTAAAAACCCTTCTTAGCATACTTTCAACAAGGTTTTGATACACAGCTATGGGTATTGGTGTCCATTCCTGCCGCAAGTATGCCACCAGCTCAGCTGTGGATTTCTGACGTGGTTCCTCGGCCCGTACGCGTTGGCTCTAACTCGTCCCACAAATGTTCTATGGGGATTAGGTCGGGACGTAGGGGTAGACGTTTTACATCCATATCTTGATACCACTGCTTGACAGAGGCTGCAACATGACATGTAGCGTTGTCGTCCTGGAAGTAACATTTGTCCATTCCATAAAATTGCCAGAGCGTAGGAACAACCTGATTGTCCAAAATGTCCATGTAGGCGTGGGCGTTCAATTTACCAGGAACAACATGCAAACGTCCCAGGCCATACCACGAAAAACAGCCCCAAACAAATACACCACCATCACCGAACTTGACAGTTGGAACCAGTGCTGTAGTCGTAAAAAAACCAGAGGGTATACTATGGGCGCCCGCATAATTTTTTCCATGGGGAGGCGAAACATGTACTTACTACTTACGATTTCCAGCAGGGGGGGGGGGCAAAAAACATGTACACAATCACATACATGTATATGTTTAGTAAATCCATAAGCCAGGGTTTGTCCGCCCCCCTCTTCCGAGCGCCCATGGGGTATACTCAAAGGACCGGGGAATATGTTCGAATTAATTGAAGTTCAAATTATCGATAGAAAAAACGCCTATATTAATTTTACATTACTTGACGTTTCGCGCAAAGTTTTCCTGGAAAAGCAGAGCGTGTACGTAGTTTTTAAGAAAAAGCAGAGGATATACGGAATTTGCTGGAAAAACCAGAGGGTATACGGCGTATACCGCCGTATACCCTCTATTAGTATTGGGGTGCACCGTAACACCTGCTGCCTGATGAAACTCACTGTTGATGATTTGGAGTGGTTTCTTGCAGTTCTTACCAACCTTACGCTTCAGGACACGCCGATCCCGTTCGGTCAGTTTATAGGCACGACCAACGTGTGCAGTTCTTGTCCCAACAACCGTAGTCTTCCACTTCTTCACGAGATCACCAACAGTTGACCGTGGCTTTGATAATTATACCGCAATGAGGAACTTGCACCAGTGAGGAAAATGCTCATTTCTGTGTTTTATTAATAGATTGATCGTCAAAATGTTCAAAAACGACAATTAAAACCCATAAAATGGACTTAATTAATTAAAATTTCAAGTTTTAAACTACCGATAAGTACGGCAAAAGCACATGACCTCAAAACGCTACTTGACGTCATTGTGTACCACGATGTAATATTTATGTTTGTCTAGCGCGTTGAAATTTCATATTGCTTGCTCTTTTAATTTTTAAACAATCAATTAAAAATGTTTTTTTCTTGCTATTTCAACGTCGCTATAAAAGTAAACAAACCGTCATAGTGCATAGTGACGTCACAAGAAGCGGCGTAGGAAAACTAGCGTTTTTGAGATTAAATAAATAGTGCGAACTTAAAATTTTTTTTTATTACCTTTTCGGGCTATAAAAGCAAAAACGAAAGATACTTTCTATCATGTTTTTTCATTTTCTATATTATAAAAATATAAACAAAAAACGTGCAAGTTCCTCATTGCGCGAATAAACTTGCCTGTGACAACCAACTATAACACCTCTTTCAAAGTCACTAAGTTCCTTTCGTTTCCACATACCTGTATTGTCACAATTTCACACAGAACTAACGACGTTACCACTTCGCGTATCGTATTTAACTTTAACAGGTCACATGCGAGCACTGGATTTACATAAAATTCGACATGCAGTCGAATTTTATGCAAATCCGCTGGCGTCCGGTTCATTATTGTAGGGTAGTGTACTTAGGCAACCGGCAGGCGAACAGACATAGTGATAACAGATAATTGCCAATTGGCGATGCCCTTTACCTGCTCTCTGGTGGGATGCTTATGCAACTTGGGTCGGCCTGTGGTTTAGCAGTAGCCAACATCACTACAGTTTTTTCAATCTAGAGGTGCCCCCTGCTATATTTAGTCTCTATCTTGTGATCACAACGATGACCGTGTAATTCTTTCCGTCTGTGCCTCAGTTGTTCGATTTTACTGCTTCTCACGTTCATTCAAATACATTATGATTTTCTGTTTATGTAATGCTTTTGTTAATTCTATGTACAATTTACAATCGGATATGTACGTAATATATTATTAAAGGATAGAACATTTCAGTAGCATGCTCGGAGGGCAATAATAAACAATTAAAAGATAAATTTCGATATTAAAATACTTATAAAGAAAAGCCAAGGACGATTAAAAAAACGTCTATGGTCTATCCAGGGGTTGCGACAAAATAGTACACAAAATGGGGTGGAATTGAAAATAGTTTGCGCAGCACTGCTATAATAGACCGCCCTTCATAACAGATTGTTGTGTTATTCCAATACTACGTTAATTAATTACAATTCCCACGGGGTCACGGTAACCCTGTTGGAAAAGTAACGGATTAGCAATCGGAGGGTTGCGAGTTCGAATCCGCCTAAAGACCGTCGTGTACAAAGGGGGCTGGTGCACATTGAATCGATCACCTACAATGTCCTCAAGTTGGCGTGGTGTGGAAGTTTGGAGAGTGAGGTGCCAGCTCAGGTGTGACCTCGTCATCTGACCGTGGTTCGAATTATTTGGTGTTGTCCTCGATTCCTTCCCTTCGAGCTTGAGCGTGGACAGTTGCCAGTATTCCGTTGTGTTACTCCAATTAATAAAAATCCGTTCATTAAAATACTTACCTACCATTACCACCTCAGCGTTTTATCTTTTGGGGGTCAAAAGCGATATAGATATTACTGTTGCTCTGAATGTGTCGTCTAAAATACTGTCTAGCTTCGAAAGTAAAGAGATTATTCCAGTTTGACAATCTAATGGAACTGAATTTTTGTAGTGGAATTTGCGAAGTACGAAAGAAGGCCCTATTACCTCCAATAAGAAAAGATAGGTAAAGATTTCCTTCCAGTATTTCCGCTGCATAATATAGACTAGATGAAATCTCGTTCGGTTTAATGTATGAGATAACTTGTTTCAGTTTCTCTATTACATCGAACTAAGTTTTGTTTGGAGTACAAGAAGGACAAAGAGGACACTTCTATTTCTAATTTCCCTTCTCTTGGCGCTTGATCCTATGGAAAAAATTAGGTAGATTTCAGTTGCAATTACTGGGCGAGTAAATGTTATGTGGTCGAAAATGTGCGAGTAATTGTTTGCATTTTACAAAATTTAAATTGAGCTTTTTTTTCATTGCGTTGTTCTTATAGGACAAAGAGGACTATCTCTAATTGCCCTATCCTTAGCGTTTCATATTGGAGGATTCTTCTCTTTCCAAGTACCCTGCTCTCAGCGCTTCATTTTCTGAAAAATGAGTAAATGTTATTTGATTGAAGATGTGCGAGGGATTGTTTGAATTGACACAATTCAATTGGACTGATTTTTTATCTCGTAGGTTTTGAACAGAGGACTTTACTGTATTTAATTACCCTGTCCTCAGCTCTTCATTTTGAGGGATTCTTTTATTCTCTCGCTCTCAGTGCTTCCCCCATCTTCGGAAAATGTCTTTTACGTTTAATGGAGCGGGTAATGTTATTAGGTTGAAAATGTTTCGAGCTATTGTTTAAATTTTACACAGTTAAGTTTGACTTATTTTATATTGCGAAGGTCTTGAAAGACAAAGGGGACTCCACTATCTCTGATTCTTCGTTTTGGGGATTCTTCTATTTCCATTACCCTGCTCTCAGCGCTTCGTCTTCGGAAAAAGTGAAGTAAACGTCAGTTGCACTTGATTGAGGGGCTAAATGTTATTTGATTGAAAATGTGTGAATGATTATTCGAATTTTACGCAATTAAATTAAATTGTTTTTATTGGTAATTCTTGAAGGACAAAGAGGAATCTATATACTATCTCTAATTACCCTGCCTTCAGCTTATCACATTTTGATGGATTCTTCTTCTATTTATAATTACACTGCTCACAGAGTTTCATCTTCAGGTAAATTTCAGTTGTCGTAAATAGAGCGGGTAAATGTTATTAGGTTGAAAAAGTTTCAAGGGATTTTTTGAATTTTACACTATTAAATTGAACTGATCTTTTATTGTGTAGGTCATGAAGAACAAATAGGACTCAACTATCTCAAATTACCCTGTCCTCAGTGCTTACTTTCGAGGAAAGGGGAGCTACAGGCTTACGTTGTACTTCAGTGATAATTTGGTGTTTAAATTCAAAACTGTAGGGAATTGAATTTTACTATTGAATTAAACTTGTTAAACTGATTTTGATTGCGATTATCCCGAAGTGGGCAGAGAGCCCTACTGTCGATCTTGCGCTTTCAAAGGTGTTGGAACTCAAAATTTGCTTAGCCCTCTTAGCATTACGAGATTTCCAAGTAGTGTAGTGTGTGATCTTATACCACAATACACATAATGACTAAATACCCACATCTTTCTAAATAATCGATTAATTCTTTCAACCCTGAGAAAAACACTATTGGTCCTTCACATACAAAATAATTAATTAGAACAGTTCTATTAGATCTTTCCTTGGAAAAGATTCTTCGGAAGAATTCTACTGGCCCATTCTCTTGAATAGAATCCTTTGGAAAGACTCTATTGGTATTTTCCTTAGATTAGAATTCTTTTGAAATATTCTACTGTTCCTTTTCTTGGAAGAGAATCCTTCGGAAATAATTTATTGCTCTTTCCCTTAGAATGCATGGATAATTTCAACCTTTAGAAAGGTTTAAATGGCCCTTTTATAAAAATGGAATCATTCTTTGGAACGATTTTATTTGTCCTTTTCGTGGAATATAATCCTCTGGATCGATTCGATTGGCACATTTTGTATAATCGAATCCTTTAGAGACATTCCATTGTTCTTTTCCTTTGAATAGAATCGTTTGTAAAAATTCTATTTATTTTTTTTTAAGCAGAATCCTTTGAAAACATTGTATTGCTCATTTCCTTATAATAGAATCCTTTGAAAATGTTCTAATGCTCATTTTCTTAGAATGAAACCTCTTGTAAAGATTCTGATTGACAAGGTCAAAATTCGTCATAAATCATACAGGGAATACTGCATGTTACAAGGATAAGCTATGCATGCGAACCCCTCAAAAGGTTTAATATCGATTTACGATTTTTAAAGATAATATATTTTATGTTATTTCAAGTGATACTTCATTTTAATGTCCATTGTGCAATAAAATCCAACCAAATTATTCTTCATTTGATTATTGGCTTAGAAGTTTTAAAAGTATTAAAAGTTTTAAAAGTATATACTATTTCCAAAGGATTCGTTTCTAAGAAAAGGTGCAATCGAATATTTCCAAAGGATTAGTTTCTAAGTAAAGGAGTAATAGAATATTTCCAACGGATTCATTTCTAAGGAAATGAGCAGTAAAATATTTCCAATAGATTCGTTTTTAAGGAAATTAGAAATAGGATGTTTCCAAAGGATTCGTTGCGAACGAAAAGATCTATAGAATACTTACAAATAATTTATTTCTACGGGAAAGATGCGATAGAATATTTTCAAAGAATTGAAAGAATTCATGGATTCTTTAAAAATATGTAGTTATTTAGTCATGGGCGTTATGGAGTATGAGAAACATTACATTATATATACTCAGAAATCCTGCGATGCTCAGGGGGTTAAATAACATAAGTATTACTTATGCCACAATGATGAGGAGTATTAGTACATATAAGTTTCAGGTATGGGGGTATACCGGCCCTGGTATTAACTATACCGATACGTGAGAGGTCCTCTTAGAATTTATCATTTTTTTCTTTAAGCAAAATACTTAATAGTTGAAATATTCTGAGAGCATTCGGATGTGTAGAAAAGGCTCAGGTGCAGAACGCTTTAATAATATCAGTGTAGCAAATGTCCATCAAGATCTGACGAGTTTTGCTAAATACGAGGTTATATCGTCAATGTTGCCAATGACGAGATATATCTCGTCAAGACAACCACCAGGATAGTTAAATCTTTTTTCCTGGATACACCCGAAAAATGCATTTTTCAAAGTAATTAGCCTACAGGGATTTAAATTTTAATATGTATTAGGAGACAAAGGACTTTTTTAATTTTAGTGTGAATAGATCTCGTGTTTAGGGTGCTTGTGATGCAAATATAAATATTTGGGGTTCAGAACCAAGTAGGTTAAATATTAAGACAAATGAATTTTATGATATTGGCCCTGAGGACACTACAATCTCTACAACAATCAATATCCTTGCTGAGGATACTCTACAAGATTTCATTAATCCAGTGATTGATAACTAATTTAAATGTAATGTTAAACTTGTTAACACGTTGTTAAGAGGGCGAAAAACACTGCCTAAGTTCTATAACTTGTATCTGTTGATAAGTGTTGAGCAATTTAATCCCTTGAGTAAGCTAAATTTGGATTTTTTTTTAAATCCAAATCTTGCGTATGTAAGGAGTTCGAATCCAACCCAAAACCGTCGTGTACAAAGGGGGCTGGTGCATGTTAAATCCATTGTTACCCAAATGTATTCACGTCGGCGCGGTGTGAAAGTTTGAAGAGTGGGGTGCAAGCTCAGATGTTGCCTCGTCATCTAACCGTGGTTAAAAATTACGTGGTGTTGTCCTTAGATCTCTCCCTTCGGGTTTGATCCTGGACTGTCACCAATGCCCGTTGTGTTGCTCCAGAATGACGTTAGTTAAATACCTATCTAGGTTCTATAAGTGATGATGATTGTTTGGAGGTTTTATAGCGCCATATTTGGCCAAGCTACCCCAAACACTAGATTAGACAACTTCAAGTAAAAAATGTTGTGAATGGAAAAAAGAGACTCGGGGAACCGTCTTTACTAAAGACAGTAAGCTTCATGGGAAAGAAAAGATCACTAGAGCACTCCGTATACACCTTAGGGTGCACGTATGCACTAGAAGATTTATTTTTTAATTTTGACTTAGGAGATCCAGTTTTTTACAACAGGTCATTGGCCTGTGCTTAATATAATTTCAGTGGTAAAGACTCAGCATTATTTATTAATATTAATCATTTATTATCTCATTGAGATTGAATTAGCAAGTTTTCTGAACATTGGTAGCTCAAATTCTAATTTGCTCAGAAACACAATTCATATTGGAAATTATCCCTTGTACTATTCTTGATGTTTGGACGCCCAATCAAGTTGCTAGAAGAAATACGTTTCTTTCACATTTTCCCCCAAAAAAGAAGTTAAAAAAAAAAACATTTTTAAGGAATTTTTAACATTTAAAAATCAATTAAAATTTTATTTCTTAACTAATAAATCTCACTGAGGATCTAAACATCTATTCTATTATATAGATTTTAATGATAGAAACTAATTACAATAGATAAATTTAGTGTTGAGTTTTATCACAGTTTGAACAAAGCATCATATTCCAAAAACAGAGCGCTTCAGAAATTTAGATTAAAGTTTTAGAAACATGTTTGTACATGGTGACAATACCTAACGAAATACCCTTATAACTTATATACACTCATGTCCATAAATTAAGGATAATGCCAGCTCCGGCTAATAAAGGTTCAGAAACAATACAAACGTGACTTATTCATAAATCAAATTTATTAAACAAAAGATAAAGAACAAAAAAATAGTGTATGTATGATACCATTCATAAAAACTACGATTTTTGCTCACTGGAGCAATTACAAAAAATATCGACCTTACAAAACTTAACAGGACATGGTTGGTATGATGGTTAATACCTTGTATGTCTCCCAGACGATGATATGCAGTCAGTACAACGCCTAGGCTTGCTGAGGATCAAATTATCGAGCTGATCTTGGGGAAAATCACTCCACTCAGCAAGCAATGCTGTCCGAAGTTCCGGTACACATGTAGGAGGTGGTTGACGGGCTGCAACTCGTCGGCCAAGCATGTCCCACACATGCTCTATCGGATTCAAGTCAGGTGAGAATGCTGGCCCATACGTGTGATATACTCAGTTTCAAGGCATTCGTTTACAACGTTTGCACGGTGCGGACGGGCGTTATGATCCATGAACACAAATTCTGCTCCCATGGCACCCCTAAACAAACGTGCATGTTGTTCCAGAATGATGTCCCGATAAATTTGGTCTATCATGTTTCCGATTTGAGCATGTAGATCTGTTCTGGAACCCAGTATAATTCCTCCCCAAACGAGCAATCCTGCACCACCGTAACGGTGTCGTTCAATGATGTTGTCTTGGTGGTAACGGGTACCTGGCGTTCTCCATATGAAAGTCCGCTGCAAGCTAAACCTGGACTCGTCGGAAAACAAAACACACAAGCCCACTGTGACGATGTGCACATTGCATGTTCTCTACTCCAGGCTAACCGCTGGCGACAGTGAGTTGCCGTGAGCGGAACACATCTGACAGGCCTGTGATAATATAGACCAACTATAAACAGTTTGCCTTGAAATTGTCGTACCCGTGGCTAAAGGTAGCTGACGAGAAAAGTCGGATGCTGTGCTCCGTCTGCTCCTTTTTGCAGTTATTGCCAAATACCGGTCGTCATTCGGCGTTGTTTGTCGGGGGAGAACTGTACTGTAACGTCTACTGACATTTCCATCACTTTGGTATCGTTGCCAAAGCCTAGAAAGCCAAAGCCTATAATTCTACCGCGTAAAAAATCATCGACATGCGTCCTCTGTGCCATAACTATTCGGTTGTGGCACTGATCGGCTTACAGAACGCTTGTGAACAATTTTACTTCTTTGCAACCATTTCTTGTATACACCTCTCTTACACTCTCGTCATTGTAACGTTCTATCGGCGTCATCTGATGGCTTCCTGTAATTTGGATATTATTCTTGAAGATGTGTGCGATAATTCTACAGGTGAAATTTTTACTTTAGAGTTCGATTTTCGTGTGATTCTGAATTATCCTTAATTGATGGACATGAGTGTATTTACAAGCTCTTGGTATTGTTTATAGCCAAGAAGTCAGAGGATATTTTCAAGCAATATAAAAGATCAATATTCTTGTGTATTTTTATGATTTCTAGTATATATTGTACATACACCTTAAGAAGATGTTCCTCTAAGAGATTATTACTAAAGAACACGAGTATTTTATTTCTTTACTCTGCAGAAAGTAACTGTCTTAACTCTCTAAGTGGTTTCGACAGATATCTCGTCTATCAAGTTCAGTCCAATTTTGTTTATGACGAGATATTTCGTTATCATGATATCTATGTTCCTTGTGATGACAAGATATGATCTGTGTTTTCTAATGATATGTCCATCAAGATCTAGTCAGTTTTGCTAATAACGAGAGATATCTTGTCAACACAACCACCAGTAGAGTTGAAACGCTCCTTTTTAATCTTCTCATTTGAATACTGCTGACGCAGCGCTAATCGTACTTTCACAGACTCTCTTCGTTTACATCCTCAGCCCTGTAGACATATCTTGAAGATTGCTTTGATCTTCTGGTCGTGAGACCATCATCTAAGGAACTCAAAGTAACGTTGCCCACTGTAACAGGGCGTAAACCAAGAATCCCAATTCTCGACTGCAAATTAATCTTTTCAACACTCCAAGTGGTTTAGACGAGATATTTTGTCCATCACGTTCTGATCAAGTTTGCTAATGACGAGATACCTCGTCATTAAGATGTAGTCGATGCTCTTTAAAGATGACAAGATCAAGACATGGTCAGTTTTATCTGATGACGTGACATCTCGTCCATCAAGATTTCGCTCAAGGTCATCAAGTCTAATGTCGATAAATATCTCGAAAAAGACAAAAACACGGAGGTTTAAATAGACCTGAACTTTCGTATGCATGTTATACGTAAAATATTTCCCATTTATTTCAGAGTAAATCACGTAGTATTATATTAACATGGACTTTCGTTCCTCTTTCTCATGCTCCTTTTGAACCTTCTCATTTTAATACTGCTGGTCTCAGTGCTAACCGTAGATACTTTCCCAGGCTCCCTTCGTTTACATCCTCACCCCCGTAGATATATCTTGAGGAACTCAAAGTCGCGCTATCTTCTGTGGCAGCTCGTGGACCGAAATTTTCTATTCTCCTCATCAAATTATTACCTATTTTTTTTTATACTGGCGCAATCAAGATCTGGTCAGTTTTCTTTTGCTGACGAGATATCTCGTTCATAACAATCTGATCACTTTTACTAATGATGAGATTCCTCGTTGAAACAACCACCAAGAGAGTTAAGTCATTCCCTCACTCATTGCACTTCATCTAAGAATAGTCAGATTTTTAACCACTGTTATCATTAGTCATCTTTCAACTACATTTCATATTGGAGTTTGAATAGTCATCTAAGATGGGGTAGTTAATTAACGTCTCACTGGAGCAACACAATGGGCTATTGGCGACGATCAATCCCAAAGTCAAAGATCCAAAAACAGCGCGCGTAATTTTGAACAATGGTTAGATGACGAGATCAATACCTGAACACCCCACTCTCCTAAATTCCATTTGTGGTCACGACAGATTTAACTTGTACCAGCCCTCGTGTACACGACGGTTTTTGGCTGTACCTAGTTTCGTACTCGCACCCGTCAAGCTGCTAATCGGTTGCTCTTTCAACTGGTCTACCGGGACCACATCTAAGATGGGGATACACCGTCTTAGTTATTGCTTGTAGAGAAAATTGTCTAGTTTTCATATTTCATGTGTGACCATTTATTGCCGATTGTATGTAAATTTTTCTTCTAAAACATTTTTGAAACTGAACAATTTTAGTTATTTTAAAATTTTATAAATAATCACCTATCATTCTTTGTACTGAAAACGTTTCCTTCTTATATTTAGTTTTCTTCCATTTTTGATTGTTAACTTTATATTCATGCTGTTTCACGTCTATAGGAATTTTAGAGCTTTATTTACTATCGCATCGACTGTTTTGGATATTAAATGTTTTTATTAATTAATACTTAATCTTGCGCTTTGCCCACATTGTCCCCAACTTAACCCCATGCGCTATAACACCCAAATCAATCAACCAACCGTACCAAAATACCGGTTAAAAAGTGAAAAAGTTAAATTTATATAGTGAATAATTAAACCGTCTGCATTTCATCAGTAACTGAAATCGGCTAACAGCTCAAAGGTAAAACAAATCAAGATAGCAAGAAAATACAATAGTTTCAATTCTTCAAGTAATGTCAACTTTAAGAGACTTTTAAAGGAGCTAGTTTTTAAGCTACATAAAAAAGCAGCGAGTATACTTTTTAGTCATAGCTAATACATTGGTAATGATTTTCACCTAGACAAGTACATGGTCCATGACCAACTTCAAGTTTGGAACTGTAAACATTTCCATCACACCTACTGCGACTAGCCCAACTCTTATAGTTGCTAGCTATGATTGTTTCTCGTGGAAATGGTTGCAGAAGAGAATGAGAGCATTTGTATAAGTTTAGAATCCATACTAATATGAGCACAGTTTGGACCTACTACTAACAATTTTCGACAGTTATTTCATAGGAGAGAACTTCCATTGCATTTTCAATTTTCCCGGCTCTCAGAATTAATGACGAGATATCTCGTCCATCAAGATCTGGTCAGGTTTGCTATAGAGGAGAAAACTCGTAGACAGAACCTCCAGGAAGGTTAATAAAATGATCTAGTTTAATTTTTTTCATCTTAATTGATCTAGATATCTAGATAGCGAAACACAGTTACAAATTATCTAGTTTAAAATATTGTTTTTAAACCTCTGGGGGGTTGTCTCGACGAGATATCTCGTCACTAGATCTTCATCCCGTCATCATAAAAAAATCGGCAATATCTTGGCGAAATATCATTAGCAAAATTGGTGATATCGTGATGTACGAGATATCTCGTCGAAATCACTTGGAGGGCTGAGCATGATAAATAGAATATTTAAAATCCTATATTTGGCATTAGAATGGTAGGAATATGTGGTGAGGCTACAAAAAGCTTCTTGGCGAGATTAATATGTTAAACTCAATTGATCAAAAAGAATCACTTGGCAACCTTGACGCGGAAGAGGGTTTGAAAGACCCGTAGGTTGTGTCATAATCATTAAGAAGACTATGAATGAATGAGTCATGACGAACCGAACCCACCCGTTCAGAGGACCCCACACAGAACGTTCGGATGGAACAATTTTTTAGCATGTTAGTTTTACTAATTAACCACCTGTGTCTCGCTCAGCAGGTGAGTTGCGCGTTACCAGACTTGTCAAGTTTCTTCAGTGCTATTAAACGCTTGCGTATTCTAACTTTAAAGTACTTAGATTCTATCGTATTTGCATATGCATAATGAATACCTTTGACAGACTGGGACGTTTCATATTACTCATGGACGTATTCAATATGTTCTCAAGTTTATAGACACAATGGGCTCAACCTATTTCGCAAATAAATTAACCCACCAAGTGGTTTCGGCGAGATATCTCGCCCATAAAAATCTGACCAATTTCGTCAAGGATGTGATATTACGTCATCGAGATATTGACAATTTTTTTTATGATAACGATATCAAGATCTGGTCAGTTTTCTTTCAATAACGAGTTATGTCGTCCATCAAAATATGGTAAGTTTTGTTCCAATAACGAGTCGTTAGGAGAAAATGAGAATGCATATGAAAATATAGAAAATTTATAAAGTATTTAAATTCTACTATATTTACATTTGTATAATTAATACATTTGACAGACTGAGACATTTGTTATAACCTATGGACATATTAAATGAGCACATGTCTTCGACTAAATTAATCCTCTAAGTGGTTTCGACGAGATATCTCGTCCATATAGATCTGACCATTTTTATGAATGACGAGTTATCGCGTCATCAAGTTATTTCCAGTTTTTTGATGATGAGATCAAGATCTGGTCAGTTATCTTCTAATAACACTTATATCGTCCATCAATATTATGTCAGTTTTTTTCTAATGACGAGATATCTCGTCGAAACAGCCACAAGGAGTGTTAAATTAATTTACCACGGAAAGAATAGTCTTGAAACCGAGTACTCGGAAGCAATAGAACAAATAATTCCGAGAAAACTGTCATGAACTGTCACTAATATTTTTTATACACCAGGCCATTTAGGCAAGACATTGATTATTTCTTCCGGAAATATCGGGACAATTTAGCACTCTATACTTAATCCGGGCCGCTCACTCGAATTTCGGACGTCTGGTAACCCCCCCCCCCCCGACAATTTTTTTTACTAGCCCACAATTTAAATTCTAAACTTAATTTAAAAACTAACAAACCCAGATTTCTTGATCGCACTTTAAACTAAGCAATTACTTTTTCCACCGGCCCATTCGCTCTGATGATGACATGACTAATTACCGCAATGGGCGCATTAGTAACTGTCAATTAAAAACAACAACGCTTGATTGGTTGCTGTCAAAACAGCTCAAACGCTCTTGTTAAGGCGGGGCAATACTTTAATGAATGGGTATCAGAGCCCTCTATGAGTCATGACCCGAAATTCATTTCATATAGCAAAGTATTACATTAACTTTTTTGTGTTAAAAGATAACAGATTCGGCTGGAGAGATAGGGTGTAATTGTGATCGTTTTGCAGCAAGTAGTACTTAGGGGACACTCCAACCCAAAATCAATTAATCGCTCAACTCGGTCGTTGTTAGACACACCGTTTTAAAGCCGCTGGAACACTGAGTTTAAAACACGATCTTTTTTATGCCTAATTGAGGTAAGACAATATGCGTGTACACGAATACAAATTGTAATGATGCATTATCAAGTTATCTTTAGTCTTCGGATTTTAATACGCATGGCACGTCTTCTCGGCAAGGCAAGGTTACTGGTTCTATTACGTCGAGAAGTTGAAGGAGAAAAAATAACAAATACTCTTATAGTATGCTTTATAAAAATCTCCCTTCAGATCCAGGTGTGTTTCTCGCATTTCTTTTGTTTCGGTCTGTACATCGGTGTTATTTGCCTCTCTTTCAGCCTCCAGTGCCTTCATCCAACTATGGTGATGTTGCTGTTTGTCCACTGTATGGTCATCTATTTGACCGTTCCTGCGGCAAATGCAGAGATTCCAATGGGACTCATCCACGAACAACTGATGGATTCAATTCTGGACTTCTCCATATCTAGTTTCAACCTTCTGGTGCAAAACAGTCCTCAGCAGGGGAATATTGTGTACTCTCCTTTCAGTGTGTATAACATTTTGATGATGGCTCACTTGGGAGCTCGAGGGAAAACGGCTCAGCAAATATGCTATACCCTGGGTATTTGTAATCTCAACAAAACAACGGTAAGAAAACGTGCATTTATTTTTACTTTAAACCATACTCCAATGCTCTTCTATGATAAGATCAAACTGTCCGTTCTGTTTCAATTAGATCCATAATCAAGTCTATTGTATATGAATATGAAATGTTTTTATTCGAATCGGTCAGAACGTATGTTATACTTTTACTACACTTTAATATTCTGCTCTGATCGGATCTCTATCAAACTAACCACTTATTTTTTATTTAGATCCATAATAAAGTCGATTGAATATGGATAAGAAATGTTTTTATGTGATCATCGTAGAACTTACGTTAGGTCTTTACTACACTGCAATGTTCAGTTCCTTGATCAGATCAATTAAATTGACCATTTAGTTTCTAATTAGATCCATAATCAAGTCCATTTAATAGGGTTATGAAGTGTTTTTATTCAATCAGAATTTATGTAAAGTCTTTACTACATTGCAAGATCTACAATTAATTATATCCATAATCAAGTCAATTGTATCTAGATAGGAAATGCTTTTATTCGATCATCAAAATGTATGCTTTTAACTGCACTGTAATTTGTTCAGTTCTCAGATCAGATCTATCTCAAATGGACCATATAGTTTTTAATTATATTCATAATCAAGTCTATTGAATCTGGATAGGAAATTTTTTTTACGGGACTTTTGCTTTTACAAATCTTTTTAATGTTCAGTATTCTGATCAGATCAAATTGTCCGTTCTGTTTTTAATTAGATCCGTAACCAAGTCTATTGAATCTGGATCGAAATTTTTTTATTTGATCATCAGAATTATACTATGCCTTTACTACGCTGCAGTGTTCAATTTTCAGATCAGATTAATCAAATTGTCTGTTTTGTTTTTAACTAGACCTATCATCAAATCTACTGAATCTGGATATGTGAAGTGTTTTTCATTCGATTATCAAAACTTATGAAATATCTTTACTACCCTGCAATGTTCAGTTCTCTGATCAGATCCGTCAAATTGACCATTTAGATATAATTTAGATCCATAATCAAGCCAATAAAATCTGGATATGATTGTTTTTATCATCAGAACTTATGTTATGCTTTTACTATACTGTAATGTTCATTTTTGTGATCAATCACACAAACTGTCCGTTTTGTTTTAAATTAGATCCATAATGAAGTCTATTCAATCCGGATATGAGATATTTTTATTCGATCATCTAAACTTATCTTTTGCTACACTCCAATATTCAGAACTCAGAACAGATCACAAATTGTCCGTTCTGTTTTTTTTATATATTCATAATATAGTCTATTAAATCCCGATAGAGATGTTTTTCTTCGATCATCAGAATTTATGTTGTGCCTTTACACTGCAGTATTCAGTTCTCTGATCAGACCAATCACAAATTGACCCCATTTTGTTTTTACTTAAATCAACAATCAAGTCTATTGTATCTGGACATAAAAAGTTTATTCGATCATCCGAACTTGTATTACGCTTTTTGGTCTATTACAGACTGCCTTTTATCAAAAAGTTCGAGTTCGTAGTTTTATAAATTGCAAGAATTTTGATACGAAATAACTGCATTTTGCAAGATGCTGATATGCAAAACTTTTCAAATAAACCAGACATTGATTGAAATCTTAAAAACAGAGAATGATGCATTTATATTTACTTGAAACCATATTCCCCATATAGCCATTTGCCTTCAATCAGTTATATGATAAAAATCAATTGTGTTGCTCTAGTATGGCGTTAATTTAAATTACCTTACCTTACCGACTCTTTAATGCTCTCAAATCTAAAGCAATAAGTAGTAGATTCCAGTATTTATTTATTCGTGCAATGCATAGTGTAACATGGAATTAAGTGCTCTATTCTAAGTAAAGGAGCAATGGAGTATTTCAAAAGGATTCATTTTGTGGAAAGGACCAATAGAATCTTTCAAATGATTCAAAAGTATTCTTTTCTAAGGAAAGAGCAATATAATGATTAAAAAGTATTCCATAGTAAGGAAAGGAGTAATAGAATACTTCAAAAGGATTCTATTTTAACGAAAGAGCAATATAATTCTTCATCCTAATCATATTAAAAGGTAAAGAACAATATAATATTTCAAAAGTATTATATTCTGAGAAAAGAAGCAAAATGGAATATTTCACGATGTGGTTTTTTTTGTCATGATGTGTGTTGTGGAGTAAAAGCAATAATACAATACTTGGATATTTCGTTACCGCTAGATGGTTATATATTTTTTTCTTTCTATTTTCTTAGTTATCTGATAAGATGATTATCTTTATAATTTAATAGAATTGACATTTATGTAATTCTTAGATTGATCTAAGCTGAAAGGAATCTTCGTTGAATCTCTAGAGCATGTATAAGTAAAATCAACAAAGTTGGGACGGTTTGATTTTGGATCTATATTTATCGAACCGAGTAAAAAAAAACGTACTACTATTTAAAAGTCTAACAAACTTTAAAGTATAAAATTGTGTACTTTTATGGACGAGGGAAAAAATTGACCTCAGATTCGCGCGTCTTTCATGGAAGAGAAAATTCAAAGGTTCCATTCAATAGGGAATAACGACTTCTATAAATTTACATGCATAAAATTTGTATAAGGGGCCGTGTTAATATCAAATTGCTTATAAACTTCCTAATTTTTAACGACAACACTCAATCCTATTGCCAAATTTCGAATATATTTATAAATTTAACCTCAGATCAAATTTCAAGGCAATCTTTTATAGACTATAAGACGGAAAATCGGTAGCACTAATTTTAAATTAGCTTCACAGACTGTTATTCATGGGCAATTCCATGTGACTCACGTTACAATCAGACATCAATTTTCAATATTAAATTTAACGTAAATAGAGGATGGATTGAGAATAATAAACAAAAATTGACTTATAAGCTCATTGATATGTTCCTAAAGCATCTAAGTCATAATTTAGAAGTTTAGTGAGAATTTAGTTTCCAAAATGGCAACTTTTTTGTCTGACTCGCGTTACAAATAAAAGAACATAACTTTTTTAGACTTTCAAAAGTGACAGTTTTTCTCTTCTAAGAGAAGTTAATCGGATAAATGTACTTGGAGATGTTTCACTAATAGTAGTAGGCATGACAAACCCAAGAAAAATTAAATCATTGTATTAATAAATAAAATAAGCTGACATTTTTATGTGACTCACGTTACATACTTTTGTACATTTAGGAATTCTGAGAACGGAATGCTTATTAATAACGTTTTCGAAATTTTAATATGCTGAAATTAACTTTTTTATATATGCTTGAGAACAGTTGCTTATTAATAAGAGAAATTGCACAATTAAAACAAATTAAACAATGCCCTTTAAACATATCTATTTTGCAGTAAAAGTCGAAGGAAATAACCACTTTGATTCAAAATTTTGCTTAGATCTGATTTTTGCTATTTCTCCTTTTGTATCAAAAACATTTGTCTACGTTACTTTTCAGCATTTTCAACGAATTCGTGCACATTATTTACTAAACACTTCCTTTTTTTTTCATTTGGTCGCAAACATGTTTCACACTACCTCAAATTCCGTCTTCTGGACCTTTGCCGTGTGATTTTGCAAAATAGTTCCACGTAATAGATACTTTCTATCTTTATACCTGTGTGTTAAGAGAGGCTGCTATGAATGCGTTTTGAAACTACCCCCATTATGCACTGTCAGACCGTATTTCAACATTTTGCACACCATTTGAAATACTTTGTAATAAAATTATATGGATTCAATAATGATATCTTTGGAAGGACCCTAATTATCTGATGTTATCACTACAGGATGGATGGAACCCAAATATTAAATACCAGCTGTAAAAAAGCTCACTTGTATCTGTTTCCAATGTACACCTTGGATCTCATCCTGAAAAGTACAAGTGTAGTTTTCAGAAAAGTCTACTTGCATCACGCACAATGGGAGAAACAATGGGAATGAATGGGAGAAAGCGGGCACACTTTCAATATAGAAATGTAATACATTTACAACGCCTATATGAAATTGTCATAGTGTGTACGTAAGCAAACATTATGCAAAATTCTATTTCTCTGATCTCATTCAAATGAACATGTTTCAGGTGCAATTCCAAATTCTTGCTCTTAACAAGCTCTAACGGATTTTCCAGTTTGAACATTTCAGACACTTCCTTCAGTGAGCACATAAGATTTTACAGAGCTTAAGATCAAATGAGCTTGTTTTTTATTATAAGGCCATTTTCCAAAATCGTAACGACGTCTTTACTTCCAGGAGCCATTCACCAAATATCATCTCGTTTATAAAATTTTATAATTTTGTCTACTTTATCTATAATCAAGACTGATGATTTTGAATTATTGCTAGTTAAAACAAAGCTTTCATTTAAATTCACATTACAAATGATGCAAAGCAATTTACTCGACACAACTTCAATACGATGTAGTGTGCTAGGTAAACCTGGTTTTGCTGGGGTCATAGAACATTATTGGTTCTTTTGTACAGTTGAGGTGTTTCTTTCTTTTGAATTATCTTTGCTCCTTAAAACGCGACGCGACACTTTTAATCTCTAGTTCTAACGTTTTATTTCTTCTGACTTTTAATCCTTTTGTACAACTACTGGCATTTTCATTAATTTTTCTTCCCTTCTGCATCACTATTTCATAGCAATACTATACTTTTCTTTATATTCGTCATAATCTCTTTCTTGCGTTAATTTTTCTCTATGCTTTCTTTGCCTCTGTAGCTGCAGAAGGTGCCATGGAAAATTACTTTTATATTAAACAAAGACACTTTTAATCTCTAGTTCTAACGTTTTATTTCTTCTGACTTTTAATCCTTTTGTACAACTACTGGCATTTTCATTAATTTTTCTTCCCTTCTGCATCACTATTTCATAGCAATACTATACTTTTCTTTATATTCGTCATAATCTCTTTCTTGCGTTAATTTTTCTCTATGCTTTCTTTGCCTCTGTAGCTGCAGAAGGTGCCATGGAAAATTACTTTTATATTAAACAAAGAAAAATAACAAGGTTTAATAAAAAATAAATTTATAGCAAAATCGTTTTCACTTCAAATTTTAATTTAAAATTAAAAGACAATTTTTTGCGTACGACATTCAACCTTATGACAGGTTCTGTGTGACTCTCATTATGAAAGGAAATACGTTCTGTCCTTTAAGAAAAAGCACAAATTAAAATAAAATTTTTCATTCATTCTTACAAGTGAAAGTTTTAATATTTAGTAATACGTTTTTGTGACTCACGTTACATTACAGAAAGTACTTTGTTGGAAATTATTCCCGAAATATAGTAATAGATATCTGTTACAAAATTCGACATGATTTGCTCTACAGAAATCGCTGTTTCTATTATGCATGAAAATAAAACAAAAATACGTAATAATATTATAAAAATCGCCTGCAAAAACAACCAAGTTCACTGTAAAAAATCTTCACATCTATGTTTTTAGAACAGCTGACCATATTCTGATAAAATAAATGTGTAATGTGATGCCAAATTCAAGTTTTAAACCTTTTAAACTATCTAGAAAAAAATAGTAATGAATTAATTTTCTAAAAAATATTTTTTCACTTCCATGTCCCATGGAAATGCCCTCATATTTTTTCAGAAATAATCTTCGGGACACGGTAGCCCGGTTGGAAGAGCAACGGATTAGCAACCGGTACGTAGGGGATATTTTAGTTAACGTCACACTGAAGTAACACATCGGGCTATTGACGACAATCTGGAATCGATCCCTAAGGGAAAGATACGAGGACAACGCCACGTAATTTTGAACCACAGTCAGATAACGGGGCAACATTTGAGCTGGAACCTCAATCTCCAAACTTTCACACCACGCCAACGTGAGGACACCTGAGGCCACGACGGATTTAATGTACACCAGTCTCCTATGTACACGATGGTCTTTAGTTAGATTCGATCTCCTTACATAAGCTATATTTGGATTTTAAAAATCCAAGTCTTTAGCTTACATATGTGATGAAAGGGCTCAACACTTATCCATAGATAGAAGCAATAGACAGTAGTGCTGTATTTTTAAACCTCTTATACCGGGGCCTGATATTAATTATACCGAAACGTGAGAGGTTCTCTTGGTATTTATCATTTTTGTTTCTTTAAGCATTTTTATTAATAAATATTTATTGAACTGTGATGACAGGAATCGTTGGCAAATAAAATGTGTAGATACCCCGTATATAAATGCACGGTGTTTCTGATAGTACAACATTTGTAAAAACATCGAGATGGTGTAACATGGCAAGTCATAAAGCGCACGTGAGACATTGTTGTACGAATATGAAAAAGGTAGTACTGCAGCCGTGGCATGCCGTAGTATACGTCAAGTTTATGGGAAGAATACAATTGACGATAGTTCATGTCGTCGATGATTTCGGAAATTCAGGGAAAGAGAGAGAAGCTATCAAGATCATGCAAGATGTAGACGCCCTTCACTCGTTGGAGAAGAGGCTCTTGATCCAGCCATTAAAAACAGCCAGAATTAGCCGAAGACTTCAACGTTCATCGGACAACAGTCGAAAGACGGCTGGAAGCGTTGGGTTTAGCCAGAAAGTTGGATCGTTGGGTTCCACTTCAGTTTACTGCAGATCAATGTGACCGGAGAATCACTACATGTGTTTCCTTGCTTACCCGGTACAAAAATGAGCCATTCTTAACACGGATTGTGATAAGATATGAAAAGTGGGTTATATACCCTAACGTCCAGCATCGACAGACTGTGTGTCGGCCTTCTGAACCGCGAGCATCAACGTCGAAATCCGAAATTCATCCCAAAAAGATTTTGCTGAGTGTGTGGTGGGATGTGTAGGGAATAATTCACTGGGAGGTTCTGCCACCTAAGCAAACTATTATTCTACTGTCTTCAGTTAGACAGACTGCGATCCTCATTGGTCGCGAAGAGGCCCAGCGTCTTCAATTGGCACGGTGTTATCCTCCATCACGATAACGGGAGGCCCCATGCTGCTGTTATCACTCGTCTAAAAATAATGGTAGTTTGGTTGGTAGGTTATCCCAGCCTCCCTATTCTCCCGACTTTGTGCGTAGTGAGTATCATCTGTTTCGTGCGTTGACCCACTCTTTCAGCCGAAAAATCTGTAATGATCTTGACGATGTGTAAACTGCCATCGAAGACTTTTTCACCCCAAAACTTGGGACTTTTACCTACGAAGGATTCACCTCCAACCAGAAAGATGGCAAGAGGTCATAGATAGTGTAACGTCGTGGGTATAGGTTGCGTGGCGAGTGGCTTGAAGATAATTAAAACGACATTTAAAATTACAGCACATTTAATTAATTAAAGAAGAATGCATATATGTTAAAAGTTTTTCGAGGCTAATAGATACTGTACAATTTTGGGTTTCAGTCCCGCGGCCTCAATCCGGAGCAGAGTTCCTGCGTCCGCTAACGTTCTGGTTTTCCACGATTCTCCTTTCCTCGAGAGAAGACCCCACACGTTCTTCCGAAGCCGCTAACGACCAAAGAGAAGGGGATACCCCCATCCGGCCATAAATTCATGGACCACCATGAAAGCTGTGGTCAGAGGGACCTCCCAGTTGTGACGTTACAGCTTCCTTCCCCCTTTTAGACAAACTTTTTTCTAAGAGATCAGGAAAAAGTTTCAGCTTGATGCCAATGCAATCTACAACTAATGTTCCTGAAACACATGTATGTTCACAGCACAAAGTATCTTTGTCATATAAGGTTGCGACATTTGACATAACTTTAACATTTGAAAACCTACAAAAATTTTAAAAATAACTTACGGATAAACAATTTTAAGAAATACTACCCAGTGCAGTTACCTGTAAAGGATTAAATTTAAATCTATCAAACACACTTATATGTGTAAAATTTCATGAGTAACTAAAATTTAGACACGCAGTCTATCTCTTTAACACAAAAAATGCAGTTATGGCAATAGATAATCATTTGTTTTACAACACATAAATAAAACTAACAAGGCCTATAAAACCTTAATTCCTTGTATTAAAACCTAATCGGACACAATTACTCAGTTATTAAAGAACTAAGAAAACAAGGAATAATATACACAACTACTTATTAATCAAGAAAATTATTTCTCAAATATTTCTTTAGCATGTAACACAATTATCATTTATATTGCATAATCACAATTTCCGACCAGTTTATATGAAAGCTATTCATATATCTTAACACAAAAGGACTATATATATATATATATATATATATATATTTACAACAATTCACTGATAAATGCAATTCATTCCTATATACAAAAAATCTTTTTTAGTCAACATAATTGAAACATCTGAATACCTTTAGGTTCTGACACTTGAAATTCAAAATCAATTTCAACTCCACACATTTCAATACTGTTAACTCAAAAAATTAAAAGTCTGTGGGCGAAAATCCCAAACGACTAAATATTTTTGGTAGGATTCCTGTGTCAGAAACTGAATCCATTTCAATCATCGCAACTTCAGGACACTTTCCTACTGTACACATGTCCGTTTTGAAGTACGAGAAACGCTTTTCAGCTTTTTCATTAGGAAGTAAAACAATTGCATCGGTGTGCAACTTTGACAAAACCTCCCGAACTACAGATACAAATCTAAGTGCGATTTTTCCCATTTCATTGGGTTTCCCATCTTTTGGGCACTGGTCAAATGTCGGGACAAAATGTTTCATGCCTTTAAAACAGTCGGGCATTATCGAGTAAAAGTATTTCGATTGTTTATCTTTGGTGTTTACCAAAGGTGCTAATGAATCTTCGCGACATATTTCATCCCTCATTTCCTCAGTAATGACTAACAATTTATTTAAAGTACCCAAACGATCTTCTGGTTGTCTTAGCAACAACACATTTTTAATGCACTTCGCCCCCTTTTCCGAAGATGGAGCACTCCCTTCTACAAATCCAAACATCTCCTTCAAACCCTCACTACTTCGTTGACCCCTTTTAAAATCCTCGTGACTTATCTCAAGAAAAAAACAACTCGGGTTCATTGTTTTCCACTTCTGGAATTTCTATTAGCTCCTCAGTATTTAGCGAAGTTCCTACTTTGCCCTTACCATCGGTATCCCAATAACCCGTTGTAGTAATTTCTTTGGAGACACTGTTGTGATACTCCGTAGGACCCGTTCTATTTTCCTGCCCTTTCGTCTCACATGTTCTAATCTATCTTCACTATAGATAGTACTGTAATAGATACTGTACAATTTTGGGTTTCAGTCCCGCGGCCTCAATCCGGAGCAGAGTTCCCGCGTCCACTAACGTTCTGGTTTTCCACGATTCTCCTTTCCTCGAGAGAAGACCCCACACGTTCTTCCGAAGCCGCTAACGACCAAAGAGAAGGGGATACCCCCATCCGGCCATAAATTCATGGACCACCATGAAAGCTGTGGTCAGAGGGACCTCCCAGCTGTGACGTTACAATAGTAATGGCGAATATGCGCATTCTTAGGTTATATACATTTTGTGTTCTTTTCACTCCTTCATCGTCACAAGAAACGGGTAGAACTTTTTTTGCACTTACTTAATAGTTGAAATATTCTGAGGTTCAGAAGCGTAGAAAAGATCAGATGCAGAACGCTTAAATCACATCAGTGTAGTAAATTTCAACGACCAATCAACAAGGAAATATAAAGAACTCTACCACTGAAATTAAAAATCCAGGCGTGAGGACATTTGAGCCCAGGGCAGATTTTAACGTGCACTAGCCCCTTTGTACACGACCGGGTTTTTTTAGAATTTGAACTCGGAACCCTCCGTTTGCTAATCCGTTACTCTTCCAATCGGGCCAGAGAGGAATCGGACCAGGAGGAACAACATCAGGTATTGCAGGTTGAGCTTTCAACCTGCAATACCCACTGAGCCTTGACGGCCCCCTCCTCATAACAGAATCATTTGGAATAAAGTCAAATTCTACTTTCCTTATAATATAATCCTTAGGTAAGATCCTATTAGTCACGAAGGTCAAAATTGGTAAGAAGACAGGTAGGAAAGACTACAGGTTACGAGGTGGAATTATGCGTGTGAATCCTTCATAGGGTTTAAGAACCAAGCAAAATGTATGTCAAGTTAGTTCTTAAGTACATTTTTAACGAGAGAGCAATACAATAATTGTGAAATATAAATGTTCAAAAAATATGAAAAATAACCTTTATATATTATTTTGATACCAACAGTGTCAGGTCATTTATACGATAATGCCAAATTTCAGCTTTCTGTTCGACTTATTTTTCAAGGCCATTGTGGCTTAGAGGGTATAGCCACTGCTCTAGCTACCTTCGAGTTGAAGGCGGCGTGGTGTCGGGTACATTCATCCCTGGTTGTGTTTCTCTCTTCTATGTCAGTAAATCTTTCATTGTTTGTGTAAGTCTATTACTTGAAATTGTATGTCGTGTCAGGAGCAGCATGGCTAAATAATACCCTTGCGCCTTAACTCCCCCCCCCCAATAAATAAAACATAGTTTTTTCAATAAAATGAGTTTAATATTCGTTAGTTTTAGCAATTTTTGGCAACAGTAACTGACTCACATCTACTTGGAAGATGGAACTTTCCAGTGTCACAAAAAGTCGCTCCATACCAAGGTTGCTAGTCACGTACTTTTTTTTAATATTAGTTAAATTTTAGATTTAATATACAATATCAAAAGTTAACTCAACTTAAAAAGACACGCGAAGTTGATTCTGTTTTTGTGTTTTTAATGTCTCTGAGCGTCATATGATTTCTTAGAAGAATATAGTATTTCTTTTCCCCAACATGGACTAAATAAACTCATATACTGAATAGAATCTTTTGGTTAATATCTAACTGCTCCTTTCGTTGGAATAGAATTCTTTGGAAAGATTTTATAGGTCGTTTAGTTTTGAATACTTTGTAAAGATTTCCTTGGAATAGAATCCTTTAGTTCTATGACTCTTTCCTCGGAATAGAATAATTTTGAAAAATCTAATTTCTTTTTTCCTTAAATTGAATTCTTTGGGATGTTTCTGTTGCTCCTTTTCTTAGAATAGAATCCTTTAAAAATGTGTAATTGCTTCTTTGCTTGGAATAAAATTCTTTGGAAAGTTGCTATTGCCCCTTTCCTTAGCATAGAATTATTCAGAAAGAGATTCTATCCGTCCTTTTCTTGGAATAAAATCATTTGCAAAGGTTTCATTGGTCTCCCTTCCTCGTGTGGAAATCGTTTGAATGTTAGATGGCGCTGGCATCGCTGACGTCATGCGCCTTCCTTCCTCTCCCAACACTTGTAGCTTTTGTTGGTGGAAGTTAGACCTTGATTTGAATTCGATAAGAACCTAAGAGTTCTTAATTTGATTGATTTGATTAGTGTTTCAATTTGCATTAATATGTACTCTTTTTTCCATATCTGTAAATAGCGTAATATAGTAATTAAACTTTAATTTAATTGAAGAATTTCTCCAATCGTCATTTTTTTATGTTTCGAAAAATATCACTGAACCAACTGATATTAGAAATCCCGCCATTCTGCGTCACCTTGGAATAGAATCCTTTGGAAAAATTCTATGGCTCATTTCCTCAGAATACAATGCTTTGTAAAGATTATTTTGATACTTTCCTTAGAACAGAATCCTTTGAAAATATCTAATTACTACTTTGTTTAGAATAGAATTATTTGGGAAGTTTCTATTGCACTTTTCCTTGGAATAGAATTCTTCAGGAAGATTCTATTAGTCCTTTCCATTAAATAGGATCCTTGGAAAATATTTTATTTATCATTTCCTTGGGATAGGAACCTTTTGAAAGATTATGTTGGTCAAGAAAGTCAGACCTAATTAGATGTCACGCAGGAAAGACTACAGGTTGCAAGGTGGAATTATACTTGTGAGCCCCTCAAAGGGTTAATAAACATAAAAAATATTCAGCGTCGTAGGGAGATTATTTTGAAGGTATAAATAGAAGTCTGGAAGGTCTTTACCAAGCTTATTATTTCGAAACGGTTGGACCAAATGACTTGAAACTCGTTGTTCAAAGTCGAATTGGAAAATTTGCCTAAAAATTGGGTGTTATCATTGGAAGTGTGGAAACTTTTGGACAGTGGGACACGAACTCAGGTGTTGACCTCTTCATCTGACCGTGGTAGGAGGTGTTGTCCTCGGACCGTGTCCTTTTGTGTTACTCTAGTGCATTCAACCATCATGAAGACAAATTGTGCAAATTTTATGCATGTGACTTGTAGAAGACGTTATTCCTTGCTGATTGATGGCCAGGTAGCCCAATAGCCATCGTTCTACCCCCTTTTCAACAGGCTCCTTGCTCTTTAGTCATTAATTTTCAATCGTTACTCAAATTAAACTTTGCCTAACACTAGTACCAAACTAGTATTTGATCTCAGAACAAGCCTTACTCTCACCAATTACTAGTCATTTCTCTAATTTATGACACACAAATTCAGTCCTTACAAATGTCTGTTTCCTTTTTATTCAATTTTAACCATTGTCTATACATATTATACATATTATATACGATTATATTTCAGATACACGAATCATTTGGACAACTTTGTAGGGACTTAATGTCGGATAACACTCTTACGGATTCTTTGGAAATTGCAAATGGTCTTTTCGTGCAACGGGGATATAATATCTCTCGATACTATGATTATGCATTGAAGTACCTTTACTCCTCATCACTAACCGAAGTGGACTTCAGGAACAGCAGTGTATCTTCTTTGCTAGCGGTGAATTCCTGGGTGCGACAATCCACGAGAGGTAAAATACAAGCGGTCTTGCATAAGAATCCGAGTCAATCGACTAAAATTATGATGGTTAATGCTGTTCATTTCAGAAGTCAGTGGAAATGGTGAGTTAAAAACTTTTTACTAATCATAACCCCTTAAGAATGAGATTCGATTCCTCTTTGGGTGTATTCCTCTCTTGTCAATCTTGTGTTTGTGCAGCTTTGCCAAATATAACCCTTACATTAGTTAGTGCAACCCCTTAAGTCAATGAACAAGAAGACCAATTTGCCAAGACTACAGGGCAGTTTCCCTAACCCAAATCCCCTTTGTATCTACGTAACGTCAAGAGGCTTATATGCTCGTCTATAAGGTTTATTGGATTCTCGATCTACAAAGAGGTGTCTACGGTGGAATATTTTGTTGAGAAATAAAGGTCGTATCCCAAGTTCCTTGTCCAGAGCTGTTGGAGTCGCTTGCTTTCTACTTTTTCAATGTTCAAGCTGACCAATTGGCTAAGACTGGAGAATACAGTTGCCATAACATAGATCCCCTTTACCTCAACGTAATATCAAGATATTATATGTTTATGTATTTCTTTAAAAAAAATTTACAGTATACGGATTGTATTCTTCAAATGATTTTTACGGTATTACTAAACTTTACTTGTAAAATATCAATTTTTAAAAGTTCCAAAAAACCCACTTTTTGTGACTTGATTTTTTTTTACGTTTATTGGAGTCCAACAAGATATTTATGAATACCTTAGGAAATGTTTATATTCATAAGCATCCCATTATCATCAAATGTTTCTCACTATTACCAACTGTTACTAATAAACTAACAGATTTTTTTAAATTACATCTGAAAACACACTGGTTTTTTAATAATTTTCGATTTCTTGTCAATTAGAAAGGCTTTTAGATAGGTATTTTTTATACATCGCTTTAATTTATTACTCAGATCTTTTATGACACATTAGTCAAGTTTTCCGCTCTAGGACTAAGCCATGGCTCGAAATACCCGTGGCACAGGTGCACTGTGCACATGAAAATAAAATTGTGTACCTAATTTTCCCACTGCGTGCACCTAAAGTTAAAAAAAAGGGGTGGGGAACGTGTTTTATGTTAGTTTGATGCTTGAGCAAAATATTAGTATCGACCTCTCTCGCTCTATAGAAACGTAATTAAAATTCCTAAATACGCACTATGCTTAAACAAAATCGCTGGGCCGCAACGGGTTTATACAGGAGGAAGGTTTACTTGTGCCACTGCCTCCAGAACTTTCCGATGATCGAAACATTTTCCAGATGGCTCTGTTGAAGCGACTGTCGCGACAGCCGTGTACCGGAGAAGGGAGAATTTAGATGTGTAAATATTTTTATTTACAATCTACTATACTAACCTATATAAACATACCTAACTAATAAAGTAGTTTACATTACATTAATACTCTTATATTACGTTTTTTTTTTAATGTGCACCTAAAATATAACCTATGCACCTAATTTAAAAACTTAGGTGCACCTTGTGCACCTGTATTAAAAAATCTATTTCGAGGCCTGGACCAAGCGAATTCTGAAAAATAAAACATTCTTTTGGGCCCAGCATATTATATTACATACCATTCTGTGCTTAAAAAAGAGACACCGGACACATGCGTATTTAAGAAAATGTCATTTTTATTGAAATTTTAATGGCTCACTTTTAGCAGCAATTAGTCTTTTGAGTGTTGCGAGATTTCCGAGAAGTGTAATGGAGCCGCGGTAGCCTAGTTGGGAAGAGCAAAGGCTTAGCTATCGGAGGGTTGTGAATTCAAAATTCGATCCAACCAAAGACCGTCATGTGCACGGCGGCTGGTGCACGTAAAATATGTCGTGGACTTAAATGTTTTCACGATGGTGTGGTATGAAAGTTTGGAGAGTGGGGCCCCATCTCATATGTTCATCTCGTCGTCTGATCGTGGTTCCAAATTGCATGGTACTATCCTCGGATCTTTCCCTTGGGGATTGATCTCGGACGGTCACCAATACCCCGTTCTGTTGCTCCAGTGTGGCGTTAATTACCTACCCCCTCTGAGTAGTGCAGCGTTACTTTCATTCCACAGCATATTTAATGACTAAATTACCACATCCTCCTGAAAAAATCCAAAGATTCTATTGGTCCTTTCCTTAAAATATAATCAATTTTTTCCTGGTATTCTTTTGTATCTTTGTCGTGAACTCAATCTAAATTAATCGATCCCATCTTTTCGATGGTACTACAGCTTAGTCATTAATAATTACCTTTCAACAGATGATAAAATTACAATCATTTATTTATAAAATGAATCCATATACACTCTAACCAGTTACACTTCTAAACTAGAGAAATAAGAACTTATTTGGACATAAGACGACTCAAAAAGTATGGCAGTACCCCAACCTGGTATTTACTCTTTGAGCGTCACGTGAATTCAAGAGTGTAATATTCCTTTAACACCACAACATACTTAATAACTTAATAACCACACTATTTGTTGAAAGAATCTATGTATTCTTTTAACGTTTGAAAATATTGTAATGGTCCTTTAACAGAAAAAAAAATTGGGACAGATTCTATAGGCCGTTTTATTAGTAATTACTATTTTTATTATTTCTTTAGAACAGAATCCTTTAGGAAGTTTATATTCTTCTTTTTTAGAATAGAATCATTTGAAAATATTTGCTGCTCCTTTCCTTAAAATAGAATCCTTTGGAAAAATCCCATCGATCAAGATCAAAATGGATTAGAAGTCATGTATTGAAGATTGATATTTAGGTTGTAAGGAGCAATTATACGTCGGAACCCTTCAGAGGGCTTAACTCCACACCTACTCTTTTGGTAATACCTTGATCTAATTTTTGTTAATAAACGGTCTGGGGTATATTGCACAATTCGGTTATCATCATCGTCAGGAGTGGACCTCGTCATCTGACTATTGTTCAAAATTACGAGGAATTGTCCACTGATCCTTTCATTGGGGATTAATCCCGAACCGTCGTCATTAGCCCATTGTGCTGCTCCAGTGTGCCGTTAATTCAACTAGCAACTTAATTTCACCATGGTAATAGTAATATCAGGGTTGATTGATTGAATCCAAAATGCGCAGGGGCCATATTAGGCCAAGCTGAGCCAAACACAAGACAGACAGTGTGAAATACTAAACACAAACACAATAAATTTTACTTTTAGTGAAAAGAGAAATACCCATAGCCCGTTGCTCCAGTGCGACGTAAATTAAAATACCTACCTACTATGTATTTTCGATGTGTCTAGGCAGTTCAATCCTCAAGCAACAGAACTAAATGTCTTTTTTTACGTAACACCTCAAAATTTAGGTTAATTTTTTCTCCAGATTTTATAGTATAGCGTGTCTCTTTCACCATTTTTATCATGTATTTTCTTTGTGTCTAGGCAGTTCAATCCTCAAGCAACAGAACCAAGTGGGTTTTTTTACGTAACACCTCATCATCGTGTTCAAGTTCCCATTATGTCTGGGAAAATGAATGTCGCCCTTGGACATAGCCCACTAATTGGGGCCAGCATATTGGAACTGCCTTTTGTACAGCCACGCGTGTCCATGTTTTTAATATTGGCAGATAATGCAAGAAATTTTATACAACTCAATGCAACAACACTGAAAAGTCTTATAGGTAACTTTACTTTATTCTTTACATAAAACTTTACCTTTTATAAAATAAACTCATTGAGATCAATATCGTAAATGTATCTGAAGTGATATTTCTGTACTTTAGTGTATCAAAATCTATATTGTTAACAGATTTCAACAGCATGTTTTTAAGGTTTTGTTTTATTCAGATTAGCAATGTTCATTTGTATTGTTTATTCAGAAAGTATAGGAAGATATACGTTCCTCTGTCCGCTTTAAACCACAGAATAAAACTCTAGTACCGAGTATGATGAGACCACGTGGTCCCAGTGTCAGAGCGTCACGAGATTTCTGTGTAGTGTAGTATTGCCTTCACCTTACATCACATTTAATGAACTGATATTTTACACCATCTAAAATGGTGAAAAGTACAGTTCCAAATAATCTCAACAATGGGATGTTTTGTTGGGATTATTTGGAACGGATTATTTGGATGTTTTGACTCAATTTTATTTATTTCCAGGAACGATGCAGAAGCAAGAAGTGATAGTTCGTCTTCCGCGGTTCACGATAGACCTCAGCCCACAATTAACAGGATTATTGTGGACCTTAGGCATTAAGGATATATTTTCATCAACTGAAGCGGACTTGAGAGGAATTTCAAGTGGACTTTATGTAACAAATCTGGTTCATAGGGCGCTTATTCAAGTCGATGAAAAAGGAAGTATTGCTAGCGCTGCAACAGCGTTGTTGGTTGACAGAGTCGGAAACGCCGACGAACAGTATTTTGAAGCCAATCGTCCGTTTATTTTCCTGGTAATGGACAAAAAATCAGGAGCCGTGCTTTTTACGGGTCGAATTGCTAGTTTTTGAAGATGTTTTGTTCATAAAACTTGTTTGAAGTGTTTTCCTTTTTCATATATGTGTTACCAATCCATATTCCTAATTCTACAACGTTTGAAACACAAGATTAGAGTTTAGCGTAACTGGGGAGAAACAACATTTGAAGAGAAGGTATATTCGAATTTTGAAATAAAAAAAGTAACGGTTAGAATTGGATTCTACTATTAAAAATTATCTAAACATTACACAATTGTAAGTTAAAATATCTGACCTTATATACAAAATCATCCATCCCCATGGATCATACTATTAAAACGTCTATCAAAAATTCATGGCAGAAAAAATGGGATACAAAAATTCAAAATAAATTATATTCCATTCACACACAATCATTTGTAAAGTGCCTTATATCCTATTATTTTAGTAGAAGACTTAAAGTAAAATTGGCGAGACTTCCCATAGGTAAGGTATAGTTAAATCACATTCATTTGCTACATTCAGAACCAGCTCTGGCCCATCCGACGTGCGATAGAATCCTATCTCTTCTTAGACACATTTAAAGTGAATGTCCTGGTTTTTGAATACTATTACACTCAACCACTTTGGTGCTACTTATCCTAGTGTTAATGATTTATCAAGTGATCCTCATCCAAATCTGTTTTTGTTTGTCATAGTTTATATAAATATATATATATATATATATTTAATTTTATTTGAATTTGAAATGCGCTTTTGTTGTAATTTTCAGTGAAATATTGATGATTAGTTTTAAATTTACAGATAAATCATAAAATGTATTTAATTACCGATAGTTTGGCCTTACTTGGCCAAAACTGGTCCCTGCGCCATAAAAATTTAATCAATCTGACCATATCCAAAGAAATGCGAGACAGGACTAATAGAGTTTTTCGGACAATTTATGCATCTAACTGTAAAAACACATCGGCTTATAGAAACACACCAAGTCAAAAATGACAAATATGATTTTTAGTTTTTCTAAACCAGAATATGGTCATCCTTAGACCGTAGTCAAGTCAATTAAGTCATTTTTTTCTTCGTATGAAGATTAGATTACTTAAGAAAACACTTTATTTGAACATTACAGTTCTTAAATTTAAATAATCTGACCACATACAAAAGAAATCGAGCATAGAACAAATAAAGTTTTCGCGGTCTTGTACATCAAACAGAATAAATTGTCGTCCGGATTATAGAAACACACTAAGTGAAAAATGTCAAATATGAGTTGTATAGACTTTCTTGATCAAAATTTAGAATTATGGTGAAATCCGTGAAGTCATTTTTTTTTGCATGAAGTGTAGATATCTTCTTGAGAAGACACACACCACATAATCATAATAAAAGTAATCTTCTCTTAATTGATATATTGAGAAAACAAAAAGTAATTATTACTTGTTTGATGAAAATTACAACTTTCATATTGCTAGAAAATTTAAATTGCCCCTTCGTTTTCTTAGAACTGTGTCTTTTGAAAAAGTGTGTTTCATTTGAAAGTAAACGAAATTAAAATTCCAAATACAATGAAAATAATAGTTGATTAAGTCTGGTAAATTTATTGGCTTTTATTTAGGATAAGTTTAGAGGATAAACCAATCCAATATATAGAATAGATAAACATATTTTCCAATTCATAAGAAGAGAGGGATTTTTCCCCCCTAAAATTACCCCTTTTTTAGAATTTTTTTAGAGTTTACATGACGGACCCATTTATTCTTTGAACGTCGCGAGATTATCGAGTAGTGTAGTATTGATATTATCGTCACAACACACTTAATGATTAAATAACCACATCTATTGGGTGAAAGAATCCATGGAATCTTCAACCTTTAGAAAGATTTTATTAGTCCTTTCCTGAGAATAGAATCTCATGGAAAGATTTCTTTGCTCTCCTTGGAAGTTAATCATTTGGAAAGATTCCATTGCTCCCCTTGGAAGTTAGTCATTGGGAAAGATTCTGTAAGTTCTTTACTTAGAAAAGAATCCTTTGGAAAGATTCTATTGAAGAAGAATAAAACTGGGTAAGAAGTCTTGCGGGGAATACTGCATATTGCAAAGTGGAACTATGCATGGGACCCCTCACATAAACCTAGAAACATATTGCTCATAACAGCACTGTGATGATCCTAGCGAACACTATAAAAATGATCTATGGTGCTTCTGAGATATATACAAAATGACGTTCACAATAATCGGCACATGCTTTGATGGATGGTTCTCTGTGAATTGCCACTGCGATGTCCATCACTTCCAACAACTCTGAAGTCTTGTGATATCGGATAATGCATCTATTCCTATCATGTCTTCACGTATCGTTAATACTCAGTCTTCTCTTCACACAGCATTTCACACTGGCTGCTAAGAGCAACACGGGACAGTTCATGTCCTATACTTTCCTTTAGCTGTCAAGCCTAGAGACATATTTTTGTCTAAAACTTGGATACCTCGCCTATAAAACAAATCTTTGAAAATTTTTGTATCATAGATTGTTTAGAGTTTTTATAACATCTATAAAATGGTTATACAACAAAAAATTAGAATAAAACAAAGCACGTCTTAAAATGAGACCTCCAGAGACATGCCTGAAATGCGGTGGTGGTGGTTGGTTGGGTTTTAAGGCGCAAAGACCATCCATAGTTAGCCACGTTGCGCCAAACGCAAAACAGAACAATGCCAATTAATGGACATCCACACACAAGGAAAATTTTAATGACACAGTTCAGAAAATTACAACCAGGGTAAGTTACACTAAGAAGAATCGAACCTGTGCCTTCTACAATTATCAGGTTGCTAGAGGCATGTTTGAAAATATATCTAATTACAATAGTGATTTCACAATCCAACGTAATGTAATTAGGATGTGGATTTTCTACTCGTCTGAAAATTTGTAACATAAAAATTAAGTTATCTAAAAGTGTTGCATTTTTCTAAATTTTATTTTATGTGTTTATGACTGCAAATGCTGTTACTTAACCCGTGTTACAATCATATAAATATCGGTACGAATTAGTAACATGAGAGGGATTTTCAGTGTAAAAACAAACGGGACGAAATGCGAAGATTTTACATCTGGCAACACAATTGATCTGGCATGATGCATATTGGAGTTTTCTTAAAATGTAATGTACTGTCAATTTGGTGACGGAACGTATTTAATCTAGTTAGTGTTGACCAATCAACTATCATATATCAATTTGGATTTCATTTATTGGAATTGTTACTGAAGAATTCATATTCAAAAAACAATCGAAGTGACGTCACGTTCAGAATACATAAAGGGAACGCTACACCACCTGCATTTAGCTTGACAGAAAATTCCTCTCGTACAAAATGAAACAGCTCTGTTTATTCACTTTCAAACTGTACATTCTTTCGAAGCATTTTCATTACCTATGCAATCAACAAAACGCATCATCTTAGATTGTATCTTTTATTATGTTGTAAATAATTATTTCTATTTTTATTTGTTTCTTTATTGTTTGCGATCAAGCTATTTAAGTAAATTTTATTGATAACTGTATTGCATTCAAATATTTATGATTTAGAGCATAGAAAATAAAATATTTCAAAACCCGCAATTACTTATTCATTTTCTAGTATTCTGTGTCTTGTACATATTTCTTGTTGTGTGAAGTTAACATTTATCTCTTTCTGTTTAGTGCATTGGTTATCAACCAATTGCTTAAGAGCCCTTGTTTTGTCAGTCTAGGGCAAGCATGTCAAACTCGCGGCCCACAACGAATATCTTTGCTGCCCAGCAAACATATCAGTATTTAACAAATATTTTACAAATTTTCGTAGCTTAATTTTTTAAATTTCGTATCATTAATAACGAACCACGACATTCACCAATGACCTATCACTAGTCATGTTGCATTAACGCACCATTTCTCCATCAATTGCAGCGGATATTTTAGCAGCCGATAGTAAAATAATAGCTACCATGGTATTAATTTTGTACTGCCTTGCTTGGTGTGCCTAACAGTAAGTATTTCGCTTTCAGATAATAAGAAAAATTCAGTAAAGTTAGAGTGCCTGAATTTAACATTAACTCGCATTAGCATTAACTCGCATTTATCATTAATTCGCATTTAACATTAATTCTCATAAGATAATTTCCATGTTTGGAAGTAGTTATCGGTACGAGCAATTATTTTCACTCTTATGAAAAGAAATAAGTCTCATGTCATATCCAGAATTACTGACATTCACCTTGGGTCAGTTTTGAAAGTTATCACGACGAACAAGATATCTCCTGAAGTAGGAAAGATGGTAGCAGAGAAGAGATGCCAAGTGTCAGGAAGAAAACATTAATTTTATCGTTGTCCTAGTTCTTTATACTGTATTTTCGAAATAACTTTACGTTTCTATAAAAATCGAAAGTTTTTGTTTTTTAGCCTGAATACACCAAGACCTTCTTTATTTGTCCCGTGTTATCATTTGAGTTTGATGAAATGTTCTAAAACATATTAATAAATCTATAAATCCATTTACATTACTTTGGAAATAAGCACGTCTTAATAGTACACAAATCCGTTTATTGCTTACTAATCGTAAACTCTCTGTTGCCAGATACATAAGTTTTTTACTTAACACTTTTAGGTGTTGTCATACATCTTGATTACATTTAATTATACAACATAACATTTGACATGCTTGCACTAGGGCAGGGGTCGGCAAACTCAGTAGTCAAAAGAGCCAAAGATCAGTACAACGATTACAAACAGCAGTACAACGATTAAGATTTCTTTTGAGAGCCAAATTTCTTTCAAAGTACCATGGTTTTAGGAGTCGGTTTATAGACTACCTACTAACATTAAATAAAACCAGACATAACAATAATCTTATTTTTATTGACAAAAAAATTTTTTTACGTTAAAATAAAAATATGCGAAACACGCATTTAATGTCAACAATGACCTTTCATTTCCTTGGAAAGTTTGGATAAGTCAGGTTTGTATGTCGGGGTTTTTAATTTCAAGCAGGATTCCAGGTTCTCTTATCAATAAGACGATTTCTCAATTTACATTTGATAAGGTTTGAAAAAGATTGTTCGCATGAATATGTAGAGTCAAAGAGTTTAAGAACAGCAAATGCTAGTTTTCTTAACTGATCATATGAGTCAGGCATACTATTCCAAGTGTTGAAAATTATCATGTCTTTCTTCTCCAGGTCTTTCATAGCAGACCACTTTTTCTGTGAACTAAGATCATACTTATTTTTCTCCAATTTTTCCACATCAGCATTAAGGCGTTCAAATTTGCAGCTCCAAAATTCTTTGTTTTTTAGCTCCAGTAAGTGCATTTCAAAAGCGCCAATGTCAATATTTTGGAAGAAAAACTCAATTCTGTTACATCAGCACTGAGGTCACTTATGTCAGCACAAGGTTTTTTTGAACAAAGGCTAACGTCGCTATGCTGTTTCTGAATTCCTGAAACTTCCGAAAAAATGCTTCCCTCATATTTAAAATTGTTTTGAAATAGTAAATATCAATTGACGAGTTATTTTTTTGGCGATGTTTCAGCAGGCTTGGAAAATTAATTAATGTTTTTCTTTCAAAATCTTGAGCAAGTAGGGATAATTTGTTTTCGAATGAAAGGACTTCTTCCAACATCAAAAAAAAATTGTGTTTCCTTTCTCCTGTAGTTTACGTTTACGATTTTTTAGATAAGACGTAACGTCTACGATGAAATACAATTTTTGGATCCACTGATCGTCCGTTAGTTCAAGATAGTCAACACCTTCTCAAGGAGAAATGCTTTAATTTCAAATAATAAGGAAGCGAAACATTTTAAAACGTTTCCTCTTGAAAGCTAACGTACCTTAATATGCAGCAGATCTGCGTATTAACTCTCCGTTTCAACTAAAAATTCTTTAAATTGGCGATGATAAAGAGCTTTAGTTACAATTGTGTTGAAAATCTTGATCACCAATTCCATAACATTGCAAATTTCTTCTGGAAATGTCTACGCACAAAGCTCTTCTTGATGAATGATGCAATGGTAAACAAGTATCTCGTAATTAATTTTTTCCTTCAAAATAGAAAAAAAAAAGATTTTTTCACTCCGATCATACCTTTTGCCCATCTGTTGAAATTGAAACTATTTTATCGAGTGGAATAAGATGTTTTTCCATGCATTCAATGACATAATTTGCAATATCCTCGTCACGTGTTTGACCTTCAGTGGCAACATTCTCAAAAGTTCTTCTTTGGGACCCGAAGGCGAAATAAATCGAACAAAAAGTGAAACTTGCGCTTTATAATTGATTTCTCAAGATTCGTCAACAGCTATTGATAAAGCTGAAACCAATTTAAGATCTTCGATTTGCTGATTAGAGAACAGTAGTGTGGAAGACATGTAGAGAACATGCAATGTGGACATCGTCACCGTAGGCTTGTGTTATGTTTTCCGACGAGTCCAGGTATAGCTTGCAGTCTGATTCACGGCGGATGTTCATATGGAGAACGCCAGGTAGCCGCTACCACCAAGACAACATTATTGAACGACACCGTGACAGTGGTGCAGGATTGCTCGTTTGGGGCGGAATTATACTGGGCTTCAGAACAGATATACATTTTCAAACCGGAATCATCAGAGGCCAAATTTATCGGGACATCATTCTGGAACAACATCCAAGTTTGTTTAGGGGTGCCATGGGCGCAGAATTTGTGTTCATGGATCACAACGCCCGTCCTCACCGTGCAAACGTTGTAAACGAATGCCTTGAATTTGAGGATATCACCCGTATGGAATGGCCAGCATTCTCACCTGACTTGAATCCGATAGAGCATGTGTGGAACATGCTTGGCCGACAAGTTGCAGACCGTCAACCTCCTCCTACATTTATACCTTAACTTCGGAGAGCATTGCTTGCTGAGTGGAGTGATCTCCCACAAGATCAGCTCGATAATTTGATCCTCAGCATGCTTAGGCGTTGTACTGACTGTATATCATCGTCTGTGAGACATACAATGTATTAACCATCATACCAACCATGTCATGTTAAATTTTTGTAAGTCGATATTTTTTGTGATTGTTCCAGTGAACTAAAATCGTAGTTTTTATGAATGATATCATACATACACCATCTTTTTGTTCTTTATCTTTTGTTTAATAAATGGGCTTTATGAATAAGTCACGTTTGTTTTGTTTTTGAACCATTATTTGCCGGAGCTGGCATTATCCTTAATTTATGGACACGAATGTATTTACAAACTATACAAAAGAAAGAACACAATAAAACCAACTTATTGATGCAAAAATATTTTGGAAAAAGCAATTGATAAAAATTTTAGGACTCAATGTGTGTGTTCAGCTTTGTCGATGCATTTCACTGTGAACTTGTTTCGTATACTTTTTACACAATTTCAACTTTCTAACTGTTTACTTGGTGAAAAACAGATAGTATTTATCATTTGCAACCTGTGAAAGCAGAAGAAATCAAGAAATTAGCACTTTTTGAATGTTTTGTGTCTTTCTAACATGCTGTGTTAACAATATAAAGACAGCTCATTCTGACATGTTTCCATTAACCTTTGTGATAATTCTAATTAATAAACTATTTTCAAGATTTATTAATATATCAAGATATATCACAGTACAAATTAAAAGAGACTTATTGATACAAAATATTATGGATAAAAGCATTTATAAAAATTTGGGGTATGAATATGTTTGTTCAACTTTGTCGAAGCAGTTCACTGTGTAGTTTTTTCATGAAACTTTTGGTTATGCGAATTTATATAAGTGCAGAAAGAAACATGAATGAAGCTTATTTTTTAATTGGCTCCAAAAGTACTTTGTTGACCCAGCTCACATCGGACATTTTGACACTCATCTTTTAGTGAAATTCAAGTTGTGAGGTTCTGAAGTTCTACCAACACAGGGAGGAATGGTTGTTGGTGGAAGCGATACATCCTCTAAGGACGTTGGCGGGGGTGTCCTTGAAAGGTCATCCGGGTCAGGAGGAGTAAAGGGGAGAGAAGGAAAAAAGAAGGGATTTGACCAGCGGAGACAGCAGACAACAGACGGATGAGGGGCTCCCTGCTGCTATTTTGTATGATTGTATAATGTATTCCTAGATGACCTAGAATGTCCTAATAAATAGATTAAATATATCTAAGAAGCGTGCCTTCTCCAGTAGATATACGAACCACTCACACTCACCACAGATAGAAAAAGAGATGAGGTGTGATACAAGTGTTCGTGTTTTATCTTTGTCAAAAAGTAAAACCGTTAATTAATTCAAAATTCTTAATGCTAAAATTTTAAAGAAGTAAGCATTTTTAAAGAAGTTGTATGTGCAGCTTTGTTGAAGGATTTCACCGCGGACTTTTCACATTAATCTTTTAGTAAATTAGAACTATTAATGTTTTTCCTCGGTGAAAAAATTTTAAGCAATAAATAATACTAACTTTTTATTGCCAAAAGTAAAAAGAAATTGTGATTTTGAACATTTTGGCTCTGAAGGCACTTTGTCAAGAGCTCACCGTGAACTATTTCACACTCATCGTTAAGTTAATTCCAACTGTTAATGTTTTTTTGGGTGAAAATTTGAAAAGAATACCTTTTTCAAACTTTTTAATGGCCCAAGTAAAAAAGAAATAAGCTTTGTGAAAAAAGTTGTGTGTTAAAATGTGTGGAGTGTGTATATAATCCAACTTCTCTTCTTTTTTCTTCAAGTTTCAAATACACGTGTTGGGTTATATGAAATTACGCTACACACAGTTGTTCATTACTGCTTTTAATACATTTTTCATTTGCAAAAATAAATGTGAACCCAACAATAATTAATTTTTAGATTAAACGCCACTACACAGTTCTCAATACGGACGAGGGTCGTTTGCCTGCTCGCGGTGTTTGCGCGTCTGCGTCTGCGCAATTACGTATATGACGTATATCCGTTTTGTGCTGGGAGCGCCATGGATTCTAAATACACGTCCGGGATCAATCCCCTAAGGCAACAATCCGAGGATAACACCACTTAATTTTGAACCACGGACAGATGACGAGTATTATTTGTTGGAAGCAACGAATTGAAAAGCATGTAAACGTTAAATAAATTCAAAGAATTGTTTGTCATATGTTTAGTTTAAATTGTGGTATCGTAAATATCTAAACAACTTATCAACTCTAAGATTTGATGTTGAATTACGTCATATTTCTTCTCTAGACGAAAAGCGCATGGAATAAACGTTGCAAAATGGAGTGCGCCCGGCCTTTCAACAAGCTGCTTGGTTTTTAAGGAAGATCTTTCTGAACTAATGACGTAATGTCATCGATTATCAAGCATGCGATAAATTTAAGTATTGTATCCATAAATGTGTGATAAAGTATTGTACATACGTCGTAAAAGACAATATTAATGTGTTTCTAAATAAAAATCTCAAATCCTGAAATGCGTGAAAATGTTTAACCTGCTATCCGCCTCCTGAACAAACTGTACCTAGAGTGGTGCCTACAGCTTGAATGAACCATAATATTGCGATTTCGTTTCCGATAGATTATTTTTATTCCATTTTTGTGAAGAACAAAATATTTATTAGGTGCCCTCGGGGGAATGTGGGGTTATTTTTGTTCAGTCCGTACATTCGAAAATGTGTTTGCAGCTGTGCAACGGTGTAACCCTATCAATAGGCTCATTCAAACCTTTCAGTTTTAAATTTGGCAACACTGAGAGAAGACCAGTGTTTTATTTACAGTATTTTTAGTTTGTGTTTCTTTATTAGTATGAAGGCGATTAAATAGTTGTGATAACTGCAGAAAGTAACATATTTGTCAGTTTCCTCAAAGGATATTGAATTCATTTTACCATTTGAAGTCATATTTATTGTTTTGATGGCTAGAGTTGTGTCAGGTTTTCGTTCGGGCCCATCTAGAAAGGCCTGCGGGTTACAATTCCTGAACCGAACATTCCGAACTGTCAGTATCATATGGGTGGATTATTATGGAAAAGAAACCACTTACTTGATCCTGGAGCCGTTGGATGTGAAATCAGTTTTTTCCTATGAAGGCCATCCGTGGTTGTGTCGTGACACTGTTTCCAAAAAGTGTCTGCTTCTTAATCACAATGAGCTCTTTATTCCATCTTGTGGTGTTTCGGATCCCAATGATCTGATGGAATTATTTCCTATCATTGAAGTAAACATCTCGATTCCTCGTAAGTATTTTATTCTCGTATCAGAAAAAATTCTTCGATTTGTTTTACCAATTAAATTTTTTTTGCCATGAATATATTCTTTGAATTGATTTTGATTGATTTATTACATATATTATTGTTTTTTAAATGTTATTTACTGCTAATTCTTTGTTGAGTTTGTACCCTGTCTTATTTTTTTTTGAATCTTTTTGTTGAAGAAATGTTTTATTAAACCCCATATTTAGTTTCTTAGTTAATAATCTGTTTGTTTCTTGTCTTACACAGGTCATGAATAAAACTTTCCTTTTTACTCGGTTTAAATTCTTTATATTCGTCTAACATTTCCTCTTTCTCATTGCATTTCGACCCTCAAAAATAACTGCTCAATTGACTTGACATTTTAACATCTCAAATAACTAAACCCCCTCAATAGAGAACTTACAATACTAATGTAGCCCTTAAGAATGGATATCCTGAATGCCCATAATCTTAGAAATCGTTGGGGATAAATTGATGAGACAAAACGCTACATATCCTCGTAATCCGAGTTTTTATTTGGAATTCATGAAACATATTTTTGTTCATGAGATTGAGTGGGCACTTGACCATACCTCCTGGTAGAAACACAAGAGATGCTAGCGAGGTCAATGGGTACAAAAGTACAGCTTTAACCTTGGGACTTGGTTTTTCAGTGTTGGAGCAACTGCATATGAGCTGTCAGTTTTTCTGTAAATAAAATGGGAAACCTAGTACCCTTGGTTAAGACTATTAACTCCCCAGGGAGAGGCAGTGTAGTTCCAAACAGTAGCTCCACTAGCATACATCCCAGATCTTTCTTGAGGGCTGATCCGAGACCAAGCAAAGGCATTCAGTTTCATCCTGATCATAATATCAAATACTTTCCCAAGCACTCTTTGACAATGCTCTCAGCTCTAAAGACATTGTATAAAATATGTTTTGCTTACCATCATGGGTGGGTCTCAGAAAAGAGCTTGCTTGCAACAGAATGCAGACCCACCATTCAAATGTTTGAACCAATTCTGCAAAACTAATTTCTTTTATTGAATGATGCATCTAAAACTTATTTATGTCTTATTTGTAAAGTATGCTACACATATTTCAATTAAATTTGCTATTAGAAAAATATAAATGTTACATTACCTATGTGATTTTAAACTATTGAAACTAGCAAAGTCTGAATGATGGATGCACTTTCAGGAAAATTTAACCATAGCTAAAATTGTGTGTAGTTCTTTAGCAGCTGAATGTCTTAAGGGCTCTTAAACAAAAGGAATGCTGAAAGGAACTGCCTGTGGGAGAGAATCTTTATCTGTATTAAGTATTTATTTGAAACTTTGTTTTGTTGACTTGAAATTTTTCCAGATGTACCTACTTCAATTTATCCTAACCTGATTTTATTTAATCTAGTGTTGCAATATTACACAATGAAGTTGATATGTCCATGATTATTACTGAAAATCTACAGAATCACGTGCATTTTCTTACTTGCAATGTGACCACTGGTCTTAAGGCGTGATCTTTCATTTTTTAAGAGCCCTTAAAAAGCCTTAATATTGACTTTAAAGTCTACATATTTTTTAAAGCCTTAGTTTTTTACAAGAACATTGCATATTTTTTGAACACTTACATTTAAAAACCAAGATCAATGATACTTAACCCAGGGGGACATGAAAAGTCAAGGGCATAGTATTTATTGATTTGCCAAAAGTTGGTGTTTTTAAAACCAAATCTGGGACCCAGGCCTGGCATTCATGGAATTTCTTCACATGTTCACTCGTGAGTTACTCTATTACAATCTATGTGAAATATTGCCTTAAAAAATTGTTTTAAAAATACCTTAACTTTTTTTTCTTTTTGAAGAATGACAGCATTGCCTTGAAACAACTTTACTTACTGTTCAGGGTTCCTACAAGTCTTAATATTTGCTTAAAGCACTCAGGCAAATCATGTTTAAATTTAAAAATCTTATTTTTTTAACTCATGATTCATTTAGCCTGCAGTAAAAAGCAATGATCTGTAACATGTGATCTTAGGCAAGTAATTTGAGTTTTAAGTCCCGATCCAATACAGTTCTTTCTCTATACCCTCTAAAACCAATATGCATACATAGCACTTGACCTTGGACGAATAACTATGGGTTTATTCTCCTAGAATTATACATTTTCAGTTCTTATATTTAAAAAAAAAAGAGAGAATTCATATAGTGGATTCATAAAAATGTATTTAAATTGCTTCAAACTTATCTAACATCATGCCAGTATTCTCCAAGGTTGTAGAAAAAAAATTTTCACAAGAAAAAAAAATTTAAAATTTTACCTGTCCATGGACATATTAGTATTGTTCTTAAATGTGTTAAAACAGGTAATATTAATAATTTGATAATGGGCATTAAATGTTTAATCGGACTTGTAATATTAACACATATTTCTTATGAGATAAACCATCACATAATTTGTAATGGCAGCTTGTGTCTTACTTAATGTCAGCTTTGGACTTGTTTTACTAAGGACAATGTCTTTATCAATAATAGCATTGTCATTCTTCTTCAGAAGCACTAATGATTTTTCTCCAGACTTCCTTAAAAAGATAACACTATATTCTTCTCCAGCAGTTGATTGAACAAGACAAATATAATGCCTGACACTATTTCTGGAAGTAGAAAATTTGACAAAATTGTTCTCCCCAACAGTTTCTGTAGAGTTTTCAGATGATTCATCTTTGTCAGTGTCTAAGCTGTATATATCCACTGATAGTAGATTAGAGTATCATTATCATCATATTTGTCATATTTTATTTCTGTCTCTTTACAGTATTCATACTGTCTCAAGACATTTTCCTTTTAAATTTTCCTCACAAGTTATATTTTTTAACACTTCATCAGTATTTTTCTCATCAATAATACCTAAGACGCTTTTCTTTTTTACCACAAGTGACATGTTTGTGTGGAGTTTACAGAGGCATGTGTCCCTATTTCGGTAATCTGGAACCAAAATCCAGAATGGTCTTAGTTTACAAAAATACACATGACTCATTTCCTTATATTCATCACATGTTGAAATGAACTTTTGGTGCAAGCTATTAAGGAATAATTTAAAAGGCGCTTTTACATTTTGTTCTTGTCTCTTGTAGGTCCTAATAGTTTCTATTTTTACCAGCACATTGCTTTCTATTTTGATCTGGCTCTGAAAATTTCGTAATGGCTTTACAAGCTTTTAAAATTTGTATTACTGCTTCCTTTGTACTTCCAGTAGGTATGGATTTTAAAAATCTACATGAGGTAGTGGATGCTAAACTAGAAGTAAATGTACTTTCTTAATATTTTACCACTGATCACTCTTGCTAAATACTCTTTGTCATGCAATCTTTTTGACTCTGAAAAAATTCTTTCTTATCTGTTTCTTAAAGACTTCACTGAAAATCAAATGCCTCCTAACTTTTTTAGAACATTTTGTCCCTTTATCATTTCTTTGTCTTTTTTTACTTTGTGTTACTTCACTGCTTGACTTTAGGATTCAGTGTAGCTTTAGATGGTACTTATTCACTTTCTGTTTTAACTTATCATATTTCAGATCTTTCATTTCTCTTTTCATGACCTTCTTATTCGTCCTTCATCTGTTACTTCCTCTTCTTACCCTTGAGGTAGAAGGCTGGGTAGCAGGAGTAGAATTAGACTGATCTGAACTAGAAGGAGGTGTACTGCTTTCTAGGTTACAAAGATTTCTATCTTTTTTTCTTTTTACTATAAGTTTTTTTAACATACCTTCTATTGTTTTCAGATTTTCCTCTTTTCCTGATCTGACATTTTGTTAATACTTTTTCTTCTGTTCTCTATCCTTTCTCTTTGTTTCCTAAAATGCTTCTGGATTTTGTTTCAATTTTTGTCATGCTCTGCTCATGCTAATTTTCTTGGATTCCCTTCGCTTAGCCAAAGATTTGTCTGCTAGCTCTTTGCTCTTGCCATAAATGAAAGTAATAAAGTATATTAATAAACTTTACATACTAATCTTCAATTTTAAATAAAATCCATTCAAAGCATTTAGGTTAGTAAAGTTCTTAGTACTAAAAAAGTAAGTTAAAAATACAATTGCAGTAATTTAAATATTATTTCGATATTTAAATAATAAAAATTTAAAACAAATATTTTAATGTTTGTATATAATGACCAAATATCAGGATGTAAAATTAATATAAACATGATTATCAAAGTTTGGGTTTAACGTCAAAAACAAATTTTTTACATAAGCATCTGAAACTTGTTTTAACTTAATAGACAGTCAAATATTCATAACGAATGTCTTAGAATAATATCAGAGTGAGACCAAGCAATGTGTGTAGTAGTGGCCAAGAACCGAGGGACATAGCACACTTTAATTGGACGTTGACACTTTATTTGCTAACACAATATAGAATTTAAAAGTTTACGCTGCACCACACATTGCAAAACACGCATGGCTTTCCTCGCCTTCATCTCCAGGGTGTCTTATAACACACTTTCATCCTCCTTGTCTCCCTTATTTTTCACCCCTGTTTCGGGACATGTTCCCCTATCATCCAGACATCCTTAGCAAAATGGCATCATGTCAGTTACCTAGCTGTCATGTCCGTGGACTTGCTGTGTCTATAGACATGTTTCTTTGATAAATTATTTGTAGCTCATTAAATGTTAGGCTTAAGTTAGATAATGCTACTTGATCAAACTTTGTGAAACTAATATTACATGTTATTCTATTTACTATTACTATTTCATAATATTTACCTGACTACAGGGTGTTAAAAAAATCATGATTTTTTATAAAAAATCAATTAATCGGATTTTTTGAAAATTTAAATCAGATTTTTTTTATTTAAATTCTTGTAGGCCCTATACACTGTTTTTACAATAATTATATATAAATTTGTTAAATAAAAAATTGAGTTTGTAACATTGTAAATCAATATTTACTTAACACTTGTTTAACTTTAAAACATAAGTTGACATCCTACATAGTTTTTCTTGAGTAAATTACATGATCATGTTAACACATTTATCAGTAAGTGTAAGTGACAGGCCTATACTATAGTATGAGAAGTAGAATAGAGGACAGAGAAATAATCAGACTATAGTAAATTGTAATAATAAACTGCTGAGCACAGCAGTAATAAATAAATTTTCACTTACTTTTAATTCATATTGGATCTTTCTTCCTGCTGACATTTTAATGACTGTGTGTATGTGTGTGTGCATGCTTGCATGTGTGTGTGAAAAAGTATATTTCCACTCTTTAATCTCTATTGCACACCACAAGAATAAGCGAACTGACAAATGCCTAAAAAAACTTTACTTCCTACTTGTGTGTTTTTTTAGCTAAAGAAATCAGTCACCCCTTTAGTTTATAATTTTGAATCAAACTGTTGCATACTTCCTTTATGTATTTATATTATGAGTGCTGTTAATCAGGAATGTTTATACACAACTCTTCCTGGCATTTAGATTTATGATGTCATGTGTGTGTACATTACTGTTTTCAGTATATAGTGTGTTCTATTAAGTTGCAACTGGCTGTTGCAATCTTTTATAATATGCAATAATGGACCCAGTTCCCTCTGAGCTGGGTGTAGCCATTAGTGCTGAAATCGGCATAAGTGCAGAAAAATTAAAGCATTTGACCACTTCTGTGATTATTCTGTGGCGCATTTACTTAGTTATAAAAATGTGTGATTAGTTGTGATTTAAATCAGTGATTTTTTTTTAATCATTTGATTGAAATCATGATTTTAATTATTGATTTAAATCAAGTGATTTAAATCTTGACACCCTGCCTGATTATATCTTGACTACAGAACTGATGGTATGATCTTTACATTGAAGAATTCTTCATTGGTCTATAAATAAAATAACTACTTTTATACAAATTAAACTTGTAGCTCATTGCTGCATCCAAGATGGCTAACTGGCTTCTTCTTCACAGGGAAATATTCCTCTGCAGCTATCTGTTGTGCTATTTAGCAACTATGAACTACCTGTCCATGGACATAACTCAGTTAAAACACCGGTTAGCAAAATGTCCGGATTTTAGACAATTCCAGATTTTTGACGTCAGGATTTGAGGCTTTGTACTGTATTACATGTTTTTAATTACAACATTGCTTTCATAAACATTTCATGACATTGTTTTGTATGTTTCTAGGAGAATGACCCCTATACTGGGTCTGAAGTCCAACCATAGCACCAGTGACAGTTTCTTCAATTGTGCATTAATGCAGGCCTAGAAATAGATTTTTTAATTCAGGTGCACAAGGTGCATCTGTTTTTAAATTAGGTGCATGGCATGCACCTAGCGGGAAAAATTTAGGTGCACAATTTTATTTTCATGTGCACCCGGGTATTTCGAGCCCTGCATTAATGGATCATTACATTGATCGGTTATATGTACCTAGCAATGAAAATGCGTAAGCATTTCTGTTCCTCCATTTCTTCCTCTTTTGGTGTGAATAAATTTATTTGTTAAATTCAAAACCTTGTACTCTAATTCTAAGCAGCAAGCATTTGAATTGTGCATCCAAAAAAGGAACTCTTGAGCCCCTAAGAATCAGACTGCAACTTAATTTTTTTTCATAACAAAGGAAATAACTGGAACAGCGACATGTTCTGCCATGCTGAGTGGAGACAAGGAAGTTAGGAGAACGTGCACATGTAAATATAGGAAGCAACTTCAAGCTAAAAATAGACCTAGTGCTAGCTGGGGATGAGGCAATACCAGATCTGAACAAGTGTGTTGTACACTATCTACCAATAAGTATTTGGACATCCATGCAAATCATGATATCTGTGGTCCTAATATACATCACGCCCTCCGCTGTTGAATATCACGTAAGAAACAATATTGGCATTGGTCGCATGCAAGATGCTACAAAGTGCAGTTATCTGGTTTCAAGAAAGGTGTAATCGTCGGGTATCACAGAAATGGTCGATCATTAAGGGACATATCTAGCAATCTGATTTACCCAAAATCAATAGTGGCCTGTGTGATTTAGAAGTGGAAGGTGAGCAGTGATTGTCGTAATGTGCCCGAGTCAGCAGACCCTCGAAACTTGGAGATAGAGACCAACAGGTGCTGTCCAGAGAAATTCCGAAGAACTGCACCCAACCGATGGACCACATACTCTAGGAGTTTCAACAGGCATCCAGGAGTGTTGTTTCGATTAATACCATTCGTAAAGGAAGCACATCTGCTTGGTTTTCCTGGTCGTGCTGCCCCTCATAAGCCTTTGATCACAAAGTCCAATCACGCTCCTCTGTTAATGTGGTACAAAGCACTTTGAAAGTGGACCGTAGGTCAGTGGGAATGAGTTCTCTGGAGCGATGAATCAAGGATCGCCCTCTACTGTTTGGATGGCAGGGTCTGGCGTCTACCTGGAGAACACCTCCTGCCATAATGAATTGTACCCACAGTAAAGTTCGGCAGAGGTGGAATTATAGTCTGGGGGTGTTTCTCCTGGTGGAAACATTTAGTTTCATTTTTACTGATTAAAATTTTTCTGAACATTTTATTTTCTCTTAAGGCTTTTGTGCATTTACTACTTAAGCTAACATTTTACAGTACATACAAAAACGATATTGCGGCGGTCACATTTTAAGATTTTGATTAAATGCTTGATGAAACTGGGAAATAAAAACTAAACAGATTTAGACATTTTTTATACATCACATGAAATGCTTTAGATCCAGTTTATGATTGTCCTCCTCTCTGAAACAAGTGGTACCTACATAATAACCCTTGTTATATGTGATGTAGCATGGTGTGGTTCTTACAATTGTTCAAGAATAGTACTGTTCTACACTAGTGTGCAAAACTTAAGCAATTTTTTTTATTTTGCTGTAATTCCGTAAAAATTCATACTACAGAGGCACAATGTAGTACTTAAAGGATGAAGAAAGCATAGTAGCAGAAAAAATTAATAGGATGAATACAGTATGGAATGCAGCAGAAAACGGTTTTATTGTTAGGATGGAGTTGGCAACAAAACACAGTCTGGCCATGAGGGAGAACAACAAACTTAAGTCCCTTAGTAATATATATGACATCCCCTAACTGCAAAGGTTGCGTGGCACCGTCTGTCCATACTCAATACTAGATTATCCAACAGTTCTTGAGTTAAGAGTGCCGATTCCTCAATGAGCATCTGTGTCAGTTGTCTGGTGTTCTCCAGAGGATACGATCGTGCTGCCAGGTGTCTCCCCAAAGCATCCCACACATGTTCAATGCGATTTAAATCAAGGAAGAATGCTGGCCAATCCATTTTATGAATATCTTCACTTTCTGGAAGCTCATGAACAGCATGGGGTGTGTTTGGCTTTGCGTTGTCGTCCATAAAAACAAAGTATTGACCAATGGCACCTCGGATCAGATGCACGTGGGGGAGGATAACTTAATCACAGTAAGGATCTGAGGTAACTGGGAGTCTGTCAAAAATGTGGAGCTCTGTTTGTCTGTTCATCATTATGCTTCCCCACACAAGCATGCCAGGACCGCCCCAGTGGTCTCTTTCACTGATGTTTGTCGGATGAAAGCATGTCCCTGCCTCTCTTCATATCAACTGGCACCAAAAATAATTTGTCAGACTGAAACGACTCTCATCGGTAGCGACTCCATTGATGAGCTGTCCAGTATGCAGCGTTCAGGACGTCAAGCGAATAGGTCACCTTTTTGAAAGCGTCTGCCCACAGTAAACCAGGACACCTGTCGTCCGGTTGCCTTACGCAACTGCTGAGCAATGTTGCCCGCTGTCTGGTTTTGGTCTCTTTTTGCCTACACAATGATATATCGGTCATCATTTGACGTTGTTTTCCTTGGCCGACCATCACAAATCTTTCTTACAGCTGTATCTGTCCTTTGGAAGGCTTTCCAAGCTCGTGAAACACATGTCAATTCCAAATTCTTGGGTAACACTTGCGAAACTACGCCCCTCCTCAAGCTTCTCGATCATTCTACCATGTGTAAAGACATCCTAATGGTTTCTAGTAGCTATATTGTACACACAATCTCACTTTCACTTGCAGTAAATATCTGAAAATGTGCCTTTCCTCCTTCTTTTTAAGTTGCCTTGTACTGCGCATGCTGACTCTACATGTTTTTCTTGTCCTCTTGTCACCTCTGACGTCATGTTCCTGATATTTGGATATGCATCACCTTTCTACTGAGTTGGCTTTTCATTGTACTGATCGCAAAAGGCCCTTTTCTACAATTTCATAGCTGTATGCTGAAAAGTGACTTAGTTGCTTAAGTTTTGCACACTAATGTAGTTCCAAAAACAAAGTGTTTACAGGAAATGCAATCCTATTATATTTCTTCTTGTTTTAAGGGATCATAAAAAATACCTCACAAACAGACATGTGGAGAACAGGTATCAGAACCCTAGATCATAAAGTTTTTTTGTACTGTATGAAGGAAAAGGGGAGAAATGTTTATACCTTTGCTAGGTAATCAAAAAGGTACTTAGAATATGTATTTCTATTTTATGAGGTACCCATCGTCTAATGTGATACTGGGGCCTAATGTGCAGATATTGGGGTCTGCGCTTGCAGTTAAGATTGAGTGATATAACTATAGTACCAATGTTTTCAAAAAAAATTAAGGGTCATTGACATTCAGCATTGGTTTTAAAAAGTATTGAGTATTAGGAAAATGATTATTTTTCAGTAGGGGGGGGGGGGATATGAATAAAACATTCAATATGAAATTTTGTGATCTTTCCTGTTAGCTTTTTGCCAATTTTTATTTTATTTTCCATTTTTCAACATGTTTAATGTGTAAAATTGTCTGTTTTTATTTTTTTATGTGATTCATTTGATGAGTTTGTTTATTAAAAAAATCCTAAAATATTTTCCATTACTTCAGCATTTTTTTACCATGAATCATTTACAATTTGAACTACAGCATATGTGTATTACACTTTTTACATGAAGTAAAAATTCAAAATATGCATTTGTGCTTTTTTTGTAATGTATGATTTAGTGGTATAGCCTCCATGTAGGTGCTGACATCATCTATCCTTCATGTTTTAATTTGATCATAAGAAAAGTCTTGATAAATTTCACTGTTTAATTATGAATCTGCTTAAAGTATTTTTTATTTAATATTTCTATATATTTTAATTTTATCTTGCTCTTATATAGACTTCTAATAATAAAGTATTATGAATACTATGAAAGTACTATTGTGTATGATTTTCTGTAACCCGAAATCCTTTATGATGAAATTCATGAAGGAATTGCTGCTTCTTTCAAAGAACACGTGTTTAGTCATATGCACCCACTCCAATGAAGAGGCACAACTCTGTTAAGTAAGAGAAGCTACACAAATGAGCTACTCCAGACTTAACTTCTCCATTATACATGTTTTATTTCCTTCTGTATATGTCCCCTCCTTTTTCATTGAAAAGGTATAATGAAGATGGATAAAGTGCAGCATAGAAAGAAGTAGCTATTTTTTTTTTAATTATTGATGATGTGTACATTTTTTTTCTTTTGCAAGAATGTAGAGGTACGTATTAAGGTATAAGGCAAGAGTGCACTCAGCAACTTTTTCTGGCAACCAAATAATATTTTTGCCAAGAGGAAAAATTTTTTAAAAATACACTGTTCTTAAAACATTACTTAAATTCACGTATAACGAATGCTTCTACCTTAAATCTGTAGTCAAGGGGAATATCTGGATAAGTCGAAGTTTGACAAAATTAGATAAGTGCATCTGCTGGAGGATTTGTCTTCAGGCCTTACGTGTTGTGGATAAGTAATGTGAATGAAAAAAGAGTAACAAAGAATACAATATTAACAAGAATACGCTCCTGAAAAGGAGAGTTTTTAGACTTGTCCAGTTATTTCCCTTGACCACAGAAATGTATAGATAACAAAGGCTTACAAATGTTTTGTTCTACTGCCCAAAGTTAAGTTTGAAGGCCTATTCAAATCTAGCATCAAATTAGTGACTTGGAGCTAAATTAAAATTCATAATTTATGCCACTTAACACTAACTTGCAAAGTTTTACTGCATTTTTCCTTTTCTTTTGAGTAGAAAAGTTTTATCTTTGTATAACTTTGAATAAGCAATTTATCTCATGATTTTGTTTGCTTCATCTTTTACATGATTACATAATTTTTTTAATTTCTTGTTTTCAGTGTTTTCATTGCAAGATATTTGTTCCGACATCATAAGCCGATGTGTATCTAGCGAAAAGGATGTGCAAAACCTGGAATTGCCAGCCAAGATGAAAGATCTAATTGTTGACTGTTTTCGCAATGTGAATTCATAGTTTGACTATTTGATGCTTAAACTATCCAGTCAGTCCACAAAAACATGCTTCTCAAAATTTTGAATGAAACAGAATGACTTTATTTTATACATGTATCAATTGTAATAAATTTTAAATGAATTCTACCTATTTGGATACAATACAATAAATTATGAATGCAACACAATTTCATTAGCATTTCATTAACCATAATGGATTGTACTGCTTTTCAACTATGTGCAATACTGATGTATTATTTTTTATCTAGGTTCATACTTTCATAACTTGTTTGTATTCAAGTTAACCTTGTGTATTTTAGCGTTTGAGTCATTGCATTTAAAGATTTGATTTAAGCCTGATTGAAAGCAGAAATTAAATAAATGCCAGACCATCTGAAAATTAGTCAGGCATCTGGTTACACTATATACATCTTGCATGTCATTTTTATCTGTCTACATTCATGAACATTTTATATGTGAAATTTTTTTTCTTCCATGATTTATTATCACTTATGTTAACTGTACTTGTTATTTTTTAAATAAAAATTTACTTGTTATAAAAGAGTGTTTACTTTTTCATTATAAAATGTGTTAAAATACATATGCTTTGATACCATGTACCTTTTTAACATACTCCAGTTTAGTAGCTCTCAATGCTCTGGTGGCATAAACCACAACTACTCTTGAAATCAGTTGTAGAGAGCACTGTTGTTGTACTTAAGTGTACTTCTAGAAGAATTAATAGTATCTTCCAATGTTTTCAATTTTGAATTACCAAATCCAATGTTTCCTCAGAAAAGTTATTTATTAGTAATTTTTCTATACTCTTATGAAATTTTATTGCTCTGCGAGATAGAGCTTTTTATTTCTTAGAGTATTTTCAAAATGTGACACCTCATGTATCTATGAACACAAGATCTTTGAACACTTCAAAAGTATGTTGTGGATAATGGCTATCATTTTTAAATAGTTCAATAAAGAAAACACAATTTTTTGTTGTTGTTGCTATCGACTTATTTGTGTTCTACAAATGCCAAAAGGTAAAACTATTAATAAAATATTCCTAATTGATGCAGTTTTTATGAATGCTTCTGTAAGAGCTGTGGCTACTTCTAGAAAACAGATCACAAAGAGATGTAAAATAAATATCAGAGGCACAATTAACAGCAACAATTTTTGCAACAGCAAAGCAATAAATGCTTCATTTTTGTTTAGTAAAACTTAATACTGCTTTTTATGTCTGAAACTTAAAATATATACAATTTTAACAGAAACCTTTTTCTTATGTTTTAATTATTATCCTTTCTATTAAATTGAAATGTGGTGTGTTCAAAGCAACAAGAGGATTCATTGAAAGGTACATGACCATCATATACCTTTGAACAAATGTTTTGATCATGTATTTTTGTTAATGAAAACTATTTAGACAAAAATTTAATTTTGAATGTGTAGATGTAAGTAGAAAGTTCTTCGATGTAAGTGTCACTGCAAATAAGAAATTGGTTGTTGAAAAGTTTGGAAATAATATGTCAGAGTGTTCAAAGGTACAACAGTCTCCATTATTGTATTGACTATAATTTATTCATTTACAGTAACTAGCACACATTACATTGCAGTTGCTAGTGCAGGTTAAATTCCTCTTTCTACCTGGGAGTATTGTTTTTAACTTGTGTCAGTAAAAATTTAATTTATTAATCAGAATTAAAATATCAATCTGAACAATAGAAGAGAGCATGTGAACAAAAACTAAAAGGAAACAACAACAAAATATCGTTAAGAGGTAAAATCTCAGAAATTAGTTGGGGGTGACGTGTCACGGACTCGATCCTCTAGTTCTCGTTGGACACTTTTAACCCTCCAAGTGGTTTGACTAAATATCTGGTCTGTCAAGATCTTGTCAGTTTTTCTTATGACAAGATAACTCGGCGAGACAATAACCCTAAACTAGAGTTGTCAATTAGGTTGAAATGCTGTTTGTCTCGTAGACGAAGGATGTTGAATATGTTTGGCAATATACAAATTGCCTGAAACGTTTTTAATCTCATCTCATCTCACGATCCAGTACAAGTTTCAAGGACACGAAATTAAACCAGGATTTTGAAAAGACGGTGATGGTAATAAGTTATACTCGCACTGGAGCTATACGAAGGGCTATTGCCGAAGGTCCGGAATCAGTTCTTAAATGGTATGTTTCGAGGATAGCACCACGTAATTTTGAAACACGGTCAGATGACCTGAGCTGGTACTCTCCAAAGTTCGACACCACGCCTACATGAGGCTATTTGAGACCCAAAAGATTTAACGTGCACCAGGTGTAACATAACTAACTTATGTATTCATCTTCACTTGGAAGTTAAGTTTGTCAGGAATAGACGATGTAAACAAGCAGGTTGACTGTCTATCCAGACTGCTGTATATCCATTATTGTAATACTTGACATATATGTATTACTAGCCACTGCGTGGCTAGCTGGCGTTGCCCGTGCCCGTTGTGTAAGGTATTAATCTGGTGTAAAATTTTCCGTCGATTTCAAATCCGTTGAAATTTTCAATCTCTCTTTAACGCTTCCGTTTTTACGAAAACGGACTTAACAATCCCAGTCGAAACGTTTTTTATTTTTTTGCTCTCATTCGCTCAAATAGAATAAGCCAGGAAATGTAATATGTTTCTTTTTTTTTTTTAACGCGAAGGTCAGAAGATGCAATATGTTTATTTTTGGAAAGAGAAAGTTCACTGTGACGTCACAATCTCTTACGAAAATATAACATATATTCAATTTAAAAATTATTTAGTCAAAGAAAATCATATTTTTAGGTATTGATCAGTGAAATTTTCCGCAGATTTCAAATCCGTTGAAATTTTTGCGCTGTCTTTAACGGTCTAGGAGATAGAAAAAAGAACTACATAACTAAAGTTAAGACTTTTTTTCATCCTCTGCTGGAAAATTATTCCTCTGCTCAAAATGAAAACGGAAACGAGAAAAATGAATTTAGAATCTGTCATATATTTATGCGGTTGCCATTCCAAAGAAAACAATAATTAAATTTCATTAAATTCATTTTAAAATGTTCCAGATTGAATTTTAAAATTCGCCTCGACCCTAAATTTGCAAAAAATTTGGACTACATGTGTGTCAAATCCCATTACTATAAATGCCATAGATTCGTCAGGACTTTGATCACAAGAAACAAACAGACAAACACTTTCTTTTATATATTAGAGATATAACCATACCTAACCAAGAATATAATAAATGGGTTTAGTTACTACTTTAAAGTATTTTGTCATTAAAAACAAGATGAAATATGGTGTCAGTTAAAGGATGTAAAAAGATTGAATCCATGTCACTTAAGATTGGCCTGAACTGTGTGAACAATGTGAACTGTTCCTGAATAAATCAAATGTTTTGATATTCCTATAAAGATGGAAGTTTTCAACCCACCTGGTGTAATGAATTTTACAACTGGCAATGTTGCAGAAAACGAGGAGGTGGAATCAGAAGTTTGAAAATTTTCTGATAGCGTCAGAGAAAGACAAAAAGCCAGATGCCACAAAAATAGCCATACTACTAAATTTTCTTGGTGATAAAGGTTTTCAATTTCATGATAACAGCAGTGCAAAATTTGAAGATGTAATTGAGAAATTTAAAGAATACTGTATACCGCGTAAAAATGTGGTATTTGAAAGATACAGATGAAACAATCTGTGGACTTGTACCGAACTGAGTTGATAACACTTGCATCAGCATGTGAATTTGGAGACCAGGAAGAGTCCCTCATCTGTGACAGAGCACTTCAAGAACGCATGCTGAGAGAGCCAGATTTGTTCCTAAAAAAGGCAGCAGAATACATCCATGTTATTGAAAACAGTCGAGAACAGCTCAAGACTATTAATGATCCCATCCAAGTGAAGAAGGAAGTTGATGCTGTCAGAGCCAAGAGAGGACAATCTAGTATTAAACCATCGAACAAGTCATCAGTGTGTTTCATTGCAATAAGTGGAAAAAAACCACAAAAGAAAAGAATGCCCAGCTTATAATAGACTGCAGCATTTGTAAGCACAAAAATCATTTTGCTGCAATGTGTCGCTCTAACAGAAGTGCAATACCTAAATATGACAAAACAGGTTCAAGACAGATCCATGAAGTCATGGAAGGTGATAGCAATGGAGAGTAGGAATTGTATATAGACTCCGTGTCTACAGATGTGAAAGAAAAGTCTTGGTATGAAAATATAAATGTATGTGGTAAATCTGTTGATTTTAAACTATATACAGGAGCAGAAACTAATATCCTACCCTTAAGCCTATGTAATAGCATAAAAATACCTAAACATAATCTGTGCACAACTGAAGTAATGCTAATATATGGCAATTATAAGTTAAAACCTGAAGGACAGGTAAGTTTGCTGGGTTCAACTGAAAAATGTGTAAATGTTGAGTCAAATTTTATCATTGTTCAAGTAGATTATAAACCAATATTGGGTTTAAATGCATGTGTATTGTTAAACTTAATTCAAAGAGTTGATAATATTAGTAGTAAAATTTGGGATAAAAATCAAGTATTAAGCAATTATAGTGATGTATTTAAAGGCTTAGCTAGATTTCCAGGTGTTTCTTATCACATTGTAATAAAGAAAAATGTTTATCCTGTCATAGACCCACCAAGAAGGGTACCACAATCCTTAATGAATGAACTAAAATCTACTCTAAAAGTGAATTAGAAAAAAAGGGTATAATATCTACTGTTAACAAACCTACAGATTGGGTAAACAGTCTTGTAGTTGTAGAAAAGCCCAACGGTAAATTACGGATTTGTTTGGATCCTAGAAATCTAAATAGGGTTATAAAAAGAAGCAGCACGTTATACCATCTGCTGAAGAAATTATGAGTCGTTTGGAAGGGAAACAAGTGTTCTGTGTTAGATTTAAAAGATGGGTTCTGGCAAATACCACTCGATCAATTTAGCTCTGATCTATGTACCTTTAATTCTCTATTCGGTAGATATCAATTTAACCGTTTACTATTCAGTATAGCTTCAGCACCCGAGGTGTTCCAGAAGCGAAATCAAAACATTTTCGGGGATATCCCAGGGGTTGCGATTTATTTTGTTGATCTGATAGTGACAGGTAGTTCTGAGAAAGAGCATGACTCAAATCTAACAAAGGTGCTAATACGTGCAAAAAAAATGGTGTAAAGTTTAATAAGGAGAAATTGCAATTTAGAGTACCATCAGTTAAATACATGGGTCATATAATATCAAAGAAAGGGATTAAAGCTGATCCATAGCATATCAAAGCCGTTAAAGAATTACAAATTCCTAAGTGTAAGGCAGATATCAGGCGATTATTGTGGTTGCTAAATTACTTATCGAAATTCATTCCAAATCTCTCAAAATTAACTGCTCCTTTGCGCAATTCGCTAAAAATTGATTATCATTTGGTAATTTATTTGAGCAAGTATGGAATTTAATTATTTCCTTTAAAAGAATGTATAACAAATTACTGCGAAAATTAATGAAATACATACAGTTCCTTGTTTTGATTTAAATTGAAAGTAGAATTGATTTGTTTTACCTGAGTTATATATAATCATAGTATTATTTTAATAACTGATTTTCAGTGTTTTGTGTATTCTATTTTGTGTGCTTTAAGAGTGTGGATTCTAGGTTATTTTAGAATTGTGTATCTTAAAGAGTTGTTAAATAATTGTATGACGTAGGAATTATTTCATTGTGTTTACACTGGGATCACTATGGCATTTCTTGGGAGAGCTAGAAAGGAGGAGATGAAATCTTTGGCAATTGAATTAGGAGAAGAGGTTCCTCCAGATGCTAAAATGATTCACTTGAAAAAATAATTGAGGGTTCTAAATTATACGATGCAAAACGTGTGGAAGATTTAATGATATCTCTTATTAACGATAGAAAGGAACGAGAGGAAGCTGGACGAAGGTTAAATGAAGCTGTTAGGAGGCAGGAAAGTGCTGAAAGTGTGTGGGAATTTAGACGACTGAGATGGGCTCATATAGAAGCCGAAGGGAAGCTTGGAGGAATGAAAGGATCTTGCGAAGAAGAGGAGTGGGAACTAGCTGAAGAAAGACTGAAAACTGCTCGGGAAGAGGCAGAAAAGAGAAAATGTTAGTATGAAGCCAAATTACGGGAATTTGAAATGCAGAAGGAAAAGAGGTTAGAAAGAAAAAAACAAGAGGAAGGAAAAAAAAGGAAGAAGTAATTTCAGTTCCAGAGTTTGAAGCTGAGATAGATATCGACGAAGACGATTTGTTTTCTTTCCCGCCAAATGATATGGAGTCTTGAGAAAGACTTAAACTTCTGAAAATTGATTCCCAAACGTTCTTTGAAAAGCAAAAAGAATGCGAAAATTTAAAACCTCTGATGGAGAAAGTAATGAGTCAAGGTACTGACAAGACCACGGGTGAATACGAAACACTCTCAAATGGCCTATGTATTTTGTCATACATACAGGCATCACAAAATTCACTGTCGAGCTTTACATCAATACCTTTAAGTTTTAGAAACTTTTGAATATGACGCTTATTTTGATGTCCCATTCGCTCATGCCATAACTGAAGACTATTATTATCGACAGTCACACAAGCAGATTCTGGAACTAAAACACGTAAAAGAAGTCTGTAAACACTACTGTGTCTTATGCCAACAGCTACAATTTCACCACTTTTATTTTTGAACTGTCGTACTTTGTTATTAGCATACTCACAAAGTCCATTGTCTAATGCAGCACCAGATGAGAAGAAATTTTGATCACAGTTGGGAACATACCAAACTTTAGTGAGTCGACCAGGTTTCCATTCACCACTAACAAGCATTTCAATTTGTATCTCACCAATACCTTTTGCAAACATGGATCTTCCATCGCCTAATCGTAATGGCTTTGGGATATCAAATTTTTTATAACAGCAAAGCCAATTTAACTTGGGTGATATGTGATGTGATGCACCTGAGTCTATAAGCCAGTAATCTTGACTTTTCAGCTCAGCAACTGTCATAAAGGCTTGACCAGACTTTGATTCGTCTTTATCAGAATTATTGCCACCTTTTAGTGAATAGGAGTTCTTTTTCAAATGTCCATGACGGCCACATGCATAACACTTCAGTTTCTTCTTCCAATCTTTTTGATTAGTTGCTACTTTTTCAGGGAACCTTCTACCATTATTGCTATTTGGCTTCACTACAAACACCACACTTTTGCTTTCAGCAGGAGGTTTCAATTATTCTAAACGTTACTTATGTAGGCGTAACGTTTCAGTAAGACTTGAAAGAGTTCTTTTACTGTTTGGAATTGATTCCCATGCATTTTTTTACTCAAGGTATTCATTGGGTAATGTATTTAAAACTCTGTTAAGCAACATAGATTTTGGTAGCTACACATTTTCATTCCTGAGTTCTTCCTGCAGTTTCAGTCAAATTCTTTGCAATTTGGACACATGGGTAGCAATATTGTCCAGAGATCTTTCGTGTGGTTGAAAAGTTGGGAGTACAGCAAATCCAACCTTCGGTCGTTTTTCTGCTCGTATACAGAATGAAAAGAATCCCACATTTCTTTACCGGTTTTGCATGTTAAAATGTTCTGTTTAGGATCAGGCCTAACACTGGAACCAATTACAAATCGAGCAACGGCATCTGCTTCTTGATAACCTTTCAAGCTTGCAGCATGGGCTTTTCTTTCATCTTCTGTAGCAAATACTGTGATCGATTCAGGCCTAGTCATTTCACCCAGTACTATGGGCATGGTTTTCTGAACAATGAGCTGCAGTTCAATATCAAATTTCCAGCTCACCCAGTTCCTTTCATCTTCTAATTTTTCAATGAAATTAAATTTCTCCATGTTAGAGTTCATCGACAAACAACTGTACAGAACGCACGTACCTTTGACGATTAGGAACTTAAGCCTATCGACTTGCCGGTCACGATATTTACCTACTATTCTTTCAAAGACTATTATTCAACGATGCGCAAATCAGCATATCTGGGCCCATTACCACTTAAACATATTACAAAAATTTAATAAGTAAAGCAGTTAAATAAGAGTTTATTAAAAATATCGTAAGGACAAGAACAGCAATAAAAAAAAAGAACATCATAATAAAAAAGACTTGACTAACTGTAATGAAAGTTGTAGTTACATAATTACAGTTACCGAAGTATATTAAACAGGTAATGGTTTATATTTTAACAATATTAATTTTAATTTAATTAATTAATACTTATTTCCCGGAGCTGCCCATTGGTTTGCTGAAAATCAAATGCAGCTTCGAAAGTTTGTTTCGTCTCGTAGAAAAATCGGAATCAAAAACGTACAACATCGAGAAAGTGTATGAAGATATCAGGTAGATGGATTTTAAAGCTTTATCTCACACTATATAAGATCCTTACAACCTTAAAGCGTACCTTAAAATACGATTGGAAAAGGATAACGACCTGACGGTTATTGCTACGGTTTTCCCGAGACGATTTTCTTCCAAGTCATTATTTGCTACTGCAACGATGTTAGGCAACATCAGTCTCTGTTGAGCGCAGTTTTTCAATAATAAAGAAATTACCAGTCAAGGATCGGTAATTCAATGTTCTTATGTATTTAATGATGTATTGTAATACTATTGTAAGCGACTAAAAATGTCAATAAATTTTAATTTTTTAATTTTTTCGAATAATGTATTTTGAATTTTAGTGTATAAAAAATAAGTGCAACTTTATTCCCATAAGTGCAACTTTAGTGATTGATAAATGCAACTTTTCCCATTTTTATTGCAACGAAAAAGTTGCCCCAATGATGACTAACATTCATCTAGCAGTGACGATGAATTTTTTGAGACAGTGAAAATTAGACATACTTCTGCCGATTTTGAGTTACCCACTTATTTTCAAAACAAAGATTGTAGTTTTTCTGCATTCTGTTCTCTACCTACAGTAAAAAGTATGTTTGTAAAATACAGTACTCCCTACTAGCCAGTGCGGCTGTTGAAAGATTGTTTAGTTCTGGTTGTTTGTGTCTCCGACCCAATCGCAACCGCGTAAGTGACAAAAATTTTGAGATGCAGCTTTTGCTGTATCACAATAAATATATTTTCTTATAACGATGTAACGAAATAACATGTGCTCTGGAGAACCTTAGGCCGAAGGCCTTCTATCTCCCTCTGAATATGGATGAGTACTCAGCGGTCTTTAAAAGTTCGACTGAATTTTATATGGTGGTGTACGCGTGTTATTGGTGATACAATGGGAATGGTTGAATGGGTAATTTGGCGTAGTCAGGGACAAGTCCAACTAGTGCTAAACATCAAATGAAAGATGACAGAAGTGAGCTTTAATAAAAAATTTTAACTAAAAAAATGTTTAAAATTAATTAATTAATTAATTAAAAAAAATAAAAGAAAAATAATTAATTATTTAGAATGGCCCTAGGTCTTTTACTGTACTGAGGTTGACGAGGGTCGTATCTGGGGATGTGCTGGATTGCGGGATAATCTATTATTTCAAGATTAGCGTAGAATTTAATAGCAAGTTTACTGAAGAATTTTTTAAGTTCAGTAACTTCTAGGTCTTCGCGGATTTTATCGTTTCTGTAGTACCAGGGATAACCACTGATAATACGTAGAGTAAAATTTTTAATACATTCAAGTTTTTGGAGGTTACTTTTCGCTGCGTATCCCCAGACAAGACTGGCGTAGCTGATGTTTGGTCTAATCATGGTTTTGTAGAGGAGCATTTTATTGTCGATTGAAAGTTTAGAATTTCGACCTATTAAGGGGTAAAGGGTGGACCTAGCAGCAATGACTTTACTTCTTAAGGAGTTGATGTGTGGTTTCCACGTTAGGCGGGAGTCTAAAATGGCTCCAAGATAGGTGCAGTTAGGGGACCAAGGTATTTCTTTGCCGTAAAATATTGGGGGGGGGGTTGTCTGGATTATCCGTTTCTTAGTAAAAAATATAGCTTGGCATCTGTCAACATTGATTTTTATTTTCCAAGCAGTAAGCCAAGATTCAAGTGAGTGTAAGTAGTTATTGAGTGTGTTCTTGACATCTGTAGAATCATGGTGTCTGGCTAACACGGCTGTATCATCAGCAAACATGCAAAGCATTGATGATTGATTTTGTGGTATGTCGTTCACATACAGATTGAATAATTTGGGTCCTAAAATTGAACCCTGTGGGGTGCCAGCCTGAATGGCGAGGGTGTTTGAAAGGGTCTTGTTTACACGAACGACAAAGTGCCTACCTGTTAGGTAGGAAAATAGTTGTCAGATGAGTGAGGCAGGAATGCCAAATGTGATTAATTTGTGTATGAGTCCGTAGAGCCAGACCCTATCAAAGGCTTTGGCTATATCTAGGAAGATCGCACCAGTACTTTATTTGTTTTGGAATCCATCCAATACATGCTCAGCAACTCTAAGAAGTTGGTGGGTAGTAGAAAGCTGATTTCTGAAACCAAATTGGTCTGGTATAAGTATGTTGGCTTAACTGCAGTAAGCTTCTAGCCTTTTATTAATAATGAATTCGGCGGCTTTACTGAGTACTGGGAGCAAGCTAATTGGCCTGTAACTCTCAGGGAATCTATTGTTTTTATTTGGTTTCAGGATAGGGACTATAACAGCTGTCTTCCAAGGTTGAGGGAAATGTCGTAATGACAAAATGAAGTTAATGAGGGGGGGGGGGTGATAAGGAATACAGTTTTTAGAGGAAGTTTCTTGAGCATGGTATTTGAGAGCCCATCTATTCCAGGGCTTTTCTTGGTTTTGATCTTCCCGATGTGTTCAATAATCTCAGAAGGGCTGGCAGGCTGAATTGAGTCAATAGGTGTGGTACTAAAAAATTCAGTAAGTGAGTCAGTTGTTTCTGGGTCATTGTTGTCATTTTCCTTGAACTGTTGTTCATAGTTGGATGCGAGCATTTCAGCTTTATCAGGGTCGGTGTAAGCTATGTTAACCTGGCCCTTAAGGGGCGGAATGCGATTTGAAGACTTTTTATACCTCCTCACAATTGGATTTTAGGATTAAACAACCAATTAAAAACATAGAATATACAGCTTTATTTAGGACTAACACGAAAAAACAATATACAAAAGAATTATAACAAGAACAGAAGTAGTAGAAGTTGTTTTAACTTCTCGCGGTCAACAAAAAACCTTACACAGTTAAGGACACAACAAATTGTTTGCATTATATTCAATACTTCCTTTCAAAACAAGCCGACCAACCGGTATAGTGGTTAAGGTGTTAGCCTCTGGATCGGAAGGTTCCTGGTTCGAATCCGGGTCCGGGCATGGATGTTTGTAAACGTATGGTGTAGAGGCGGCTGGTGCACCTTAAATCTGTCGTGGCCGAAAGTCCTCAAGTTGGGTTGGCGTGGAAGTTTGGAGAGTGGGGTGCCAGCTCAGGTGTTGCTTCGTCATCTGACCGTGGTTCAAAATTACGAGGTGTTGTCCTCGAATCTTTCCCTTAAGGGACTGATTCCGGACCGTCGTCAATAGCCCGTTGTGTTGCTCTAGTACGACGTTAACTAAAATTACCATTACCATTACCATTACCTTTCAAAACGTACATTCATCAATACCAATTTCCTTGCACAAAAACTGAAACCGAGGTTTTGCCAGGGGTTTTGTTAAAATGTCTGCAAGTTGTTTCTCGCTACAAACATGTTCAATCTTCATAGCACCTTCCAGGTGTTTCTCACGAACGAAGTGAAATCTCACTTCGATGTGCTTGGAACGCTTGTGAAACTCAGGATTCCTTGCTAGCTTTATTGCACTCATGTTGTAAACCAGGATGCTGGGAATAGAGCTCAGTGTAGTCAGTTCATTGAACAATCGTATCAACCACATTATTTCTTTTGTGTCTTCGCAGGCTGCCACACACTCAGCCTCAGTGGTGGACAGTACAACACTCTGTTGTTTACGGCTTGACCATGTAATAACACCACCAGAGTCAAGACACCATATCTTGAGCGCCTTGTTTCGGCATCCCCGGCATAATTTGCATCACTAAGCCCGAAGTTCCCCAGGTGTTATGTCTGAATTATATAAAAGTCCATAGTTCATGGTGCCTTTTATGTACCTAAAAATTCTCTTTACAGCTTGCCAATGAGAATGCATTGGTGATTCAAGATGCTCCGATACCACGCTCATAGCATAAGCAATATATAGCCAAGTCGCTGTAGAGAGGTACATAAGGCTGCCCACTGCTTCCCTGTATGGTTCTTTTCCATCCAACTTTTCATCACTACTTGAATTCCACTTTTCACAAAGAGTTGCAACAGTGTTGACATCAGAAAATCTAAATTTGTTAAGGATTTTCTCAACATAGCTTGCTTGAGTGATGAAAATTGAGCCAGTACTTAACTGGTTGATTTGCATGCCTAGAAAACAGTCCAATGAACCAGTTGTAATTTTAAATTCCCTTCTCAATAACTGTACCAAGTTACAAACTTCTTCATCAGACCCAGCTACCCGTCTATCATCTACGTAGATGGCAACCAGAAGTTTTTTACCTTGTTCTTTCCTGAAGAAAAAACATGGATCTGCAGTGCTACAGACATATCTTGACTTTTGATGAAGTCCACAAATCTCTTGTTCCAGCATCTCGGTGCCTGTTTAAGTCCATATAAACTCCTATGAAGCTTGCATACACACCCTGATCCATCATCGAACCCTTCAGGCTGTTTCATATATGTTTCTTCCTTTCCATAAAGGAAGGCAGTTTTTACATCAAACTGCAGAAGTTGGAGCTTTTCCGCTGCTGCAACACTCAATACTGCTCTAACAGTGTCGAATCTGGCCACAGGACTAAATGTTTCATCATAGTCCTGCCCGTGTTTTTGAACATAGCCCCTAGCCACAAGTCTTGTCTTATACCGGTCAACACTGCCATCAAGTTTGGTCTTAACTCGGAGAACCCAGCGATTAAATATTACCTTCTTTCCATGTGGCAAGTCAACATGTTCCCAGACTTCATTTTCAGCCAATGATGCCATCTCTTCATTCATAGCTTGACTCAATTCATTAGCATTTTCTGATTTCATGGCTGAAGCGTATGATTGAGAAACATCTGTGTGGGCAAGCAGAACATAATCTTTCAGATAAGCAAGTGCCTTGAATTTTCTCTTTTCTTGCCCAGATGTTTGTGACTGGTCAACCTCTTCATTAGTTTTTTCCTCTGGCGATTGTGGTTGATGAACCTTTTCATCTGCTGCTTACTCTGGCAATTCACTCCCACAAGCATCAGAGACTACAGGTTTTTCATGTGGCATCACACTCAGCTGCACTTTATTCTCTAATGCTTCTTCTTTTTCAAACATTACATCTCTACTCAAGATAATTTTGTTCTTTGCTGACAACCAGACACGATACCCATCTCTTTCACCACAGTAGCCGACAAAGAGCCCCTTTTCACTCTTTGAGTCCCATTTTTGTCATCTCTGCTTGGGTACATGTATAAAACACTTTGTCCCAAACACACGCAGATGACGAATGTTAAAGGATTTCTTGAGCCCAAGTTCTGCAGGTGTTTTGCCCTTGATAGCAGTAGGGCCAGTTCTATTCAGAACATATGCAGCTGTATTAACAGCTTCAGTCCACAGCTTTACCGGAAGATTCTTTGTGTGCAGCATGGACCTTGCACTCTCCACCAAAGTCCTGTTCTCCCTTTCCGCAGCTCCATTTTGTTCAGGAGTGTAGGGCATAGAAAATCTGATGTTGATCCCTTTGGCATGAAGAATTTCTTGGACATCTGTATTCTTGAATTCTCCTCCACCATCACTGAGGAACTCTTTGACAGTGTGTCCAGCAGTCTCCACTTCACTTAAAAATGTTTTCATGCAGTTCGCTACTTCACTTTTAGCTTTTATAAAAAATACTCTGCGAAACTTTGAAAAATCATAAAAATAAAAAAAACAGACAAAATATCGTGAGCCCCCTACCGAATTCTCCAGCATAGGTCCACAAACATCTGCATGGATAAGTGCTCCTGCCTCTTTTGGTCTATCTGATCTAGTTCCAAAACTTGCTCGATGCTGTTTTCCAAACATCCAGCCATCACAAAAGTTTTCTTTTACATCAACCTCAATTCCTTGTCGACACAGATATTCTTTTACGTGTTGCTTGTTTTGGTGACATAGTCTTTCATGCCACAGCTGTGCACTTTCCTTTTTAGATGCAACGTACACATTTGCTGCTGTTTGAGGCACTTTGACCCTCATTTCAAGAGCATAGAGTCCTCCAGCTGTCCTACGACCTCTCAGTCTCTGCACACCATTTCTTGAAAATTTACAGTTTTCCTTACCAGCATCAAAATGAAAACCTTTGTCAATGGTCTGCCCAAATGAGAACAAGTTTTTGTCGATATTAGGAACATACCACACATCTGTTAGATGATTCTGTTCTCACTTGCCATGTATCAGCATCTCAACACTTACAGTTCCTTTGCCATATGCCAAAATGTCTTCACCGTTCCCTATTCTGATAGGCTTTGGAGTCACAAAAGTTTCAAAAGAATCAAAATATTCTTTTCTTTTGGTCATATGTACTGATGCACCTGAATCAGCTAACCACAGTTCATCGTCTGGAACACCTTCAAACACACATATGAAAGCATCCCCACCAAGCTTCTTACAAAAATTTGTTCTTTTGGGACAATTTTTAGCAAAGTGGCTGTGACATATCGTAATCTTATATATGTTTTTATATGTATGCAAGTGGCAACGTTAGTGAATGTTGTCTTGTAAAAGAAGCGGCAACGAGCCGGTGGATTATTGAGTCATCTTACCACTTAGTGTATTTAATAATTTAAGGTTATATGAAAATTCTCAATTAAGTGATACTAAAAGTGTATTGGTATCTTATGGTAATTACAAGTTAAAGCCGGAAGGCGAGATACCTTTATTGTGTTCAACAGATAAGTGTAAAAATGTTAAATTGAAATTTATTATTGTTGACGTTGAATCAAAGCCTATTTTAGGTTTAAATGGCTGTAAAATGTTAAATTTAATTCAGAGAATTGATAGTATTGAAATATCTTGTAGAGATGAAATTCTGACCAAGTATAATGAGATATTTAAAGGCCTTGGCAAGTTCCCAGGTGACCCATATCATATTGAATTAAAAGAACATGTAACCCCTGTTATTGACCCCCCTAGAAGAGTTCCCCAGGCCATAATTGATGAGTTAAAAGATACCTTGGCTGACTTAGAATCAAGAGGCATTATATCACAGGTAAACAAGCCTACAGACTGGGTTAACAGTTTAATTGTGGTAGAAAAACCAAATGGGAAACTACGTATTTGTTTAGATCCTCGAAATTTAAACAAGGCTATTAAAAGGGAGCACCATATAATTCCATCTAGTGAGGAAATTATTACTAGGTTGAAAGGAAATGAATTTTACACAGTTCTTGATTTAAAAGAAGGTTTTTGGCAGATTCCTTTAGATGAAGAGAGTACCGAGTTCTGTACATTCAACTCTCCATTTGGTCGATTTAAATTCAATGTTATGCCTTTTGGAGTTTCTTCTGCTCCTGAGGTATTTCAAAAACGAAGTCAAAAGTTATTTAGTGACATTCAGGGAGTGTAAATTTATTTTGATGACTTCATAGTTTCAGGAAAAACTAAAGCAGAACATGATAAAAGATTAATTGAAGTTCTAGAAAGAGCAAAAATTAATAATGTTAAGTTTAATCCTGATAAACTCCAGTTTCGAGTGCGAGAAGTAAAATACATGGGTTTAATAATTTCTAAAGAAGGTGTTAAAGCAGACAAATCCCACGTTAGGGCAATCATAGAACTTGATGAACCTAAAAATAAGAAAGATATTAGGAGATTTTTAGGCATGATTAATTTCTTGTCAAAATTTATTCCCAATGTTTCTAAAATCACAGCTCCTTTGAGAGATTTGCTTAAAAATAATGTGGATTTCCATTGGTCATTTGAGCAGAAACAGGCATTTGATGATATCAAACAGTTGATTAGTTCAGCTCCTGTTCTGAAAGTATTTGATAGCTCGAAAGAAATAACCATACAGTGTGACAGTTCCAAAGATGGGATAGGTGTCTGTTTGTTACAGGAAGGTCACCCTGTATCTTTTGCTTCAAGAAGCCTTACGGAAACCGAAAAGAACTATGCACAGATCGAGAAAGAGCTGCTAGCTATAGTTTTTGCTTTTCAAAAGTACCACAATTTTTTGTATGGTCATAAAGTGATAGTGCAAAGTGATCACAAACCGCTGACTGCAATTGTTGAAAAGCCAATCAGTAAAATTTCTAATCGGTTACAGAAAATGCTTCTTAAATTATTGAAGTATAATTTTAAGGTTAGTTATCTACCAGGTAAAGATATGTATCTTGCAGATACATTATCGAGGGCTTTTATTAAAGATGCTGTGCAGGATGACCCAGAAATGTTACAAACAGTACATTCAATTGCAAAGTATCTTCCAATGAGTATTCGCAGAGTAGAGCAATTTAGAAAAGCTCTTGGAGAGGATGAGGAGCTTAAAGAAATTATGAATTATTGTAAAGAGGGATGGCCTGATAAAAAGAAAGTTTCAGGTAATTTAAGAAAGTATTATAATTTGCAAAACGAATTGTTCCTTATTGAAGGATTGTTGTTCTTAAATGATAAAATTATTGTCCCTAAAGTACTAAGACCTGAAATGTTATCTTTAATTCACGAATCTCATTTGGGTATAGAAAAATGCAAAAATAGGGCTCGTGAAATTATGTTTTGGCATGGTCTCTCACGAGACATTGAAAATGTAGTACACAAATGTGCAATATGCATGAAATTTAAAAAAACACAGTCTAATGAACCATTGCTTCCCCATAGTATCCCTGAAAGACCATTTCAGAAAATAGGAGTAGATGTAATGTATTATAATGGGGTAAATTATGCCATTGTTATTGATTATTTTTCAAAGTGGATTGAGGTGGAGAAGGTTAATGGCAAAGCAGTGGTTGATATTATTCTAGTTCTGGAGAATGTTATTGCTAGATTTGGAATTCCAAAAACTATTGTGTGTGACAACAATCCATTTAATAGTTTTGAATTTAAACAATTTGCTACACAGTGGGATATGGAGCCATCTTTCATTAGTCCATATCATTCTCAAAGTAACGGGATGGCAGAAAAAGCAGTAGGTATTGTTAAAATGCTGTTCAAAAAAGCAAATGAGGAAAATAAGAAACCTGTAACAGCTCTGCTTGAGTATAGAAATACTCCCATCACAGGTTTAGGTTTGTCACCTGCTCAACTACTATTTAATCGTAGATTAAGAACCAAATTGCCTATCAGTAAAAAGTTACTTGATTCTAAAATTGAAAAAAACATTGTCCCTAGGCTTAAACAACGTCAAGACAAGCAAAAACATTATTTTGATAGAAACGTTAAAGAGCTTAAGCCATTAACAGCTGGAGATAAGGTATTTGTACAAAATATTAAAAATAAAACTTGGGAACCTGCCATCATCCTGTCCAAAGCTAACAATCCTAGATCTTATAAAATCAAAACACAAACTGGTAGTATTTATTTTAGAAATAGAAAATACTTAACTCTTTCAAGAGTAGATAAACCTTTGAAAGAAATTGTAAACTTTGATTTTGAAATTGATGACTATATTCAGGATAATTGTTCCAGTAACTGTACATCTTCTAGTGTAAATAATAGCCAATCTTCTGCAAGTACAAGTTCAAAAATATTGGACAATATTATAAAACAAAATCGGGTCGTGTAATTAAGCGCCCTGCTTACTTAAATGAATATGCTGTATAAAAGGGAGGATGTGACATATCGTAATCTTATATATGTTTTTATATGTATGCAAGTGGCAACGTTAGTGAATGTTGTCTTGTAAAAGAAGCGGCAACGAGCCGGTGGATTATTGAGTCATGCTGACTCTAGACTATGTAATCGTATTCATTATTTAATCCAGAATTAATAAATTAAACAAGTTAAAAGAACTACTTGTGTTATGAACTATTGTGTTCTTATTTTATGAATAACATGCAACAGTGGCCAACCTTGTGGCATTTAAAGCACTTCCTTTCAGGTTTTCCATTACTAATATTTTTCTTATTAGCAACAAGGGCTGCAGAGTCATCATACCTTTTAGGAAGTCGCATTTCAATCAGTCGGAGACGTTCAACTTATGTCAACTTATTTAAAGTTCTTTCTTCAATTGGGACAGACTCCCAGACACCTTTAAACTCAAAGTACACTTGGGGTAACGTTGACATAATTCGACTCATCAGCAGCAGATCAGGAAGTTCTGTTTTCACCAGTCGTTTAAGTTCATCGTTGAGCTCACAAAAATTCTTTTGCAGACGTGACACATGAGTCACAATATCCTCCATCGGATCTTTAACATTGCTGAAGAATTTTTTCATCAGTCTATCCACACGCTGACCAGAGCTTTGCTCATACACAGACAACAGCTTGTCCCAAATTGACTTTGCAGAGTCACATGTCGCTGTCAATTCTAGATTTGCATCATTCATACATCCCACAAGAATTAATTGTGTAAGAGCATCACTCTTTTTGAATGACTTCAGCTCCTTTTCGTATGCTGTAAACACCTCTACGCCGGCAGTTGCTCCAGGATCGGTCGGGACAGTGCATTGTCCTGTCAACTGGGATTAAACAAACAATTAAATACATAGAATATACAGCTTTATTTAGGACTAACACGAAAACGCAATATACAAAAGAAATGTAACAAGAACAGAAGTAGTAGAAGTTGTTTTAACCTCTCGCGGTCAACAAAAAACCTTACATAGTTAAGGACACAACAAATGTTTTGCATTATATTCAATACTCACCGCCTTGAAGAGGGATCCATCCTCTGTAGACAGTGAAGTGATGTAATTAGTCCAAGACTGTTGTGTGTATTGTTGGATTGAATTTTTGAACTTCTGTTGGGCTCGGTTCATATTTTGTTTGTCTATAGGATCACGCGTGCGCTGCCAAGTTTTTCTGGCTCGATTTTAAGTTTTGATAAATTCCCTAATTTGGGAGGGTAGGGCACTGCCTTGTTCCTTGTGCACGACTTGACCAGTCTCGTGATATGCACTAGTGATGGTGTTAGTGAGTTCCGAAGCAAAAGAGTTAAGCTCTTCGTTCGTATTAATAATAGGTACAGTGTATGGTATGTCATTTAGTGAATGGAAAAACTTCTTTCAGTTTGGTCGGAAGTAACCCTTGGACTGGGTGGATTGCACTTGTGTGTCAAAAAAAAGTAGAACTGGATTGTGTTCGTTTAAAAGCTCTTGGAGCGATTCAATGGTACGTTGGAATGGTACATTCCTGATCAAGGCCAGATCTATTGTTGTTGCACTAGTGGGTCCATAACGAGTGGGTGTGTCGGGTGCAGTAATTTCTAGTCCTGCATTCTGTGCAAAGGAGTAGAGTAGTTTTCCCTATAAGTTTGTGTTACTGCAGTTCCAGTGAGTGTGATGTGCGTTCATGTCTCCAGATAATATGATTGAGGAATTTAACCCCAAAAGGGTTTCAATATCCCATGTGAATTTGGCTGTGGCGTTTCCTTTAATATAGGTGGAGACAAGTGTTAGGGGGGGTAGGCAGGGCCATATTTCTAAATAGGCTAAGTAAGCTGCAGCCTAGAGCGTCAAATATTTCAGGGGAGGCAGTTTGGCAATTTATTCAAAAGTTAAAATTAAGTACTTCAGACGTTAATAATATTTTCCGTACGAATTTAAGAATTCATGTTACTTAAAAATATGTTTTAGTCCTTCTACATAGCCTAATTTCTATATCTTAACTCAGTTGTGTGATAACAATACAGATATGGAAGAGGAATAACTGAGGAAAAATGCCACCAACCTTTACCACGTCTACAGAAATGATTTGGATTCGGATTTCACTGAAGAGTGCATCCACTTTAAAAATTACTGTGCTGTGGGTAATGATCACCCATCTGATAAATCGTTGGAAGGAATTTCGAAATTTCTGATGTGTAATTCCTTACAAGATGTTTGCCTCAATTTGGACATCGCTGTAAGGATAAGTTTGTGCATACTTGCTACAAATTGCGCGGAAGAAGGCAGTTTTTTCTGCCTTAGAAGAGTTAAGAACTATCTGCGAACTAGTATTTCTGAAACACGGTTAAACTTACTTTCATTACTTTGTAGTGAGGCAAATACAACAAAAACACTTTCATATGAGGACATTATTAACGAGTTTGCCATTAAGAAATCTCGTAAGAAAGCTATGTAAATTTGAACTTGAAGTTTACGTGGGGCGAGTTGTTTTAGAGAAGTTTGTATATTTTTTTCAACAAATAAACCAGTAATTAACTACATTTTGTGTAATTTCATTTCCGTGTAGGACAACTTGATTCAAATTGAACACAGTTCTTCAATTACGCAAAAGATAGTCATTAGCTTTAAAATATAAAAATATGTTTGAAATAGTGATCACTGATCTCCAAGAACAAATTAATTAATTAAGTTTGAAACCCATTTAATTTTTTAACGAATCTTAAAAGAAGTATGTAAAAAAACAAGTAGATAACTAATTTGACTATATAATTTATTATGTAAACCATTAAAATTGTATTTTTGTCTAAACTAATTGAACTTCATGTTTAAAAAAGATGAAAGCACCAATGAACTCTATCCTTTTGTTGTATAAAACAAATGTATTAAACAAATATGAACTATAGAGGGGGCAGCAAATGGACTTCAGCCTAAAGGCGGCATACTCTGAAATCCGGCCCTGGGGGTAGGTTATGAATTCTAATAGTGATTGCAGTAGCTTCAATTACATGTAAACTATGTGTTGTTTCTCTATAATGTGAGATAGAGTGTTTGATGTAAATACCGGTGCCGCCACCGCGGCCAACGGATTTTGGAGTTCCATGGAAGGTATAATTCGGCAGTGGGGCATTTTCGCCTGATTTAAGGAAAGTTTCCTGTGCTAACAGGGCATCAGGGGAGTGCTCATTTACGAAGGCTCTTAGCTCATGGATTTTACCATGAAGCCCCCATGCATTCCAAAAACACAGTTTCAGGCCAGTGATTGGTGTAATCATCATGTATCATTAAACAATATCTATGTATTTGGCAAGCGTAAATAGCTTGTCGGCACGAGTGCTTTTGCTTTTTAATTCAGTAAGCAACTGTGGTAAATTTTGAAAACAGTTTAGTACTGTCTTGATCTCTTTAAGTAATTCAAGAAGTTGTGGTAATTCATCAGTGGGAGGGGTATTTACACCGGCCTGAGTCCGGGGAGCCTCAGATATCTTCATATTAGTGTCAACTGTCGAAGGCATGGAAGGGTTATTTAACAGTGGGATCGATTTTGGTTTTAACGCTTCAGTAAAGGAAATTTAATTTAATTTATCAAAATTTATCAAATCCCGCCCTAAGGCATACGGTGTAGTTTTGGGTTGCTCACAACCCCGCACAGCACATGCGTTGCCGCCTATGTTTCTCAATATTGCAATACAGTTACACTTATTATCATGGGAGGGGCTATGATAGATCTTCTAGTCTTATTTCAAGAAGTCGATTGGCTATTATCTTAAGGCCTTGCCTTGACTTTTTACTCGTCCAAAGTAGTTTTCTTTCTACTTTTTTGTGGTCACGGGGAAATAGGTTTTTTCTTATGTTTTCCCACAGTTTGCAGTCGTAAATTACGTGGTGAACACTTTGAATTCCTTCTCCACATTCGCATTTGTCTTCCTTATTGAATAAACGTTTCTGGTGCTGTCCAAATACGCCGTGACCAGTGATAAATTGATTGATCTCAAAAGATCCTAGAAGTCTCGTCTGTGATATGTCCTTGTATTCTATATGGACTACTCTTCCCTTCTCTGAGTAGTCCCATCGCCCTTGCCACATTCTTTCTGCTTCTTTGGTAATTTGTTTCCGGATATATTCCTTGTCCATTTTTTGTGCCTTGTTGATGTAATGTTTCTCTGTTGCTTCTTTTGCTAGAGTATCCGCCCTCTCGTTGCCCTCATGGCCAGCAAGCATCATGGTTCAGCAAAGGAAAGGTCGGTTGTACTTGACGACTGGTAAATGTTTTTTGTTTTGGAAATTTAATGCAACCACGGTAATTGGCAGTGTGTTGTTGTTTGCAATTAACACAAATAGGTTTATTTACTTTGTTTGTGCAGTCTTTTGATCTATGAGGGCTATTACATACAACACATTTAGTTGGCATTCGACAGTTGGCACTGGAGTGATTGATTGTACATTTGACAATTGTAACATTGAGGGATACCCTGTCTATTTATAAATTTTTCTATACGGATTATAACATTGCATAATTTAGTCAATTCATAAATGGAATATGAAGTTTCATTGTTAATGAGATGGATTTGAAATATGGGCAACATTTTATTTTTAATTTTAAAACTTTTCAGTTGATTAACATGTTCAACATGGTATCCCAGATTGATCAATTCGAGCCTGATTTCTTCAGTAGGTGTGAAGTCGGGAAGTCCCTTAATGATAACTTTAATGGATCTATCATTCTTTTTTGAGCGAAAGTAATATGGCGTTTTTTCTTTATCAAGATTTTTGGTAATGGCCCTATGCTCATCACTGGAGCTAGGGTAGATGTTGAGCATATCGCCGTTTAATTTGCCTAGTACTTTAGTACCAATAGCAGTCTTAAGGTAGCTGAGGAAAATTTTGTAGTTTTTAGTTAAATTTACAATGATTGGAGGGATTTTGGTAGAGATTTGACGCACCTCAGCTGCGTCGTCAAGAGTACCATCAATATCTATGTTTACAGGACAGTTTATATCAGCAATATTATTCTCACATTTCACATTATTGATACTGTCAGAATTTACTTTGCCATTTTGATCATGGGCATTTTTAGGTTTAGCATTTGATATGTATACAGTTCTTTTTAGTTGGTTTAGCCAACTTACTAGGAGAAGTAGGGTGCTGTCTTTTATTAGATAAGCGTTTGCTCACTAAAGTCATCTTAGGATCTAAAAGTAAAGCTACTAAGTTTGACTCATCCCTTAGATAATCGAGCTTCTTGTTAAAGTTTTCCAGGTTTAATTGATTTATTGTTAATTCATCAGCTGATTTCCTGGATCTCACGAGATCTTGGAGCATTTCCACATATTGCGTAGTCTGCACTAGATCAGACTCTATTAAGTCGCAGTGACTTTTAAGTGAGTCGTATGGTAGATCCGTTTGGAGGTAGACGTATTTCGGTGGGATATGGATTCCCAAAATGGTATTACCGGAGTTGGTAGATTGCATAATATTTTCTTCTTCTGTTGACATTTTAATACACACAGTTGAAGTAATAATCTAGGTAATCCAGATCGAATCCAAGGGAGCGAGCCGTTTGAAAAATGACAGAGCAGCTGGGGAACACGACCTCCACGTGACGATGTAATAAAGTTGATAAAAAAATCTTTCGTTTATTGATTCCTACATTATTAAAAATTTGTTTTTGCAAATATGAAATTTTATCGTAAAAAGTAATCTTAAAAGTAATTGTAATTTGTTACTATTGAAACGTAGTAATTTTACAGGTAATTCGCTATTTTTTACGAAAAGTAATTGTAATTGTAACAAGTTACATTTAAACAAGTAACGGCCCAACCCTAAAATTGTCACGGGCAACGCCGTGCTGGCCACGCAGTGACTAATCGTTAATATTATATATTATATAATATATATTATAGTTACATGTAGATATTCACAAGTATATAGTTGATGCACTTTTTGTAAAATTTATGAGCACTCATAGGCGGCAGAGTCAGATTCGAGAGAATTTTTACCCATGTACTTCAAGCAAATCAAGTTTTAATCAAAGAAGTTAAAAAAAAAATCAAAACGTTTACGAAAAATAGACGTTTTAATTTCCAATTTAAACGTATTGTAAGGTTTTAAATTCACCATAAAATCAACCGGTAAAATTTGTATAGATAAAAATGTTTCTGATTAAAAAAAAATTCAATGTTAATTAATGAATAGTAAATTAATACAATCAATTAATTATGAACAATTAACATATATTAATTTATTAATGAAATTAATTATTAACAATCAATATATATTAATATAATTAGTTTAGTAATTGGCAATTTTTAGTTAACGTCGTACTAGAGTAACTCAACGGACTATTGACGACGGTCCAGGATCAGACCCTTAAGGGAAAGATTCGAGGACAACACCTCGTAATTTTGAACCAGGGTCAGATGACGAAGCAACACCTGAACTGGCACCCCACTCTCCAAACTTCCACACCAACCCAACGTGAGGACTTTCGGCCACGACAGATGTAAAGTGCACCAGCCGCCTCTACACCATACGCTTGCAAACATCCATGCCCGAACCCGGATGCGAACTTGGAACCTTCCGATCTAGAGGCTAACACCTTAACCACCATACCGGTTGGTCGGCATAATTAGTTTAATCTTCCCCTTTTTACTGGAAGGCAGTAAGGATACAGTCCATTCTTTTCAGGAGGACCCCCCCCACACACACACACATTCAACAACCCTAGTTACGCCTATGCCTAGGACCGCCGCTGTGACTACGACCCCGTGGTTATTCTCCAGTGTAATATTTTGTAACTACTTGCCTCCCACCGAATTGAACTAGTCCGTTGTGTTGCTCCAGTTCAGTGTGACGTTAATTAAAATACCTAGCCACCCACCGAATTGGCTTATAACTAAATTCATTTTTTTGTTTTCCCAGATAGTGCTTTTTTGCTCCCAACAGCAAACACCATTCGATCTGAGCTAAGTCACAAAAGTAAGTCACAAAATAGAGTAAAACGGTTTGGTTGCCGAGATTTGGTTGCCAGATGATAAACAAACGTAACATTGCCTTTAAGTGCGCAAGAGAGGTTCAAGCTGAGATCGTTTTATTTTGTCTGTAAAACAGTTTCAAAACAGAATTTCACTTCCAATTATTGTTGGAAACATCAATGTTTGAAAATTGAAAAATATTTCTCTTTCAATATTGGACATAAAATTTCTTTTTTCGTGGCTGTCGTTTTAAAACTGAAGTGAGTATGAATTATCAGTTCAGTTCTGATAGTTTGACACTTTGAAGTTTGTTTACTTTCGATTTTGAAGTAAGTGACAAAATTACTTTTGGTATGCATTTTCGGAGGAGTAAAATATTTTGTTTCCTAAAGAGGGGAATAAAACTGCAATTAAAAAACTAACAAATGTTTCCAACAAATTAACATTTGAATTCTAGTAAAAAACGATAAATATTTTGAGAAATCGCCGGTTTTATTCCCATTTTAACAGTAACTCAAAACTTTTTTCATTGTGCTTTGATAAAACAATAATCGGATTTGTTTCTAAAACTTCAGTTTAAAATGTTTTAATGTGCATGTCACAACAGAAATCTAAGAATCGGTCATAACGAGTTGTTTTCGTAATTGGTCTAGTTTTCTTTTGTTCTGAGTATGACTATGCACAGGTAGAAAATTCCTGGAAAACCTTTTTTGATCCCTCAGTAGAAAAATTATAAAAAGTGCATGGAGAGGTTATGTCAAGTGTAAGGTATTTGAGAAAGCCCCTTGTTCTTTAGGGCTTGTAAAGCAATTAATTTTTCAAAATTTGTCCATTAGAGGTTTCGAGAATTTTGAGAAAGATTGGACCAGGGAATCTATTAAGAAACTTCATTTACTGAATAGTCTGTATGATGTCACATGTGTCATTAAATCTGAAAAAGGAGATAAAGTAAACATCTCGAATGAGTGGGTCCTTTTGAAGCCATGGTTGGCGAGGAAGGTGAAGTTTAAAAGGGAAAGTGTGCTAGAAGATATGTTGAGCCTTTTGTCTGTTACAAAGGTGGCTAGCTGTGAGACAATGACTAACGGGTGAAAGGGGAAGTGAATCTGAAAGGTTATGGTACTTATCTGCTATGAAATTGTATTTTAGTGGGTTAGTATGAGTTCATGCATACATTGAAATAAGATACTTTGAAATGTTGCTATTCTTAATTGTTAAGAATCAAGTTGAAGTGTCTGAAGTGATCCTCTCCAAGGTGCCAGAGTGATCTTTCCTCCCTTTACACTTCTGCATTTTTGCTTTTTCTTCCTCCATTGTTGTGTTGTCTGTCTTGTGTTTGGCGTAACGTGGCCTTTGTGTCATAAACCCCCCCTCCAAAAAAAAAAAAAAACCTATTTTACAATTAAAGATGTGCTACTTATAAATTACTTGATAATTTTAACAGTTATGTTAACTGTTATGTTACAGTTATGTTAATACAAACCTAATAACAAACCTAACAGTTATGTTAATGTATCATTGTGTTTTGAGACGCAGTAACAACTAGATATATTATGCTTCTCGAGGATAAAGAAAAAAGCATTGTAAACAGGAGTGAAAAAGCTAGCGCTGGGAACTTAATGCAAAAATAAAAGGGCGCAGCTTTAATATAAAGACTTGTAGCAATGCTTTTAGCGTGCTTTTTGTTGTGAGTTGTGGCAGGATTATGGCAACCTCTTGATTATTTGCGTATCTTGTAAATTTTTGTAAATCTTTATCTTACCATGACCAAATTACTAGTTTGCTAGAATTAATGGGATCTTTTATAACATTCATATATAAACTGGTTCCATTATTTAACTTGGAGACAAACTACTATAACAATATTTAAAAAAAAGTGAAAAAAAAATATTTTCATTGAAGTAAATATTTACCTGGTAGTAAGAATAACCAGTTGTGTGTATAGTTTTATAATTTTGAAATTATGATAGCTAATTTTTGAATTATTTTCCACTAAAGCTTCGGTTTCCCAAGAAAGCGGAGCCGTTATCTAGCAGCCATGATGTAGCTGTGGGTGACGTCACTAAAACGTTGTTTGTTCAAACACATGGTGTTGGTTTCTTAAAGAGCATTGTTTGTGAGCGTAACGATAATTAGCGGAGTCGCCATTTCCATGTCTGTCGTCCTACGGTCTCAAACAGTTGAGGGAAGTTTTTTCTCTTGTAGCGGCAACATTTCATTTCCTGCGCCAAAAATTCGAACGGAGGGAAGCTAAACAATCAAAAATTTTTGACGGGCATTGTTTAGTTTTTTTTTTGTAAAATCGGGATCGTTAAACCTGGAATAAAAATTTCAACAGATTTGAAAACTGCGGAACATTTTACACCAGACCGATACCTTAAATGCGATGTTCTTTAGATAAATAATTATTTAATAAATAATTAAATAATCAAATGGTAAATAATTGAATAATAAATCTGTTTTTGGTATCGATCAGGCTTAGAATTTTACGCTGATTTGAAATCTGTAGAAATTTTCACTCTATCTTTAACGATCCCGAAGTTAGGAATTTGGGACTAGAGAATAAAAAGCACTTTATTTTGATCCTCGAATAAAATTAACCACAACAGCCATCTGTGTTGCCCATTCTCCACCATATTCTGTCCGACTAAGTTGACACCTCTGGACTCTGTATAGATGGCCGCCTAGTTATGCCTGCAGCATTATGATATATCACCGCTTCTAGATAACAGCTCTGCTTTCTTTGGAAACGAAGTTTTAGCTTGAAACTATTTTCTTACTGACAAAAATGTGCCAAAACATCATGTAAAGTATTAAAATCATAGACATACCAAATACATTTAATCTAGTCTAAAGACTTTTTGTGGCAATGCTTTTGGCATGATTTTGGTGTGAAATGCATAGGTAATCTACTTTTCTTAGTATTATGGTGACCTTACAAAGTTTAAATTTACATTTCCTGCCCTTTTCCTCCTAGAATTTTTATGAATGTTTTATTCATTTCTGTTTTGTTGGCTTTCGATTTCATTGGTCCTTTTGAATTCTTTCCATTTCCCTTGAACCTGAAGAATTCAAGTGTAATTTTCAGTTTGTATTTTGAACACAGTGCAGACACATCGGGTTGTATTGTTAATTGATATTTTAATTTTTTATTTAACTATGTCTTCTGTTTCTAGAGTTGCAGTTGCAGTGTTCTTTCACTCACTTTAGGTAATGACAGTTACTAATAGTTTGTTTTGTATTAATTTATGTTGGGATGAACATCTTTTGGGGATTTCTTTAAAGAATCATGGTTGATTAAATCAGATTTTTTGTGTGAGCTGTTTTTGAATTTTATTTAGCTCTATTTAAAAAAATTGTTTGAGAAAAGAATTGATTGTTTCAATAAAATTATTTTTGAGATTGATTAGAAAGAACATAACCTAAAAAATAGGAAACATTTTTACCTTTTTTCATACTTTCTTATCAATCTAAATATTTTAAAGTTCCTTTATTAAATTTATTTAATTATTTTACACTAACCTGAAAGTTGGAGTCCAAAAACAATTTTACTTCATTCATTTCATTCTTATTTGGAAAAAGTCTGGGATTGGTGATGTAAGTATCCGTATAGATAGGGGTTCTTACACATATTTTTCCTTACACATACCTCTCTCTGAGGCACCTTCAAAACTGCAACAATCCCAAAATGTAAATAAATATCACATAACCCCTTCTTCCTCTCACCCCTTCAATTGTTTCATTGTGTTTAATTGTTTTTATTACATAACATTATTTTCTTATATTTTTAGAAACCATGGTAACTAGAGCTTTCGAAGCTTCTGATATTACTATATCACAGTATGACAATTTGGGATTTGATGAATCTTATAGTCACTATCAGTATGTTTACCTATTTGTATTTTTATGAAAAAATTGCATTTGAGCTTATTTATAATTGGAGAGTTTATAGCTGTTCATTGATATTATTGTGCAATAATTTTAATATTTTATTTATAAATAAGATTTGGATCTGCATTTTTTAAATTATGTATTAAGATTTGTTTGTGTTTCAATTTGATGCAGTTTTTCTAAGGGTCCTTCCATGTCAATTCAACACAACTTTCAACCTTTATGTCTCCTATTTCAACAAAAATTGTGAGAAGGTACCATTTAAGTAGCAAACCAAAAATACAAGTTTTTGAAAGAATAATTTGATTTAAAAAAATAGCATAAAAATATGATCTCAATTAATTTGCTGAAAATACAATGATTTGCATGTTTCACATCCAAGTTTAACAATGTAGCTTCTAGATATTTTTGATTTATGTTGAACATTAATAAGTGTAATGTATGATATTAATGTATTAATTAAGAAATATGACAGAGTAGATATTTGAATGATTAAAACACAACATATGCATTACCGAAGTGAATTGCATGATAGAGGAAATAGAACACAAATGCCAAGCATAAGAAATGTTTTTCCCATCTGGTTATCGAGCAATTTAGATTTCTTTGATTAAAACCCATAACCTGTGACATGAAATTTTTAAGTACTAGGGAACTTGCCAACTCCCAGGTTAGCAATCACATTTGGTTTGCTTCGCAAACCAACACTCCTTTTGCAGAATTAATCTCCTGTGATGGCGAAACTCTCTTAATAATTGATATAATCCTGATTTGACTTTCCGGTCCATGAAGTCACAGCGAGGGCTTCGTCTCCTGCTCCATTATGCTGACCAATCGATGGGGATTGCTACGCAATCCTATTTTGTTTGCTTTGCAAACCAACACTCCTTTCACAGTTCCCATTTGGTTTGCTTCGCAAACCAACATTCCTTTTGCAGAGTCAATCTCCTGTGACAGCGAAACTATCTTAATAATTTGGTGCGTGACATCACAGCGAGGTCTTCGCCACCTACTCGCTAACACTTGCCTAACCCCGGTGGTTGCTACACAATCCCGTTTGTTTAGTTTCGCCAACCAAGACTCCTTTTGCAAGTGATTTCCCTTTTTTTTACTTTAACATTAAATACACCCTAAAATAAAATAACACATCAGTAAAAACCTTCTCCATCTTGTTCCCTGTACAATTTTAAATAAACTGTGTTAATCTCGTAATTTCTGATCTGTACATTCTCGGTAAACCGTCTGAGAACAGAGTGAAAAAAGTGAGCCTTTTTCCTTGCTAATAAAAAAGTCGATGCTACGATAAATATGATATCTGGGAAACCTGGCAGTCAGAAAATGTTACAGTAATTTCTGTAAAGATGAATGAATGCTCTAAAAAATAAGAAATTTGTGTGACTGACTTTTGATTGCATAAAATTTATTTATGAACCAATTTAAAAAATAATTTTACCATAAGAAAGAGTGTATTTTAAGCTTTCACATGGTATATTCAAATTTTAAAACTAATAGTATTAAGCTGTAGATATGACAGTTTCAACAAAAAGTAGCAAAAATATCTGAATATTCCAAAATTTGTCTGACCAACTTTTGATCGCATTGAATTTATTTATTAACCAATTTCAAAGAGAATTGTACTGCAAGAAAGAGTACATTCTAAGGTATACTGCGATGGTTTCAAATTTAAAAGCTAATAGTAATAAGATATAGATATGGCAGTTAAAAAAAATAACAAAAGTATTCCAATTTTTCTCGAATTAAAAAAAAATAATATCAGGAACCAAATTAAAATTTATTAGAAAACTTGACAAGCTGCAAAAATTCACGTTTGGAGGTACTCTAAAAAAAATCATGACTGAAGACTGAAAATTTGCATGTCTTTTTCTCGCTCACGTTAGATATTTCGCTTTTTCAATTTTGACACTCAGTAAACCCTAAACTAATAGCTGCATTAAAAAAAAATCTTGAAAATGAAGAACAAACCACACACACATGTTTATTTCGTAATTTTCTGATCCGGGAAACCGTCTAAGAATCGAACTAAACAACACAGTTTTCAATCCTGCGGTAACGGTAACTTTTTTTAATATAGAGAGATAGATAAATAAGTTTGCAGGATCCTACCACCACTATGCATTTTTACATGAAATTATTCATAAATCAATCAAAAATTTCAGAATTTGTGTAGTAATTTTTCTTTATCAGAAGTTCTTTAGTTATCTCTACTATTATAATAGGAAGTTTTTGTGTGTATGGGAGGTGTCCAGACAAATGTATAACGCTTACAGTCATGAAATTTGGCACACAAGTAGTCCTAATGGTGACTAAATGGACCTGGAAGCCTGAGTTGTATAATTTAGTCTAAAACATTTGAAATTAATTTATTAGTTTTTCCCCCATGCTGTTCTTTTTTTGAACATGCACCAAGTTTCCAAATTGTTATTTTTTCCTTTCATTTTCTTAATGGATTTCTTTTTTTTGGACTATTCTGCGGTGCATGAATGACATCCCTGGTCAAATGGTATTCAAAACACAATTTTCTTATTTTTCCCTCAAGTGATATTTTTATTTTATTTTATTGGTTCTTTAATGTTTTCCCTTTAATTTTCTTTCCACTTTATGTAAATTTAATTTTTATCATCTATATGCAATTTTTTGTTCATTACTGTTTAATTTGGTACCTATATTTAATTTTTCTAATTTTGGTTTTGGGTTTTGATTTACATTGTTTTTAGTAATCAGTGAGGTTCAGCATTGAGACTTTTTAAAAGCATAACTTACTTTTGAATTTGTATAATTTCTGTTATTTTATTGTTTCTTGCTTTTTTCTTTAGCCTTAAGATTGAAATGAAAGCGATATTTTATTTTTATCATTTATGCAATTTTTTGTTTATTACTGTTTAATTTGGTTTTTTTTTTGTCGCAATCAGTAAGGTTGACTTTTTAAGAGCATAACTTTTTTGTCACGGTAAACACTGTGCGGGTACTGCTAGTTTTTGTTTGAAATAATTAATTCGTTTTGACTTATTTTTGCAAAAAATGTCATATAGAAAGTAAAATAAAAGAAACTAGCATCAAGTTTCAACTTCTCATTAATATTTAGTTATCAAAACGTACTTATCTATGAAAAAAATTGTTATTTGTAAGTGAACAGTAAAAGTTGACATTTTGAAATTTTGCTGCTTCAAGTTTTCAATGACATCTAATTTGAAAAAAATTTTAAGATTAACACCCAGGTAATACATATTTCCTTTTGCGTATTTGCTAAAAATATTTTGCAAAAAAAACTGTTTCCTACCTACCGACCATAATATTTGTGCTCATGTTACAGGGAAACGAACTTTTTTTTTTTACTCACCATTTATGCGTTAGACTGTGAGAGCTGTATTAAGATCACAGTTGCCGTGTTGCCTTTAGCAGCAAAAGGGCAAGCAGCACTACACAGATGGAGGATGTAATATGACATTAGCAGTCTGCTATCACTGCATCCCCAGGTAGTTGAAAGTAATTAGCATAAACCATGGCGATTTCTATAGTACATCGTTAGTCATCCATTGAATTTGTAAATTATTGCGTTTTAAATCACATTCGTTGGTCACCAATATAGCAAGCCATTATTATACAGCGTAACTTAGTGTCTACCAAAAAGTACTTCATGGTAGAGTTGGGGGGGGGGGTACACTGCTATTTTACTACTCAATCATAAGTTAATTTTTGGAGTGGTAGCTAAGCTCGCTACATAACTTTTTTTCCAACCACAATCCACCACCATTTGCTGGTTCAATCCAATAATTCAAAGTGTCCACTTTAGTGGTAATTCCACTCAATTTTAAAGTAAATGCAGAGCACTTCTGTCACAGGATTATCATCATTCTCACCCAATAATATTAAGACATCCTGTTGACACTCCCGTTTATCAGAAGCTTTTGCTTGTATAGGTGTTTTCAAATACATTTTTTAATAAAATTAAATACTTGAGCTTATGTTTGTGTTCTGCAAAACCAATGAATCTATTTCCTTTTGAGGATATATGTGTTAAATTCAAACAGAATTTCCAAGATGTTCATCAAAAGATTCAGGCTATATTGCATTTGGTGTTCTTTATTCTAGAGAAAAATGATTCCTTAATCAAAATATGTCCATATATAAACACATCTAAATAAATTCATTTTAAAGTTAATGGAAATGATGAGCTCTTTCGTAACAACCAGTTTTTCAAATTAGAGCACTAATTTGGAAACTGAAATATTTACCTTACACAGTAGTGAAGAACGAGTAAGTCTCAGATTTTCACACAGTGTAACTTTAATTCGCCTTAAATTATCTCAACAGTGAATTGACACAGCTGCTTTGGAAAAGAGGGTTTACTTTCCAAATAAACACAGGCATCACAACTCCAAGGTATCCTTGTGATCTGCCCTCTCTTCTGTTTTATCCTCTTTGAGAAAATCTTCTATCATTCACATATTTAAGGGGTGACCCACCAGTTTTTATTTGTATCTTGAATAATGCCATTTTAACCACATGATTTCATATATCAAATTAACATTAACGCATTTTAAACTACATAAACATTTTCTGTATTGATATATTTGTAATGTTATTTACCCTTTTCGTGCTTTTCCTCTTTTTTTTTTTCATGTATTACCATTCTTTAAATGTTGGTCTAGTTAATATATTTAAAATATATTTTTATTGAATATTATTGTATCTTACATGTATTATATATGGATTTTATCCCATATAATCCAAACAAACCAACCCTTAGAAGTCTCTGCATAGTTTGGAAATCTGACCTAAATATTCACTTTGTAGTGAATAAAAATAGATTTTGTAATTTAAGAAATTATTTTAATGGAAAGGAATAATTTTATGGTGTTCAAATATATGAATTTTAATTACAAATTTTATAGGTTTTCAGAAGTGCCTTTTTTTGCACTAAAATGTGGTTTTCCTAAATTTCAAGTCTTCTTTTATCACTTATAGGAAAGAATGGGAATCATTATTTGCAAATGAATTCTATTATGACCATTTAACATCTATTGCTATAAAAGGATATTTGAAAGATTCCAATTTTAGAAGTACTTGCTGGAAGGTATGTATATAGCCAAAGCTTAGCTTTGAAAAAATTTTAAGTTCTGAATTCTTTTGCATCTTAAGGTAAAAGTGCTTTGATTTAGTTATGCAATACATGCTATTTTGTTAAAAATTTATATGCTACCTTGATACTTTTCTTTTGCTGAATGTACTTTGCATTTTTTATTTTGAATTTGCTGTGAAAATTTCTCTAACACAATAAGCAGTGTTCTTGACACAGAGACAAATTCCATCAACAAAATATTTTCCTGTTTCAAAATGAAGTATACATCTTGGTTGTCATCCCAAAACTTATTTTTGAACTCTATGTGTATTACTATTTGAATTTAAAATGCCCGAAGATACCAAAACAAATCGTATAAATTTTGTTTTATGTTGAGCATTGAATTTAAAATTTCAGGAAACTAAAGATAAAATATTTTACAACCTAATCTTCCATGATCAAAAACAACCGAATAACTTATGTGTGCTATCATCCTTTAAGAAAAACACTAAAATCCATTTTGCACTGTTCCTTCAGTCATATCTTGTTCATGCATTTAATAATATCTCTTGTACTATTTGTAAGGCATCTAAGCTATTTCTTGAATTTAATCTCAAGTAAAGCCTAAATTAACAGTGTTCTGGTTATGTGATTAAAATTAACAATAAGCTCAGAAACCAGACACTGGACCAAAATTTCACAAAAATTATGACAGGTGAAGGAGCATAGGTTAGCAAATAAGTTAGTTCAATTTTTTTGAGTGGTATAAAATACAATTCTCTTGTCCTCTCTACTAGGCCTGTTTCAGATTTTTACATTGTGATACATCGGCATTCTAACATCACAATACCGCGATGTATCATGATGTTAACCATGCATTTTATACATAGTAAAAGCAAAACCTTGCTCCTACATTACTATATATAATTTTTATATAATATATATATATATGTATATGTATATATATATATGTATATATATATATATATATATATATATATGTATGTATATATTAGGATTGGGCGATGTCGTAATTTCTACATCAGGATATATCACCAGGGTAAAATCGCTATATTAGATTGTTATTGTACTTGTTATTGTGTGGTTAATTTGCTGTGTTACAATTTTAAATCCTTTACCTTTATATACATTAAAACGATTTCATGAAACTAAACTTGTTTTATGAATACGCGTATATACAAAAATTTAAACCAAAATTAAATTCAGTCAAGCCTTGTTAATGTGAGTACTCACAGTGACAAAAAAAATTAGTTGGTGTTGAAAATAGTTGGAGCTATCCAGAAAGAATGGAATCATATTACTGCTATTCATTTTGACAAGGATTCAGAACAGTTTTATGTTACATGTGCTTACAAGGTTCGACTGTTTACAGATATGTATGTGATAAATGGGCATATACTTATGTGTGAGATAAATAACTGTTAATTCTCTATACTTCCCTACTAATGTTTTGTTAATTTCAACAGATTTGGTAGAAGGAATTATAAATTCCCCAAACACAATGTAACAATTTTTGTTGCATACTGTTAAAGAAAACTTAAGTTACATATAATGCTAAAAATTTAAATATATTTATCTCATCATCATTAATAAATCATTACTTGAAATGCAAATACTTGCATTCTTAATCTAAAAATGATACGACTGCATTGGTCCCAAGTTAAGGCGGTTTCAGATATCATATGCTATATAACATGTTGCAAAATTTAAAATTTCATTAATTTTTTTCTCATAATGCTATATTGAAAATATACTTTGATATCATTAGAACACATGCATACAAAAAATATTCCACATGAAACATGAAGTAAATCGAAAATTCTCGAATGGATGTATATGGATTGTAAAACATTCTATTCAGTAAATGGAAACCGATTTTATCACAAGAGAAATTGCCCATTTTCATGCATGTGCTATTGACCAATCACATCGTAATAAAAAATGCGGATATTCGACTTTATAGCTATACAGATCGGTTCCAATACTGCGCATGCGCAAATTTGCAATCCACATCGGTTTTTACCACCGATCTATATCTGTTTAGGTAGAAACCGGTCTTACTGCCGCGCTTCACATTGGTTTCGGCAGTATCGGTTCAAATACCGCGCATGCGTACGTCATTCAATCCACACTGGTTTAGCAGACAACGTAAGAAATAAAACGCACAAGCGTATATCGTTCCATACTGGTTTAGGCAGATATCGGTCTAATACCACGCATGCGTAGATCGCTCAATCCATATCGCGATTCATAGCTAAACTGAAAATCAGGAAACCAATGTCTCACGATATACTGATACATCGCCCAGTAATAGTGGTAAGGGAGTGGCTGTGTGAGATCGGGAAAAATCACGATGCCACAGTGACCGTAAGATCTGCGCTAGCTAAGGGATGGCTGTGTGAGGTAAGGAAAAATCGCGATACCGCGATGACTGTGCGATCTGTGCTAGCTAAGGGATGGCTGTGTGAGATCGGGAAATATCACGATGTCACGATACATCGCCATTGTGAAAATCGAGAAACTAATGTGGTGATGTCGACCTCATCCGGTTTTTCATGATGTATCGATACATCGCCCAGGCCCACTCTCTACTAACTTCAGAATGCCAAGTTGATAAAATGCTTGAGTTACTTGTGAAAAACTGATTCAACTGCTGTTTTACAGCCCCAGCATTGACCAACTTTATACCATTCAAAGAATTCTGGAGCTGGCTCGCTACTCTTTCCCCATGATCTTTTACAAACGACATTATCATAGACAATCCACTCTTCATCACCCGTAACCAGCTGCTTCAAAAATGGATAATTTTCCTGCCGTTTAAGGAGTTAAGTTGTGTTTGGTCAACTTGTGTGATAATCATACATTGAGGCAAGAAACGTATCCCAACTGGTGCAAATGGTTCTCTACACTTGTGTTGGATATATTGAGTTCCATAGCTATCTCTTGTACAGTTTTGGATGGATTTTTACCAACGGTAGCCTTTATTATGGCTGGGCGACTGGAGCGGGGCTCGGCACTGATTTTTCAAAATCACTGGAAAGGAACTCGATGAACCACTTTTGACGCATACGTTCTGTTAAGGCATCGTCCCCTTACACATAGCAAATCTTTCTATGTGCTTCTGCAGCCCTTTTACCTTTTTTGAAATAAAAAAAGCAAAATGGGGCGTAAAAGGTTGCTCTTTTCTTGTTTACAAGTACGCAGCTCACACAATAATCTAAGTTACCCGGCGTGCATGCGTAAATTACATGGTATTGACATCGCCTGTCATGTGAGCTAGTTAGTTGCATGTTTGCGCTGTGCAATAGAGATTGTGGATTGGAGATATTCTGCTCCACCGTAAAAACAAACTAAGTTATTTGCCAACCTGATACATACTTGTCACAAATTAATAATTGCATGGGAGCGTATGTGTATAAATTTTTGAATTAGCTTCATTAAATATCAAAATACTCAGTTCAGTTATTAATTACTAGGTGACTTCGCCCCTGCTCGGTAACGCTTGCTAATCCCCGGTGATTGCTACACAATCCTATTTGGTTTACTTCACAAACCAACACTCCTTTTGCAAGCGTCTTGATGACGGTCGGGTTTGAATGTGTTTTGGCTTCACAAACCAACAAAAAATAAGGGCTTGTTTGCTGTGCAAGTTCTAATTCTAAGGAATCAGTCCAACCACCACCTGACATGACACGGGCATGTTGCCTCATTCCTTTCCTGATAGAAAAAGACTATTTTAAGTCGATTCAAACAACAGTTATAAATTCAAACAAAATCATTTAACTTGCTAGCAGTTCTGATTATTAACTATGACAGTAATGTTATGGTATTTGAATCTAGCACGTAATAATTTGTTATTCCTGATTGAACTTTATGGGCCATAACTTCACTGCAAGTTTTAACGGCCAAAAAAAGGTTCTGGCTACGAATGTAATTTTTATTTCAAGCAAATCTGTTCGAAATGCAACCATTTCATCTCTACAAAGCAAAACTTATATTATGTCGTGAAATTTTTAAATTATACTTTTTATCGCATCGGAATTTATTTATGAAACTATTTTAAAATCAATTATACTATAAGAAAGAGTTCATTCAAAACTTTCACGTGGTATGTATTTTCAAATTTTAAAACTGATAGTATTAAGGTATAGATATGACAGTTTTAGTTTTGTATCAGAAATTACAGTCTAAAAATTCCGAAATTTGTATGACCAACTTTTAATTCCATCGAATTTATTTATTGATCAAAAAATTGTACCATAAGAAAGTGTACATTCTAAGGTTTCGTGTGATGTTTTCAAATTTTGCGTTTAGAGGTTCACTAAAAAATCTCATGGCCGAAAATTTATATGTGTTTTGTTTCACTAGCTGTAAAAATTTCGCTTTTTTGACTTTTACACTTATCCACCTTAAACTAATAGCCACATTGAAAAAAAAAACCTCTATCTGGATCCCTGTACAATTTTGAACAACCCATGTTAATTTCGTAATTTTCGGATTTGTACTTTCTTGGGAAATTGTCTGAAAATCGAGTGAAAAATGCTGATTTTCAATTCTGAGGTGGCAGTAACTTTTTTTAATATAGAGACATTTTGTTTTGCTAAATTAAAAACTGCAATAAAAAAGTTGTGCGATATCTACCTTGTTTGCAGCTTCCAGTTATTTTTCTCCCAAAACCTGGGAATAATTTCTTAGAGCTCATTCAAAATTGTGGTTTTGCATGGAGTGAAAACTTTTTATGAGCATCATTTATACATATTATCTGTTACAGTAGACATGAAGCTATGTCAAGCAGTTTAAAAGTGCAATAGTTTTAGCCAGTGAGTCAATCTTGCACAAGTTATGTGTTCATGTACAACTAAAACTATCTGCTACTAAATAACTGTAAGTGCATAAGTGCTATCCTATAGTTTATTGCAGATGTTCACAATCAGTTTCTATCTAATATACTTGTTATATTTTCATTGATGTGGACACAGATAAGTTACAGCTGTTATCTTAAAATTGATATTTGATTCTTTTAAGTGTAACATTCAAAGTAAAGTGATCTCCTTTCTCTCCATTATGTTAAACATTGAATGGTTGTTTAATTCAGGGTGTTACAAAATTTCCTGTGCAAACTTTAATAATTTGTTATTGAACACAAATGAACTATATTCACATAGAGATGTATGTCTGCATGAAAGCATCAGATTTTCCAGATTTCTGCCACCATAATCACCCGATTCATCATGCATTGATTTCTTTTTGGGAATACTTTGAAAACATGTATCAAACCCCATTAACTCTGAAGCTGACGTCATCACTAAAGGTTTTTGAAAGGCCAAGTTTCTTGAACATGTGTGGCAAGCCATGTGTCAATGTCAGGTGTGCATAACTGTTGGTTACTGCAATGAAACTAAGAGTATAGCAGTCAGAAAGGGAAATTAAGGCTAATTAAATGCTCCCCACATACTTACTGTCTTTCATTTCTGCACCTTAGCATATCTGTGGCACTTGTTCAGTTTAGCAATGTACAAAATGCAGTTTAATTATATTATCCTCACCACAGCTTAAAGTTTGTTCATGAAGTATTGAAACACACTGTATATATGATAAAAATTAACAGTAAAAAGGGCACTGATTATAAGCAATATTGTGGAATATAAATTAAATTTCTTGAATTATCCAATAAGTTATGGTATCTTGATAACTGCTGATAAAAGGGCTGCCACAAGCGAATTTTTGCTACTAATTTTCAACCCAGGTGATACTCCCTAAGGGTATTCTTTTGAGCAAAATCATCTAAAAAACTATTAATTTCTGAATTTTGGCGACTTACAAAATTTGATGGCTTTCTTTGAAAATTTTCCCAAGCTTAACAACAATTAAATATCCTCTTTTGTTTTAACTAATAGCCTGAGTCGTTGTCACTGTTACGAATTTATCTTTCTGCGTCATGTAATTTGTTTTATTTTAAATTATTTGATACTACCAAGTCTACCAAATTTCTTTCTGAAATATGAAAACCAGTAAACATTTTTTCTTCACCAGTTCTCATCCTTTATTCCTTGAAAAATTATGTCTGGGATAATGTGCATCTGTACTTAACATTGAAAATGTGATTGACATTAATTTGTGCGATATCCTGGAAGGATATCGCACAAATTAATGTCAATATCAAGAAAAGTCATTTGCTGACAATATTTATAGTTAGTTTCTTTTTGCATTTAGAAAAATTGCCGAATTCTTAAAGTTAATTGGATACTTACTACTGCCAGGTATATAAACAGCATCAAAGAGCAGGATTACATTAAAAGCCTTGTTTGATGCAGTTATCGCTAATTTAGAAAAAAATATCGATACATATATTCTACTGCAAGTGCATATGCAATAGCTAGCACTCATCTATAGGTGTGTTCAGGCAACACAAACCCTAGGTATCTGAGGGATCTTTCCTCCTTTTCGTTTTTACCCTCACCTACCCTTCTGTTTTTGCTTTTTCTGTGTTTGGCACAGCTTGGTCAAGTATCACCCCTGCACTTTAAAACCTGACATATAGTTTTCAACATTTAGGTCTGTGGTCCTGTTATAACAGTCTCATTTATACTTTTAATTTCAGCTTTTTTTAGACTGTTTGCCAAAAACTCGTGATTCATGGATTGAAATTGCAAAATCACAAAGACAGCAATACTCTGAAATACTAGATAAGGTATGATTTATCTTGGAAAAATTTTACAAATGGAAATCTTTTGGTTCCTAAGTTCCTTAAATTTGATGTTCTAAAAAGCCTTATGAATACAAACAGATTTTAATTTTTTTGGATATTTGATTATACTTAATTTGCATATTTGATTGCTTTTAAATTTCTAGTTTGATTCCAATCCCAGAGATCATCCAAGCACAGATGACATCACTGTCAACAATCCTCTGTCTCTGGCTACACAGGTTAGATTGTTTTCTTTTAATTGATTTCAATGCTTTTCTCGTGTTTTCTGTTTGTCCATATTTCAAACATTGTGACTTTAATTCTAACCAATGACAACATTCCAGTATGATGTAAAATATTTCAAATTTAAAAAATGTACTTAGAACTTATCACCATAAACAATTCATTCTTCACAATTTTTATCAACATTTTAAAAGCACTATCCCGTTCTTTAGATTGTAGTGTGAAGAAAATGATTTTTCTGACATGATTGAATTTCTTAATTGGAGTGTGGACTCTTGTGATTCTTCATACATTTTAAAGATATTGAAATGTTAAACTTGAATGTAAAAGTGTTTTAAAAGCAGTTGATTTTATAACCTACATCAGAGTGTTTCATGATATTCTGCCAAAATTACGTCTTTTAGGTTTATTGTGTATCATTTTCAGTCATTTGCTTGTCATATTTTGACATTATTTTGCATGCAAATGTGACCTCACTGAAAATTATTTTGAGCTCATTGTTGTACTGTTTTTTGAGGTTTTTTTAAATACGGTTTTGTTATTAACATTTTAAGTATTCACATATGCACATAGTTATGTATGTATATATATATATATATATATATATATATATATATATATATATACATAGTAATAATTATTATAGTGATCATAATTGTTTTTAGTGACTATATTTTATAGGTTATATATCATTTTTGTGCAATGGAACCAAAAGCTGTGAGTTGTGTAATTGATAAGAAAAAAACTCTAATGAAAAAGTGATTATTTTTAACGCAGAAAGACGTTAAGTGATTCTACATTCCGATGTAACTATGACAAAAGAATTGTATATATATACACAATTCTTTTGTCATATATATATATATATATACTAGCCGCTGCGTGGCCAGCACAGGGTTGCCCGTGACAATTACTTTTGTGGGGTTAGGTGTGACCACTGTTAAGGCTCGCCAACCACCTGTGTTTGTCACGCATTCCTATTTGGTTTGCTTAGCAAACCAACACCACAGCCTATGCCGTGATGACCTTGAAGTGGCTAGTAATAAATAAATGACAATAATTTAATTATAAAATATTTTTGATTTTCCGCAGATTTTAAATCTGTTGAAATTTTTACTCTATCTTTAATAATAAAGGAGATAAAAATCCAATCGACGTGACGTCACAATCTCTTGCGAAAATATAAATGTTCAATTCAAAATATTTACTAAAAGAGAATCACATATATATATATATATATAAGGTATCCATCCAATGTAAAATTTTCCTTGCCTGTGACAGTTCTTTTCGTGGAGTCAGGTGTGACCACTGTCTCTAACGCTCGCCAAATGCCGGTGATTGTTACGTGGTGAAAAACAACTGAATAAATTCATTTTAATGTGTTACAAATAAAATTTTACAATTCGAGCACGATATATAGAAAAATTGCAAAAAATTCGGACTACCTGTGTGCCAATTTGACTAAAGACGCTAGAATTGAAAAGCTTGTCTCTTCCGTCTTCTTTCCTAGGTCAACCAAGGTACGAGAGACGTCACATTTCATAGAAAAAGAAAACTGGAAGGAGAAATAAATGATTCCAAATGCTGACTTCAGTGGGTAGGGCGAAAATATCAAAATCGTGGTCCTTTTTCTAACTCCTTAACAGAAGAAAGAATGGTGTAAAAACTAATGAATTCATTTAAAAATGTTCTAGATAAAATTTTAAAATTTCATCGCAATATATAGAAAAATTGCAAAAAATTCGGACTGCCTGTGTGCCAAGTCTAATTATTGTAAGCGACATAGATTCGTCAGGACAGTCCACACACACAAACACCTTTTATAATAGAAGATTATTGTTTTTTTTTTCACAAATTACACAACTCACAGTTTTGGGTTCCATTGCACATTAATGATATATAACCTTTAAAATACGTAGTCACTAAAAACAATTATGATCACTGTAATAATTAAATACACTGCTCTGCATGAAAATCAGCCCCGACACTATTCCTGCTTATTCTTATGTAAAATTACCTGAATTTGAATATGACTTCCGTTTTCCGCCATCACCCTTCATTTTCTGGGGACCCCCCCCCCCCTATGTTTATCACTTTTCAATACAATTTTATGGACATAAATTTGTGGGGAAAAGGATTATTTTAACCATTTAATTTCTTCTAAGGGGCTATAGAGGTGAAAAGCTCTAAAAAATTAACATTTGTAGCAAGAAGAGAGATTTATAGGGGATTTGTCCCCTTTAATTGTAAAATTTTTTTTAATAATCGTTTTTGTGGTTTTTTTTTCGCACTTTTTTATATATTTTTTCTACATTTTCCAGCTTCTAGCCTCCCCCTTTCCTCATCCAAACACCCCCAACAAATAAAAATACACATCAACAATTTTGGCTAAAAGCGGGTGAGGGATTGGTGTTATCCTGAATCCCTCGCAATAAAGTTTTGAAGATTCACTGTACGACAGTGACATTCTCAATAACTCGTTCATTTCGTGGTTTGCGCAGGAATTTTCATGCTTTGACAAATTTAAACTTGCATTGCTTTTATCACTATAGTTGTGAATGATGGAAGTCATACAAAAGTAACAATCTGTGAGAGGACAGCGAGGATCGTGCCAAACCATGGGCACAGCAAATGGCATTGATTTATGGGTACCTTTGAGCCATTTGGTCAAGCTACTGTAACAAGTAGTGTAGCAAAACTTTGGAGCCCAATCCTTCTACTGATCGCCAACTTGGCAATCAAAGTAAAATTTATAAGCTGTTTTAAGAAGCGGAGAATGGGTTTTTCGTTGTGCTTTTAAAGTCAATTCACAGCAAACATAGCATAAGCTATCTGGATGACTTTTACACTCACATGGCATGATTAAACAGTATATAAATGTTTGGTATTAATCACAACTTACCCTCACGTATTGTAATTCACGTATTGAAAAAGTCGAAGCAAAACAATTTGGACCATTTTACACAATCTAAACAACTTGGAAACACAGAATCCCCGCCTAGAATACCGAAAAGTTGACTCTACGATCGCGAAAGATGTAATGAGGGAAGATAATGATTACAGTTCATAACTATAGAGATAAAAGCAATGCAAGTTTAAACTTGTCAAAGCGTGAAAATTCCTGTACCGTCATGCAGTGAATCTTCCAAACTTTCTTGCGAGGGATTCGGAACCTCAACCCCTCACCCGCTTTTAGCCAATATTGTTGTTATATATTTGTATTAGTTGGGGGTGTTTGGAGGAGGAAAAGGGGAGGCTAGAAGCTGGAATATGTAGAAAATAAATGAAAAAAATGCGAAAAAAAAACCAAAAAACGATAATTTTCAATTATTTTTTTACAATTTAAGGGGACAAATCCCACCCCACATCTCCCTCCTTGCTACAAATGTTCATGTTTTACAGCTTTTCACCTCTCTAGCCCTTCAGAAGAAATTTAATGGTTAAAATAATCCTTTTCCCCACTCTAAGTCAAATGTATGTCCAAACAATTATATTGAAAAGTGATAAACATTGGAGGGTGCATCCCCAGAAAATGGTGGGTGATGGGGGAAAACAGGGGTCATATTCGAATTTAGGAGGTCATTTAATATAAGAATCAGCAGGAATGGTGTCAGGGCTCGAAAAAAAAATGTTGCAGAGCAGTGTTATTACTATGTATATATATATATACAAAACTATATACACATGTGCATATGTTAATACTTAAAATGTTAATAACAAAACCGTATTTAAAAACCTCAAAAAACAGTATAACAATGAGCTTAAAATAATTTTCAGCATGACACATTTGTGTGAAAAATAATAAACTCCTCAAAATGCTTTGCAAGTAGCCCGAGCTGCACATGAAACTCGAGTCACAGGATTCCTCCTCAATTAATCAAAGACCGGCGAGCCAAGGCATTGGCGTCTAGGGTAGCCAGGGCCCCGGCAGCTGGCGATACTTATGTAAAATCTGTACTTGCGTCGGGTAGTTATTTAAAACTGTCGTATTCGTCTGGCTTTTTGAACATATTTTCAATAGTAATTAATAAACATGCTATAAAAATTTCAGAGTGCCTAAAGAATATTTTTTGCGTATAATTTAATACAAATTCAGGGCAGTCGGGTTATATTTTTAAACGATCTAAACAGTCTGGGATTTTTATTTCTGGATTCTATAAATGCTAAAATAAGAGATTAAAAACATTTCTAAGTGCCTAAAGGATACTTGTGGGATGAATTTTTTGCAAATGTCATGCTGTGCAGTAGCGAAATAACCAAAAACGGCGTACCCGACTCTCAATTCCCTATTCAACTATCATTGATATACTACTATTTCATAGTGCCTAAAGTACCTTCCCCAAATTCGTCATCAGCTCTTCGACTATAATGGTTTTGAATGTCTTCCATAGTACTAAATAACAAAGTTGTGAATTCTTATTCCTTGCCCTATCAATCTCAAAAATGGATAAATGAAATTCTTTTCCCCAAATTGGAATGCGTTAAATAGTGTTTTAAACTATTCATATTTCTGACAAAGGTGCTATTATAAAAGTTTTTACTATGATTATATTTACTGATATCAGCAGTACTTGATATATTGGTATTTAGCTCACAAGAGCGTATTTATCTTTGTGAACAAAATTTGCCAATTGATCAAAAATTGCTGAAATTAGCCCTGAATTCTTTTTTGTTTTCAGTCTCAATAAGAAAAGCTATTTATTTATCAAATATATAAAAAATGCCCTTTTAATGTAAAATAGTAGTACAACCTTGCCGGTGACAGCATTCTTGGCTGGAAACAATACAGCCTGATGCAACTGCACTGGACTGACTTATATAAAATATAAAATATAATGTTAATTCTTCCAATTTGAAAGAAAGTCCATTAAGAATATGAGAGGGAAAAAATAAAAGAGGCAATGAAATCAAATGAAAACTTGGCATATTGCTTTGCTCAAATCAAACAGAACGTAAACAATTAGGCACTCCCTCACTTCCAAAAAAAAAATTCCTTGAGAACTGTATCCGTTAAGAGCTATGGGAAAACTTAAAACAATCAATAAAATGAAAGGGGAAAAAAATTAATTCTGACTCAAATCAAACAGTGCTTCCAATTTACAATCCCTTGAGAAAATGGAAGGATAAAAAAATAGCATTCAGCCATGTTACTCAAATCAAACAGAACAATCCGTAAACTTGCTTTGCATCCAAAGATGAAAAAACAATCAATGAAATGAAAGGAAAAATATATTTAGAAGCTGTGATCTCTCACACTGTGCTGCCATTCTTAAGAAACCAATTAATAAAAATATTCCAATGAATTAATTAAAAATGTTCTAGATTAAATTTTAAAATTAGGGTTTCAAGTGCATTTATACGCCTTTAGACTACCTGTGTGCCAAATTTCATTACTGTAAGTTGTATAGATTTGTCTGGAACCTCCCACACACACAGACACAAAATTTTTTATAACAGTAAATATTTAGTAAATACCCCTATTCATTAAAAAGCTTTTCTTTAATCATTTATATATATACTCAAGGTAAAAAATCTGAATAACTTATCTGAAATATATTTCCTATTGAAGTAGATGCAAGTCTGACAAAATTTTAGCTTACGGTTTTAAAGTTTTCTAAAGCAATAACTGTCTTGCCAACATGCAGCCATAATAAATTTCACACCTTTGATTAAAAGCATTAAAACAAAATTAAAATTATTTTTACGTATATTTGTATTTGTGTCATATTTTAATAACGTGTTCAGGGATGAACTACAGGTTATGTTTTAAGAGTTCTTGATCATCACAATTGTGTATTGAAAACTATTATTCAAGCCTGAACTTGTTAGAAGTTTCTGTTGCTGTTCCTGACTTGCTAGTTAAGGGGTGATTCAAGTATAGCAAGTTGGTTTTGACTGCTGTGATTTTGAAAACGTAACCCAATTGAAAAATAAATTTTTTTTTCCCAAAAAAGACTGAAAATAGAGAAAATAACATGAAGGATTTTAAAATTTAGAATATCCTAAACTTAAAATGGCCCCAAATGTAAGAAAGTCGGGGAAGTTAACCTTGCACTAGCAGATAGGTTTTTCTGAAATTACATTTTATAACTAAGATATAGTATTTTATTTTTACTGTTTTCAATATAAATGTATTAGTTGGAATGGAATAAGTATAGTTTTAAAATTTGTTTCAAAAATAGGCTGTAATTATAAGCCAGTTACTATTTTAATTTGAAGGGTAGGTCATTAATCAACTTCGCACTGAACACAGGCTCTGTGGTCTCCCAGTTCTTTAAAGTTTGCAAAAGTACTTTAATTTTAGTTTGACCCTATTTTCACAATAGTTTGCTGACAGCCTTAAAACTTGCGGATTTCATGCATTTTTCTCCTTTTATTTTCCCATCTGTTTTATTCTCTTAATTGATTTATTAGTTCAGTTTATACTTTACTTGCTAATCTTTTAGGAATAAAAAAAATTTACTTCCTTTTTTACATGCAATTTTATTTAGTCTGAAAGATGAATGCTTGTCATTAGCAAAGTGAGGTTGGAAAAATTTGTGGATGTTACTAAAATGTCCTCAAAAAGAGTACTTCAATTTTTTCATGTACTTTTCGAGAGAGTACTTAAATTATTTTATATACTTACAAGAGTTTTTACCCTGTTTGACTGAACATTATTATTTCCATTATAAACATTCTTTCAATTGAAATTGAACATTTTTTAATGACTTCATGAAATAAAAATTTGGAAGGTGGCCATTATTTATTCAGCCTATGTTTATACTCCAATTTTCTTGTTTTACAGAATCCATGGATCCAATATTTTAAAGATCATGAGTTAAGAGTCACTATAAAACAAGATGTTGTTAGAACGTGAGCTGATATTTGTTTTTATTTAATTTACTTTTGTACTCTTAAAATTATAAACGTGTAAAATGTAATTGTGAAGTGAAATTCTGATTTTAATTTTAGATTTCCTGAGATAGAGTTTTTTCATTCTCAAGAAATTCAAAGTTTGATGACAAGCATTTTGTTTTCTTATGCACGGGAATTTCCTCACATTTCTTATAAGCAAGTAAGCTAACAAATTGTATTTATCTTTGAGAGTATATTTTTGAATAAATTTCTAATGTATTTGATACATTTAAAATTTGTTTAGGGTATGCATGAACTTCTTGCTCCAATAATATATGTTCTCTACTATGATAAAAAAGCATACTTATTGGCCTCAAAAACTGATAGTTTAGAGTAAGTAATGTTGTTTCCAAATATGAAATTTTGTCCATGTTATAAAATTGTCAATCATTATTTTAAAGGTTTATTGCATAATTTTTTCTTTATTTTCAGCTTAGATATCCACATTTTGCTCAATCAAAATTACATTGAACATGATGCGTTGTAAGTAAATGTTTTTCTATGTTTATCTGTTTCAGATTTCAAATGCAATGCATTTTAACCAGAGAGAGTATTCAAGTACAAAAGTACTTAAGTTCTCAAATCTTATATTATACTTGAATGATTTAAAATATCGAATAAAGTAATTGACACTAAAGTATTCATTGAAAGTACTGGAATAAAATTGTAACTGTTTAAATATTCAAACAAATTGTTGAAACTTCTTTTTTTGAATAATTTCCAGTAAAGTATCTCTAATCTTTCTGGTGTCAAAATGCATCCACCTATTTAAAAATATTGAAGGTTTTTGGTTTACATAAAATAATTCGATAGATTTCCCTTTGGCTTGTCATTCCCTTTTTTGCTGCTAGCAGATGAGATAGCTAACATAATTTGAATGTTATAAATGAGACTTCTGTGTCTGTAAGCACTGTCTATAAAGGGCTAAAAAAAGACTACTTTTCTCTCTCTATATATATCCAGGCCCTGTAAGAAATGAGCTTCAATTCATCTTAACAATCTTTCCAGTGATACAAGTCCAAATAAGCAATGCCCTAAATCAAGAACTGTAGGCTGATCAGTCACAAGAATTGTTTATCAGAATTTTATAGTTAGTTTTTAGATTTATATAGTAATAAACCCCAGTATTCAGTTGATGTTTTTTATATTTTTTTGTGTTATTACATTTATTTGAAAGTTTTATAACCATAGGTATATTTAGTACAACTAATTCCATTGCAATATTCATTTCATATTTAATGATATAATTATTATATGATTTCAAATAAAATCTATTATTTTTATTTATTTATATAATTCAAATCTTTTCTCTAGCTTTATATTCTGCAACTTAATGAAAGCTGTTGAATCATGGTATACTGTTAATGACTCTCCAAATTCAAAGGTACTAAGTAATTTCTCTGTATGAGATCTTTGTTTTAATCTCTCTCTCTTTATAAACATATACTATTCTTAAATTCTCCAGAATTGCAACAAATAAAATGTTTATTTCAATTCATATTGAATCCCTTTTGCTACTTTATTTGTTTTTGCAGTATGTGTCACTAATTACTCCAGAGCCTTTTTCACAGACTCCTACTAATTCTGGAAATCCATTGGGTCAAAAACTCAAGAGAATATATGAACATTTATTAAAGAAATGGGATATAGAATTATTTGGACATTTAGAACAAATGGAAATTATTCCTCAAATATATGGAATGTAAGTTTCCTTTTTACTAGTTTTTATGCCTCTAACATTTATGTATATGCATTCGTATTTATGTATTGACTAATTCGTAGAATGCTAGTAATTTTTTCTTCTTTTCAAGACGCTGGTTGCGACTATTATTTGGCCGAGAGTTTCCTATAGATGACTTACTTGTTCTATGGGATGCTATCTTTTCTGATAGCATAACGTTTGAAATAGTGGATTACATATTTGTTGCAATGCTCATCTCAATTAGGGAATTGTGTAAGCTTATTTGTTAATAAGGAAAATCCATGCTCCATTGTAATTTAAAAAAAATTTATTTATACGAAGTCTGATGGATACGTTTTTATTTTTCAGTACTTCGCGCTGATTATTCTTCATGCTTACGCCATTTAATGCGTTTTCCTAATTCAGTGGATGTACTTTGTATTATAGATTTGGCTTTTCACTTAAGAAAACTTGATGTAAGTTACTCAAAATATTTTAGTAAACAAATTTTTAATATGAATTATTTTTGAATACTTTGGATATATATAAGTGATGTGTATAAAAAAATATTTTTGTGTAAGATTTAATATTTTTAGGGGGTTATATATATATATATATATATATATATATATATATATATATATATATATATATATATATATATTCAAATAAAATGTTTTTCTTTTGTTGCGAGTTTTGTATTTTATCAGTTAATTTTTTTTTATTTGAATATTTTAGAATATAAATCATGCATGTTTTCTTACATATATCTTCCATGCTTGTAATAGAATCCCAAGAAATCAGATGGTGCTCCTGTAAAAATTGAAAGTCTTAATCCTTGGAGAGCATTTAAAGGTCCTAAAAATGTGAATAGAGCTTTCACAAAAAGTGTATATCCCGGGTAAGTGACATTCTAGGTTTTAATCAAGTGGTATAATAAAAATGATACAATCGGGACATTAAAACTTATTTGAATGCACATCTTATTTATAAGGTATTCTGAGAAAAAGCAATAATTTCTCAAATCTTATAAAAGTGAAAAGTTTTTTCAACTGTAATAAATTTAATGTAAATTGCTATAGCAATTTGATCTATAGAAGGAACAGAAGTGCAAAAAGAATGAACAGAATTAATTTTTGTTTTCATTAACTTGGGTATCTTTACTAATAGAAAACTTTTTTACCAATTGTATCACTTATGGGATAGCATAGAACAGAGACATTACTATAAGTAAACATTATTTTGAATGAAATTAATGATATTTTGTCCACAGACTTATAAAAATTGCCATTTTCAACATATTATAACATGAGTTTTGAGGGTATGCAGGGAAAGCTGAGAAATAAAGTTTTTACATTTAAAATTGGTTCAGTAAATAATTTTGGAACTTTAACTATATTATTTGAAATATGTTTGATCTACAAACGTAATGAGCGGATCTTTAACCGCTGTTCTTAAGTCCAAAAACCGATAATGAAATAGCATAAATTGTCCAAAATACCAGTTTTTGTATTTCTGAGATAAATGGTTGATTGACTTGATTTTTCCACAAATGTAGTTTAATGCTGTCATCTTGGGAAATGTGAGCAATTTCCTGGCTCTAAATTTGAGGTTTTTAGAATAAGTTCTTAAAACCTTATTTAATAGATTGTCTTATAGTACTACTTATATACTCATAGTATTACTTATGTACTCATAGTACTACTTATATGTATCACTAAATGATTGACTTTATTTAACATGATTGTTCTGAGTCTTGAGTTATCAGGATTCTCCAAGCTGTGGGGAATGCTTTAGCTGTCAGATGCTCCTTATTCCTTCAAAATACCTTAATCCCCCTTCTTTTTCAACTGTACTTTTAGGCAGTAGGTTTTGACACCTTTGAATTCCTATAATAAACTGATTTACCATGTTTTACCCTATCTAGTAAAATTTGTGATTTGAAATTTCCAATTTTGTAACTCATTTGCTTTATGCTTGCTTTAATTGAATCCAACTTCATGTTTGTAAATATTCTTCATGTTTTTCAAGCCTTTTTAGAAAATCTATGAACTTTATGTGGTAAAATATTTTAAAATCAGAAAAATTGGAGGACATGGCACATTTTTTGGGATATGAGATATACAGAACCAAAATGCATAGGGGTGTTGTATTGAAAGAAAACATAATTATGAAGCCATTTATGAAAATTTTTAATGAGCACCGTTCTGTCCTGTGTTTAGTACATGGATATATGGTCGTTGCACCATAAAACCCCCCAAAAAACCAATCGTGATGAACACCCCTAGGTGTCTATTGCTTCTGCATTGAACTCAATTGCAACATTTAAGAATGTATAGACTTTGATTTATGGCTTTTATAGCTGTAAATCAAAATGTTATGAATATTTATATTCAGCTGATAAAATTTTGCATATATATGTTCTTTGGCCAAATGAATACACCAAATATAATTTTATTATATGTATTTCTCCAAAAAATATATGACTTTTTAGAACTTTAGATGTAAATTTCACTCATGCTCATTTTTTAAAGTTGGCATGCTGTGGTTTGCGAATAATTTACTTTGCTTAGATATTTCACTACACATGTATTATCCATGATTCTAAAATGTATCTTTCATTTTGGGGGTCTGGCTCAACCATAAAAATATGGTGACCCCCAAGGAGTTCAAGCCTCTAGGAATTGACTATGGAATGAGTCAGGTTCAGTTACCTATGCATTTTGCAACCCATATTATCTTTTATTTGATATTTATATTTCAGGGTAGAGGTGGGTGGACCTGACAAAAAATAAAAATTTGAAGAACCAGGGATTTGGCACTTAGGCATCCTTGTGTACCCCTTCTGTATAGATTTGGTTTGTCAGTAATCATTATTTGCTGCAGTTCCTGCATAGAAAGTTGTTAGTGCTACTCTGTGTTTTTATACCCAGGATTAATCAATACATAAGAATGTTGTCTGCTCATTCAATATACTTGCAAATTTTTATGAAATTCCCTAAAGTCCACTGAACATGTATTGTTATTTTTAAGTTCCATAATAAAGATCATCATTAATCTCATTTGCTGACTTTAACCAACTTAAATGAGGTTGAGGGTTCCTCTGCCTCCTTTCCAAGATAATTTCATTACATAGTTTATAACATTTGGCTTTAAGATTCTTGTCATTTCAACTAGTTGTTTTCAAATAAATAATTCAGTATGACTCAAACTTATGCAGTTCTGATACTTTATGATTGGAATGATAAGGCAACCTGTTTTTCAATTTAGTGACATGTGAATGATTGAGAAGTGAAATGCACCACACCACATATATTGGGTTCTAACAAAATAGCCAATGACACCAATGGTAAAATTATCTTTGAAAGAAAGCATGAACTGCAGGTTATGCACATTTTTGGTGTTATGTGATAGATGCAACCATGGAATTTTGCTAATTGCTATTGCCTTGGAATTTATGTGCATGCTGCACTCTGAATACATTCGGTTTATCATGTCCTTTTCCATTATGCAGTTATTTAGTAACAAAATTTTATATATCGCTTTTAATATAAAGAAAAAAAATATTTTTGTACTAAACTTTAATATCCTAGTACTTTATATGTCAATCTTTTTTATCCTTGTTCAAAGTGAATGCTTAAAATTGTTGTATCTTACCCTTTATGAACCTAAATTAACTTAAGACTTTTAACTTATGGAAGTATATAAGGATTGAAAGTGATTGTATTAAGCTCTGATAGACTTATCATGAACAAAAATTATTTAAAACATTATATATAAAGGCAAGGCACTTTGAACTGAGTAATTTTGTTATACTCAAAAGATGGATCAAATGTGATAAGAAACTGTTTATTGCATTATGTGTAATATATATTTCCATTTACAATAATATTTCAATTCTTATTTTTCCTCTTTCATAATTCCCTCTTGATATGATTTTTATAGTAAATTGTAGAAAAATCTTAATTCGTAAAGAATGCATTTTTTCTAAACATACAATGAAAAAATAACAAGTTTCCAAAACTACACTTTTTAAAAAATATTTCACATTTTAAGTATTGGATTTAAATGTTTATAATCTTATTGATTATCAAAATTTTCAGCATTGCCAAGCCTGTCAAGAAATCTCATTCAAATGTTAAGTATCACGAAAGTCGTCCAAAATCTTTGAGTTTAGCCAGTGTTAATTTGTTGTTTGGCCATAGCACAGATTCATCTTCAGGAGGTAAGCTTTTAGTCAGTAGATACCGGGTGATTCAAATTCAACAGGAGTTGTTAGATCTCTGGAGGGAAAACTACTAGGCAAAACACAACCAAACTTTGTACACAAACTTTCCTGAGTGTAAGTTTTCAGTTCTCGAAGAAAAAAGTTACAATTTCGGCCACTGGGAAACATTTGGTGCTGTAGTTCAGTTAATTTGTATATTTCTAAAGTTTTCAAATATCCTCCGACTATATAAGGAGTTGCATAATTTTTTACTAATCAATGACTAACTTAGTGTCATTAAGCTCACCTTACCAGATCACATGTAACTTGTTAAAATCTTCTATTAACGAAACAGCAATGTTTCTGCTACACTTAAGGAATTTCAGCAGCTTAAAAGGCTTATGTTGAGGTTAAATGATGATTCCTAATCTTCTGAATATGATGTGTTTTGAACAGACAAGAACTTTCTGTAAAACCAGGACAAGGTTGAAAGCCAACTGAGTTGCAGAGTGCAAATGGGGTTTAACTGTTGTAGTGAGCAGGAAATAGCAAATGCACATGGTAGCTGTAATGCTCGTGCATTATCACAGGAATTAGGCATGCCATATGTGACAAAGTGGAGAGTTCTGCAAAATACATTGGAAGTTTTACCCTTATAACTCAACATATACCCACACTCAAGAATTGCTTTCTGGTGATTATGATGCACAGAAAATATTTGCTTTTATATTTATTGCTCGGATGACAGTTGATGTATTGCCATGGCAAATACTGTGGAATGATGAGGCTTATTTCTATTTGAATGATGCTATCCACGCATAAGTGTCGTATCTGGTCTGACACAAACCCCCACATTCATTAACAATTTTCATTGCATGCACCAAAAGTAACAGTTTGTTGTGATTTCACAATCTGATCATTGGTCCTTACTTTGAGGAAAACATGGCCTAGGAGCCAGTGATACATTCTGTTAATGACTAGGTATGCATATATGCTTTGGAACTTTGTAATTTCATCACTTGAACAGATGAATTGTCTTGACACCACAATCTTCATGCAAGATTATGCACTCCCTCTTATTCCTTCTCCTGTGCAAGCCTTACTATGAAAATTTTTTTCGATCAGCAGTGATTTGCAGATCATTTTCAACATCATGTTCACCCTGATCACCAGATCTAAACCCCTGTGACCCTCAGTGGTGAGGCTGACAGTTTATCAAGGTAATGTTCTGAAATTATCTGTCTTAAAAAACACATTTCACAACATCTGATACAAGTCAATGGAAATAGCTGGTGAAATTTGAGCAATTTTTTCCTTCAGAAATCGAAACTGCATACTCAGGAAAGTATGATTGTTAAATTTGGTTAATTCACTTAGTAGTTTTCCCTACAGAGGTCTAAACACGTGTTCAGTTTGGATTCCCTTGTATGTGTATGTATAGCTAATCTATTAAAATAGGCTTTTGAGCATTTTGATATTTGTAAAGTTGCCTCAAACTATTTTTATTACAGTAGCTGACCATTTTAGTCACCCTTCATACTTTGCTTGATAAAGCAATAGGAAAATAGGACAGAAACTAAACGAAATTAAAATTCTGTCATTTCATATTTACCAACTGTAAAAAGCTGACATCAAGAGAAAATTTAAAAATTTAGCTCCTTATGTTTAAGGAGAATCTTGTTCATGAGTCATTAAGATAACTTTTTATTTATTTGACCAAATGAATTTACTTAGATGTAAAAACTCATGTTTACATCTCCTTGTTGAAACCTTTTAGCCTATGGCAGCTTTATATTCTGCATTGTTTATATTGAATGATAAAATGAATCCTGCAATTTTGTCATACCATTTAAGAAAAGTAGCTTGACTATTCACAGCTAAGTTCCTTTCAGCTGTGAATTAGTTTTGTAAGACTAATACTTGTATATTGTAAATGATATAATTATTTGCTTTGCCCTGTTAAGATTAAATAAACTTTATTTAAGAGATGCCTTCTGCAAACTTTAGTCTCTTTGAGATTCCTTTAATAACAGGACTAACCAGGGCACTAGCAATGTGCGAATTGTAGGTGCTGCAAGCTCAATTTCTGCCAGGTTGGTTTCCTTCTTGGGTGTCTTTCTCTCTTCTGTGTGTATAAAATCTGTTCTTGTGTGTATGTCCTTTACTTCTTGTTGTCTGACTTGGATTTGGCACAGCATGATCAAATATGTTCCTTGTACCATAAAACACAACCCAACCCAATCAAAACCACCTTCAATAGCAGTGACTGTTTTAATGACTGGTGTAAGAAGCAGAGTATAATTGAATCATAGTTAATACTAATTACAGAAAATAATGAAAGGGTGGTTAAGAGTTTCAAGCATTAATTATGGTATTTTTCAGTTCATGCAGGGTATTTAGTTCTTTTTCAGTTGCTGCAGAAATTAATAGATGCTTGGCCAAATTTTCTTCATGATAAGATCTGGGAAGTGCCCTTGACAACTAAAAGTTAGTCCAATCACTTTTTCCACTTGTAACAATTTTAACAAGTTAGTATCACTTACAAAACAGAAAGCTTTTCTTAGTATAATAGACACCATAATGCTAGTATGGAAAACTTATTGTACTTGCACACCCCTCATGTTTGTCTTTACCATTGTCTGTTTAGACAGTGTGGAGCTTTATGGTTTTTTAGTCATAAGGACTTCAAGAAGTTTCTTTGTATTGGCATAGAAAATTGTTTTGTCCAGTTCCTTTTGTCACTTCCTATTCTCAAAATCCATATCCGGGTTGTGTTGTAAAAACTTTGCTCATTTGCAACTATAACGAGGCATTAAAGAATCTAAATAACCAGTAGAACATCATTACATATATCAACAATAATACTTTTGTAGATGTTAATTGCTAGTAACCTTTCATAATCACTTCGACATAATGATTTAAAACTACTGATCAAGGTTATGTTACTTATTCTTTAAAGTCTAGCTTAACAGCTAAACTAAGTCCATGAGTTCAAAAAGTATAAAACCTGATCAGGACTTCTAAAGAGATCCTCTCTCTTTCCAGTCCATTATAGGAATGATAAAGTTCAGTTTCATTTTAAGCAAATTGGAAACGAAGGATAATGATTCAATTTGCTCGCTCTTAAGTCCAGGAAAGGTATTATGACATTTTCAGGCATGAGGACCCGTGTATTTAAGCAAAGCCCCAAGGGGGTTTCTATGATATCAGACCTGAGTTGGTGGTGGGGGGAGGGGGGGCTGTCCAAAATTTCTAATTTGAGTTTTTATAGTGAATAGCTCTTGATAGGTTACTGGGCAAGGGGCATGGAAAAGGTTCTTGAATATCATGAAATAGGGTACAGATTTGTCAAAATGGCCACGTTTGAGAAAGATTATATTGATGTAAGGAATATATATCTATGTAACATCATCAAAAAGCATCTGAATAACCATGTACACCTTTCACCTATGACATCCATGTATGTCTGATGTGATCAGTCATAACTAGCATCTTCTGTCAGTTAATCAAACAATAATTGCAATTTTAATGGGTGACACATTTTTTTAACATCACTGTAATTCTTCAAAGGTATTAGTAACTATAACAAATGAAATAATGTATATTTTTGTATGCAAATTCTACATTATAAACATGTTCTTTTATGTTTGTGAAAAGGTGTTCGTCCAAAGTCTTCTAGTTTGAGTGAAAGAAAGGGTAAACCTGATTCGGATGATGAGGATGTAATAGATGGTTCTTCCTTTGATTATCTCGAAAATGATTTATCCTGGACTGAAAAGAGAAGTTCATGTACTTTACCTCGTGCAAGTATACAAAATGTTATGGAGATTAGAAATGACAAATTCGATGCTGGTGACATGAGTTCAAATGTTCATGATTTTGTTGATAGAACTTTTTTGGGAAATTTTTCTGAAGCTAGACCTAGAGCTAGATCCTCAGAAGCTTTGTGTGAAGAAATGGTTTCTCTTTCTCTGCCATCCTTACCTGCTCTAAATGCAACTGGTGAATATTCTCCTAAGAATGATAACAAGGTGTCATTAGAAGTTTGTATTTCCTTTTATTTTATTTTCAGTATTTTATTTTATTACATCTTAAAATTATGTTAAATATTACTAGTTTCAAATAGGATAGCATACAGCAATCTAAAAGTGTTCAGACTGGTTGCATGACTTCTAAAGTACTTGACACAATTAAAATTGATCTAATGCTGAAAGAATGAAATTTGTTATACTATCACCAATTCTGCTTTTACAATAGGTGTTATATGCGTTTAAAGCTATTTGACATTTATTGTGTCTCTCTAAAATTGGTCAAAATATTATACAAAATATTATCATACGAAACATGACAAAATACACACATTTAAAGTTGTAGGCCTGAAGGGAGGATTCTATGATTTGTACAATTTTATGCTTGATGAAAATATTTCAAATTGTTGAAAATGATGAAGGATAAAAAAATAGCATTAACAAACTGCGCCCTTACCTGTAGTAATAACAGTTCTGCTGCAAACCACAAAGAGAAAATTATATTAATTTTTTTCACTATTTTATTGCTCTCCAAAACTCTTAAAACTGGGAAGTTAGTTTTAATTCTTGCCATAAAAAAAAACGGTTTGGTATGTTGCTCTAGTCCTTTTTATACACAAAGGCCAATTAGACCTAGTTTAATAAATTCTGAACCACAACAAACATCCATGATCAGGAATCAAACCCAGAGCCTATTGAACCAAGGGCAAAAGCCCTAATCACTTGGCTACTAGTCAAACTTAATTTTTAAATAAGGAAACAATAGTTGAAAAAGTTATTCTACCATAATTAGTAAAGCTGACTGGAATTCTGAATGTAAATTGCTTAGAGTGGTGTATAAACTAGATTTTAATGAATTATGTTTTGAATTTTTTGAGTTAGTACTGTATAGAGTTCTTGTGATATTAAATCTTTTAATGCAGATCCTTAAAAATTCTTTAATTTAGTATGAACTTTAAAAAGAAAATTTGGTATAAAGATATCTGGTGTTTATACAATAATAGTGTCCAATAAAGCACTAATATTTTTTTGTTAATTGTTTATTATTGTTTTAAACAGGGGTTTTGCATTTATAGATGGAGACCATTCTTTCTTGGCTCTTACCTAGTATCCAATATTTCACTCCTCTTTACCATTTTTATTTTGATCAAAACTTTCATTTTTAGGATTTCTAAAATGCATGGGAAATCCTTAATGAAATGTTTTAATCATTAAAATCAGACTGTTTTATTTGTCCACATTTAGACTTGAGTCACAAATTTTTTTTGTTTGTTTGGAAAATATTGATTATCAGTTAAATTTTTCATAAAAATTAATTTGCCTTGAATTGATGGAATTCATGCTTTGGAATTTGCTATAATATCACTAAGTTACAGAATGGCTAATTCTTTATTTGTCTCATTCCGAATTATCAAAATATGTACTGCAAATTACACTAGCGATTAATACCATTATACATGCTTATGATTAATATGCCCATTAGTTAAGTTTCATGTATAAATTAACTTGTCATTTAAATGCAGTGCCTCATATATTTCCCTTCCTTCATTTTGACCATTTTCATCTGTAAAATAATATCAACTGGTAATAAATTGTAGGTTAATGTGTATGATCTTGAAACTAAACCCTAATCTTCACAGTGCATGAACCCTAACTATTCCCAAACCAATAAAGATGATCAATGTCAAAAGTGCTTGTTTTTTCAATCACATGGAAGTAGTGCATCCTGAGTTCGCATTAGGCTCAGGAATCAACAAGTTTTATGATATATTAGGGACACACTTTGTTGTAGGAGATCAACATTTTGCAAGAGTAGGAAGTAGTAACACTGTTCATCAATACAATTGCTCTTGCATCGTAATTTTGTGAGAAGCTTAATGTTAAATACCACATTCCACTGATTTAACAGCCACTATTTGTTAGATTTACATCTTACAACTTTTTCTTTTCCCTAATATCAAAAACCAATTGAAGGGGAAAAGGTTTTTATGCATTTTGGTTATTTTTGAAGATGACAAAACACTTTGCATATTGCAACAATATTAGACAAAGCATATAATTCTGGAAAAGGACTACTTTCACTGTGATTAAGTTTCACATATTTAAGTCTTGCCTTTTTAAAAACAAATCCAGTCTTGATACTTTTTAATTACATTATGAAGTAATTAAATATGCAAAAATAATCTTGCTTGTTAAAATGTGTCTGAAGTGTTTACATGTGTCAGTGGTTCTTAACATGTGTTCTGCAGAGCACTGGTGCTCCGTGAACTTAGAGAAAGTGTTCCACCAAAATTTGAAAATCGGTGAAAAACTAAAACGTTTAAAACGGAAAAAAACCCGAAAAAGTTTAAGTTATTGTTTTTAGTTTCATTGTCTAGTTGTACTTGTGTTGGCTTTCATCGATTTCTATCATGGATTTTTATTGGAACATGAATCAAATCTGTTTTCGCGTGTGGGCGAAGCCTGTGTGCAAAAAGTTGAATGACAACAACCTAAGTGTACGGACATGTTTCTTGCTAAAATTGTTACTGTTATTTTTGTTTATCTTAAACTCCAACATTTTAGACAGATTGTCAGTGTCATAAAATGGATTGTTTTGTTATTGTAAGTAGAAGTTGATATGCAACAAATTGGTCTTCTAGAAATTAAAACAGCTTTAAATACACTCTAAATAATTAAAAATAAGTATTTGAAATGGTAAAATGTACAAATTTCTAAAACATAAATGATTCTGGTGCTGATAGTGCTAGTAATATCAATAATGATACTCACAATAGGGAGAACAAAATAAAAAATGTCAATAGACAATATTCCAATAATTATTTAGATTTCTGATTCACGTGTATTGACGAAAATGAATGTCAAATTCCCTTTTGTGTGGTTTGTGGGGAAAAAGCTTTGTAATAGTGCAATGGTACCAGCAACGTTAAAATGGCATTTTACATCCAAACACTCCCATCTCCAGTCTGAAGACAACCAAATTATTTTCAAAGAATGTTGAATAATCAAAAGTATAAAGATTTTAAAGACAGTATCAATATCTAATAAAGCACAAATTGCATTGTATAAAGTTGACAGAACAATTGCTAAAATTTTAAATCCACGCACCCTAGCACAGCACCTTATTTTACCAGCATGTTCTGAAATAATTCAAATTATGTTTGGTGATGATGCAAAAAAAGAAATTATGAAGTTTACTCATTCAGGCGACACAATAAAAAACAATTATTCCTTTGTTAGTTGATATTGATAAAGCAGTTACTAATAGGCCTTCCGAACAATACTTTGCTTTACTAATTGACAATTTCCACTGATATCAGTGGTGCTAACATTCTAGGATTTGTTTGTTTCATTGATGAAAATAAAATAGTGAATCAATTGTTATGCTGCAGACAACTTAAAAAATGAACAACAGGACAGGATATTTTTGACTCCATTTCGTCAGATTTTTAGATAAATTTAACATAAAATAGGACCATTGTGTAGGAATCTGTACCAATGGTGCTCCTTCAGTGGTTGGATGTGTTACCAAAATGGTATTTGAAATAAAATTAGAGCTCTTTTATTTTTAAAATTATGCAAAATATATTTTGTTTAGAACAGAATGTTTGCCACTTATTTTTCATGCAGTGGAAATCCTGCAGCACTCACTAAATTTTGAAAAGTATTTCGAATTTTTTTTATTGCATTCAGTGTACATTGTGTTGAGAATATATATGTTTGTAAGTATTTTTATGGGTATATTTTAAATTATTCTGTTGTAAAACAATGAGCTAACTGCTGTTTGACTTTAATTGATTGAATTCCATATATCATGCACTGGATTAGTAACTAGAATGTAAAAGTAGCTATTAGAATATTTGTACATTGTAAGTTTTTGGTGTCTAACATTATTTTGATTTCAAAGGAACCTACTAAAGAAGTTATAAGGTTGAGAACTGAAAATTTTGAATTAAAAGCTATGAATGAATATTGCTTCCAACAAATTACTCAGCATATAGAAAAGCTACAAGAAAGCATGATGGGTCAAAGGTTGATGTATGAAGATGAAATGTTCATTGCATTGGCTGGTCTGAAAAGAGTAAGTCACCTTTTCTTTATTTAGTATTAAATATATGTGCTTCCATTTGTATTTTATATTTTATTTAAATTACATATTTTGAATGGTATATAACAAGAAATGTTTGTAACTATTGCTCAATAAAGTTTATACAATCTATTTAAAATAAATGTAAAGCTACCCTATTATTTAGTTTTGTACATCAAAATGTTCAAAAAATTAATTAAAAGGGATGAATATTCAATACAAAAGATGAGTTTCTCTCCCCATGTACAGTCAGGAGTAAAAAAACGAACCACTCCTCTTTATTTCAAACACTTCATAGAGGAAATTCAAAGGTATCATTCAATAGGCACTAATGGCAACACCATGTTTTGATGCTTTAATCAGATTCTGCATTGTCAAATTAGAAGAAATGAGAAATTTCATGAATTTAGTATCGTTTATCTGGATAGATTCAATTTTAAAGCCGTTGACCACTTTAGGGGTCATCTCCACATTGAAAGTCGCTATTTGTAGATAGAGATTATATGTAGTTAATCAGGAACTGTTCATTTGTTGCTTGACTAAAAACTTACAAACAACCTTAACCCTCCTGGTGGTTGTCTTGACAAGGTATCTCATCATTAACAAAATTGATCATAACTTGATGGACAAAAAATTTGGATAGAATGGTAATCACTATTTACTGTTTAATTTCACCATCTTTAATTTTAACAGTTAATGATAACTGTTAAACTTATTTAGTAACTAATAACTAAGCTTTTCATAGTAACAGTTAATACTAAGTTATCACAAGTTAGCAATAGCCGTTAAGACTTATTGTAAAATCATAGTTTTGTCCATCTCAATAATCAGATTGGTCATTGTTCAGTTGTACCACACATGAGAGGTAGAAGGTAATGTTCGTTAGATTACATAAATTATGTTTCCAAACATTTTTCAAAAAATTACACATTCCGCAGGTTTGTTATAACGTTTGGATGATTCCTAAAATCACTGTAGCAAAGAAAATTTAAGTGTGGTGCAAAAACTATTCAGAGCAAAAAGCTGAAATTTTTATGTTTAAAAATAAAAGTCTTTTGAATCGATTTCTGTGGGAATATATCAAGGTTCCTATTCATAATTTATTCGAATATTCATTTAATAATTATTATAAACTAAAAATTATTCAAATACTAACACATGTGTATTTTGTTTGGGTTCCTTAAGAGCAATATGCTACAAAAGGTCAGCACTCTAGAAATATTATTTTGGAAGACATACATAATAAGTCTCGGAACTGATTTAACATTAGCAGCTGGGTCATTCCACGCAAAATGAGCAAATCGCTGTGTCTGACACATCACCGTATGAAAATTAATTCTTAAATAGATCACATATAGTAAGGACGAACTGCCAAATATTAGATGTCCAAGATGTATATTATATTTTTTATTGAATTTTAAAGTTCTAGATCACACAAATGTATATTTTTTAGCACTAATTGTAGCCTGTTTGAGACCCTATATTTCAATAAGTTATTGGCAAAAATTAAATTTTTTTATATTGTTACATTCTTCAGTAAAAAGTATTTCAGGAAATGTCAGAATATATTTTTATATCCGTCACTGTTCATTCTCAGGGATAAGCGAAAATACAGATTTAGCCAATTTGATACAAATTTGAAATTGCGCTAGTACCTCGAAAAATGGGGATGACAGTATCAAAAATTATTCTTAACAAAGCACTTGTTATATCTAAAAGTTTGGTATAATTTAATGATTGTGTTTCTATTCCTTAGTTAAGAAAAAAAAAATAATGAAAAAGTAAAATAATTGAAAACAGTGATTTTTCTATTTTTTAAAATACAAATTTCATTGTGAAGGACAACTCCCAAAACCTCAAATATTTTGAGGATTATGTGTCAAGATGTATATTATCCGTCCTGAAATTTCCAACATTGTAATTTGTTTATTTTCGTCCCAGGAACATTTTTACCTAGACGGAAATTATCGTTTTATTTTATCGCATGATGAATCAAAAAAGGCGAGAACACGCCAGTAAGACATCCATTTCTGCCTTTGGATAAGATGCTATTACATTCAAGGGCAGGTAACAGAATAAATAAACACTATTAAATGAATTATGGTTATAAATGTCCTTGGTTTGCTAAACCAAAAGTTCAATGGCAACAAATGTTCGATGGCAATCCAAAAGTGACTGTAGCCATTACCGGAATTACTTTCATTGCTACATTCATATTCCCAATTGTACGACACAAATTCGTGTTTCATATTTATCATAATCACCAGCAAAGGAAAAAATAATTTAAAAAGAATTTGGCAGCACAATAAAATCAACTCTCAGTTATAGAAGATGCAAAATTTAACATGGGAGTTTTTCCACATCGTGAACTTGAAAAGATAATTTGTTAGAAGTCATAGTATTTATGTTACTAAGTTGAAATTTTAAACTTGTTTTGACACTGATTTTTTCTGCTTATATAATTCACTTTTTAAGTTAAAAATGACTTGGTATTTCTAAGTTAATTTAGGGTTTCATTATCTGTTTTTAATTCCTCTGTTATCATTGAAGTTCTCGTAATATACATAGACTGGAAAGCCAATGTCATGATTTTGATTTCATTGTTGTTGCTTTAGGACTCGGATTATAATCCCCAAATTTTTTTTTGAGTAATAAACATATTAAACTGTAATCCTGTGAAATGTCGGTTTTATCAGACCTGCTCATCATTTGAATTCTTATGCCTTATTTAGTCTAGAAAATTGTTATTTTCGTTAGCAGTGTGTGTGTTTTGAAGATGAAAGAATTAAAATGCGACTTCCAAACTCTGTCAGTAATATTATCAAACCTAGCAATGCAACTGGTATGAATTTAAAGTATGTCGTAAAATTTCTTTAGCCCATAGAAATGTTTTTAATTCTGTCAAAAATTACAATTTTCCATTTTTTGCAACTAAATTTTAGATTAAATATGATGTTTAAAATTGTTGTTGCCAAAGTGAAAAAAGACAATTTTGTACAGAATATAAAGATGTAAAATATGTTTGTCTACGTTAAGTTCTTTTTGAGAAACAGAACTTCAAACATGCAACATTAAGCGAACTCACAATTGAGCTTCCAAGTTATAAGTCTTTAAAATGACTCAAACTTAGAAAATATTTAATGTTGAACCTAAATATTTTGGATATCGTTATTTGTGCATAAACTAAACCCTTGTACCAAATTTAATGAAAATCCATTTCCAAACGGCCACAGGTTTTTCCTGATTTTTTTTCTCATTTCACGTGGAATGACTCTCATGCGATAAAATATAACGATAATTTCCATCTAGGTAAATATATTCCTGGGTCAAAAATAAACAATTACAATGATGGAAATTTCAGGACAGATAATATACATCTTGACACCTAGTCCTGAAAATTTTTGAGGTTTTGGGAGTTGTCCTTCACAGTGGAATTTGTATTTAAAAAAATAGAAAAATCGCTGGTTTCAATTCCTTTACTTTTTCACTATTTTTTTTCTTAACTAAGGAATAGAAACACAATCACTAAATTATTCCAAACTTTTAGATAAAAGAAGTGCTTTGTTAAGAATAATTTTTTATACTGTCTTCCCCATTTTTAGAGGTACTAGTGCAATTTCAAATTTGTATCAAATTGGCAAAATCTCTATTTTCGCTGATCCCTGAGAATGAGCAGTGACGAATACAAACTTATATTCTGACATTTCCTGAAAGACCTTTTACTGAAGAATGTAACAGTATAAAAAATTTTAATTTGTGCCAATAACTGATTGAAATATAGGGTCTCAAACAGGCTACAATTAGTGCTTAAAAAATCTGCATTTGTGTGACCTTGAATTTTAAAATTTAATAAAAAATAAAACATACATCTTGGACATCTAATATTTGGCAGTTCCTCCTTACTATATGTGATCTATTTAAGAATTAATTTTCATTAAAATCGGTGATGTGTCAGCCACATCGATTTGCACTTTTTGCGTTGAATGACCCTGCTCCCAACTTTTTGTATTCATGAATGACATGAAACTTGGGTATCTGAAATTAAATTATAATGTCGATTTGAAATTTTGTGTCAAAATAGGGGTTGCTATTGAAAAGTATGAAGTTGGTGCTCAATTTAATACAGGGTGTCAAGATTTAAATCACTTGATTTAAATTCACGATTAAAATCATGATTTTAATCAAATGATTTTTAAAAAAATCACTGATTTAAATCACAACTAATCTTACATTTTTATAACTAAGTACATACACTATAGAAAAATGACAGAAGTGGTCAAATGCTTTAATTTTTCTGCACTCATGGGGATTTCAGCACTAATGGTTACACCCAGCTCAGAGGGAACTGGGTCAATTACTGCATATGATAAAAGATTGCAACATCCAGTTGTAACTTATTAGAATATACTATATACTGGAAACAGTAATTTAAACACACATGACATAAATCTAAATGCCAGGAAGAGTAATGTATAAACATTTCTGATTAACAGCACTCATAATATAAACACTTAAAGGAAGTATACAACAGTTTGATTCAAAATTATAAACGAAAGAGGTGACTTATTTAAAAGCTAAAAAAACACAAGTAGGAAGTAAAGTTTTTGAGGCATTTGTTAGTTAGCTCCCAAAGTGTGTGCTGCAGCACCCTGGGGTGTCGCGTAGAGAGATGAGAGGTGCTGTGAAGCGCTGTGATCTCCAATCTAAGCTATTTCTAAGCAACAGAAAAAAGGGTTAAGGTCATTTATCAAAAATTGGTTCACTCCCCAACCAAGAGCATGATGAAGGTATTTTTATTTGTTTTATTTATATTTTCACCAACCTGTGTTTTCTTATTAAGTAAAATTAAAGTGTTTGTGTGTGAATTTTAAATACTAGTTGTATTAATTATGTTTATATTCTTAATTCTCTAATTTCTTTTTCAAAGTGCTACAAATATGAAATGTGTATATATATGTAATAATATACCACAGATAAATATTACATGATGACGAGGGTGCTGTGAGAAAATTATAATTCTCTTAAGGGTGCCACCACTTGGATAAGTTTGGGAACCTCTGTGTTTGCTTATTCTTGTAGTTAGCAATAGAGATTAAAAGAGTAGAAATATACATTTTCACACACAGCCATTAAAATGTCAGCAGGAAAAAAGAAAGATCCAATATGAATTAAAACTAAGTGAAAATCCAATTATTATTGCTGCTCGGCAGTTATTTTTTTTTTAAATCAGAATTTACTATAATCTGATTATTTCTCTGTCCTCTATTCTACTTCTCAGAATATAGTTTAGGTCTGTCACTTACACTTGCTGATATATTTGTTAACATGATGATGTAATTTTCTCAAGAAAAACTATGTAGGATGTCAACTTGTGTTTTAAAATTAAATAAATGTTAAGTAAATATTGATTTACCCTGTCACAAATTCAGATTGTTTACTTAAAATAAATATTGGTTTACATGTCCATGTCACAAACTCAATTTTTTATTTAACAAATTTATATATATTTATTTTATAAACAGTGTTTGGGGCCTGCAGAAATTTAAATAGAAAAATCTTATTTAAATCAAAATAATCCGATTTAAATCAAATAAATCCGATTAATTGATTTTTTTTTAAAAATCATGATTTTTTTACACCCTGGTTTAATATGTAGATGACCTCTAATGCATATTTTATGCATATGAATTCATACAAGACGTTATTCCCTGTTGAATGCTATCTTTGAATTTGCTGTTCTGTTCAAATTGTTTGAATGAAGAGGGTGATTTGGTTTTTTTCGCAACTGTTCATGAAGTATAATATTTAAATATACCTTAATTTATTATAATTATTTAAATTTGATAAAATTTTTCCAATGCATTTTCTTATGAACCTTTCTAATGGTAGTGATTCTTTTAATTGGAGCAGTGATTTCTACTTTCCAAAATCAGGAATTACAAGTCCTGAAACAAGATCCTTTGCTTTTACAACTGATAATAATCTTATTAACTGGTAACAAAGTGTGTGAAATATTTTTCTATTAACTTTACCAAGACAATCACACACTAAGCTTATTGCTAGTGTGTTAAAGAGTATCACAAAAGACCTGAGTTTTGCTGAGAATTGAGATTTTGTCATGGCGAATGTTCAACCGAAATATAAAAAAATTAGTTTTAAGAGGCCATTTTTTTGCTAAAAATTTGTTCTTGGTATAAATCTCAACTATAGTGCATTCAAAAGGTTCTGGACTTATTTTTGTGTACTAGGTTTGATCAGAACCTTCAAAGAACTAGTTTTCTATTTACACTTCCTCATTATTCTTTCTATTGTTCAAAGCATCACCGGAAACCTTTGTTGGGATTCTATTTCATAGCATCATTAAAGCTACTTTTGTAGCATTTTCATTATGGAAATATGAATGATCCTTTTATAGTCTCATCTTTGGGAAAAGATAAATTTGCAAGGTATGATATTTGGTCCTGAGAGGGTGCAGAACTGTTGTGCTATTGAAATAGATGTGATGAGTTATAAATTTATTACCTCTTGTGTTGTTGATAGATTAAGACCAAAAAAAGTAAATTATTAAACAAGTAAAATTATGTTTGGTAATAGGTTCAAGTACATTGAAACACAAAATATATTTTTTTTTCAATAATCATATGATTTAAGAGTGCATCATTTTTTAGGTTCGGGATGTATTGAGAGGAACTGTTGATTTTTCTGAAGTTTTAGCTGATGATATAAATCCTTATTCCATTGTTTCCAATGATATTGCTAAAGATTCCAATAAAGTATCTTCATCTGATGGCCAAATCAAGAAGAAATGTGATAAGTATATCAACGATGAAAAAGTCAAAGACGAAAGATTTGAAATATTAAACGATGAAACTGTGTGTGCTCCAATGGATAATAGTCATATGTTTGCCAAAAGTACTATTAATGAACTAGAAGGTGAAATTGAAAATAACACTTGTCTCTCATCAATGACAGCACAAAACACACCTGTTGAGCATGGTGCTGAAGATTCAAACTCTATTAAAAAGGGAAACTGGATATAGACTTATATAACTAGTCTTCAATCACTAATTTTGTGATTTGAATACAATAAGGATGAATTTTCTTTCTTCATCCAAGTGAATTGTGATATAACTATTTCAAAGAGTATTTTTAAACTTTATTCATGATGAGCTTCTCTGGTAGTATTCTAGTATTAGATATATTGATGTGTTGCAAGAATTGTTTTACTCATTTCAGGATGCTAAGGTTTTTTGCACATTATTAAATTTTCTAATTTCTTTTCTTCCATAAAACTTTTCTATTTTAAAGGACTATGCTCACATGTTTTTTTGTTTTGAAGTATTATTTCGTATATGATTATCAAAACATTGTTTTAGGAGACAGTCAAAGCACTGGATGTTCTACTTGTCAGGGCAAAAATCCCTAATGAAGATTTATTGATTTTGTGTTTGTAAACACTGTGAAAGAGTATTGTTACTTTCTTGGTGTCAAATACCTCAACTGCATTTTCATAATTAAAATCAAAATGTTTGTTGTGCCATACTAATTTTTTAAATAACATTTTTTATACATGGTTGTTTTCTTTCTCCTTTCATACAAGTGGTTGTCTATTCTTTTAAAATTATCCCAAATACAGACCTCAAATTTAAAGCCTAAACCCAATTAAAAAAAGCTGCCCATAATAAAGTAAATTATTTCTGGAACAAATGTCTTGAGGCAAAATAAAATAAACTATGCAAAATCCTTGAATCAAAGGTGGTAAAGATACACTACATTCGTGATATTGATTTTTTTTTGTTTCAAAAGATAATTTATGCTATTTTGAGCTTTTATCGTTGTAAAAATGGGTATTTTAAGACTGGCAAATCAACAGAAAATTTTTCTTGTTCTTCTGTCTATTTTCTTAATGCTAGATTTACTAAATCAAATTTTGACCGTATTTTAAGGTGTCAATGCAGTTGTCAAATTCACATGAAATTTGCTATCTTTTTGTGCTTTTTGAGTGCAAATTAAAATGGGTTAAGAAATACCAAATTAACTCATTTGTTTCAATCACTTTTCTGTTAAATTAAATTGAATTTAGTGACAAATAAATAATTCAACAAAACACGTTTTTCAATTATATCAAATATATTCATTGATATATCTTTGAGCTAAACTTTAAAAAAAATGTTAACTGGTTTTAGAAACATTAAATTTTTGTCAGCTCATTCTCTATCTTGCATTATTTTTTATATGAAATGATGCTATATATTCACTCCTGTTTTAATTGTTTAAAAATTTAATCAGCAATCTTCAAATTGGTCGTTTGTGTATCAGTAAAGTTATACATTGTAATTAAGTAATGGTTTTGCCCATTTTAAGCTTAAGAGTTTATAATAAATTGCATTTTTTTAGTAGATTTAGATAATTTTTTGGTTCAAAAAGACAGATCAAAAGGTACATTATTGTTGCTTTATATCGATGAAATAAATATTGTGCCCATAACTAAAAATATTCAAATGAGAAACAGATTAAATACAAATAGATAAAAAAAAGCAGCCTTTGATTAGATAAATATTTATTCCTTTGAATGCAATTGAATATTGAATAATGCAAGTGTAAAAAAGTATAAAATGCTATTTTTTTTTCTAGCTAATTAAAATTTTTACAAGATAAAACGAAAATATACACAAAACTTTCCTGTAAAATATAATATGGTCCAAGAAAACTGATCAAGTGCCTAATTAATTTAGAACCTGTGCATAAAATTACATGAAACTAATCTAATATTAAAGTTGGGTTTTAAGTTCATGTGAATAACTATCTGTAAGATGTGTTAATGGCTCAAGTTTTATACCATATCTATATTTTTGTGATTTATTTTCTACCAAGTTCCCACCTCCTTAAAGATTAATGTATGTTTTATAAAGTAATCACATAATCAATGTACAAGTCATCAATTTTTTTGTTTTCCTAATAACATTTTGTGATAAGTGCGTTTAAGCAACTAGTGGTTTGCCGAAGTGTATGGATGATATTGTAGTCCTCTATATGTATGCTGTTTATCAATGTTATTTATACTCATATTTTTTTTCTTTTTGTGTTATGTGTTTTTTGAATATGTATTTTCTCATCTTGATTAAAAAATGTTATTCATACTACAAACTGTTCATTTCTCTTTGAAGTGTTTGTTAATCTTTTTAAAGTTTTAAATATACTGGGTTTTGTGCAATTTTAATTTTATTGCATTAATACTTCATGTTTATACTTACATTTTTAAATATTATCTGGGACATTTTTATCCAAATGCTACACAACTTGATCTAATTAACCAAACTAGTTCGAGATTTATAATCCTGTTTAATTTTCTGTTACGAAAAACCGTTTTCTGAAGATTTCCTTAGCTGTCTGGAAATATTTACTCAAACTAATGGTTGCTTGGATGACATGGTATTGTTTAATATTATAAATGCTGTTCAATGATATTAGAAGCCCGTTGTGTTGCTCCAGTGTAACGTTAATTAAAAAAATATCAATATTAGCATTTATTGAACAATTTTTTTAACAAATTGTAGTGCATGTGATAAACTGAAATTAGATAAGAAAATAGAAATAAAATTAATTATTAACTTAAAAGGAAATTACAAATTTATCTCTACAAGGGACAAATTGCTCTATTTTTATTGCTTTTATAAGAAACTGAATTTGAGATGCGTTTTGTTGAAGGGAATTGTGGAATAATATCTGTTTATGTGATGCATTCTAGTATATAGTCTAGATTAATGCTATTTTAGTGTCACCTGTGCAATTTTAGCTGTTAAAGATTAGATATTTTTATGTAATGCTGCATGGGGAGCACCTTAAAGTTGAATGACTTCCATTGTTATGATGATACACTGATGGTAAATTTAGAGAAACTTAGTTCATTCGCAAAAGCAGTAAAACTAGAGTGAATAGTATGCTTAGATATCGGTAAGATCAGTGATAAACGATGTTTTCTGCTTTTAGTGTCATTGAACATATGAATTAAATGTATAGAACTTTAAGTCTTGCTTACTTAATGTCCAAATTATTTTTTGTCTGGTGCCAATTCTCGATTTGCATGTATTTAAAATTTTCCCAAATCCTTTTCCAAGTTAAAAATTCTTTTGTTATAAAAATATACTTTAATCATGACTTCTGATTCTATCTGGCATGTGACAAATTAAAATTGCATGCTTTGTGGTCATTAAAAATTGCATTGTCTCTTGAAGTGGATTCAAGTAACTCCACCCTATTGCTGGAGTTATAGTCAATTTTTATGCTGTAGGAACAATAGCTGCATTTTTTAAACTGTCGGACATACTTTAGTACAAGACCTGAAAATAAAAAACGTTGAACATGTGACAGTTGCATTTTGATGATTTGGAGGTTTCTTTCCAGAGTCATCAAGATTTCTACTAGGATAACTAGACAGTCTAGATGCTGGGACGCTAGAAACAGGTTTCGTACATTTGGAGTTGGGATGAGTCTGGTGAGGTTTTGGTGAATTTGGCTGTGGGTGGTTTGAGCGACGATAAGTGATATACCCAGCTCAAATATCTGGTGTACCGATTGTTGCCAAAGGCGAAAATAATAGCATTGAGAAAACAGGCCGCTTCTCGTTTCTAAGGCAACAGACTGCAGCAGTTCTCGTGATAAACAGTATGCCGTGTTTTGAGAGCAATGACAACTCTTTTGTTTTGGTGTTTTCGAAACAACTGAAAACGAACTTGAATATGTTGTGTTTGTTCCTTCACTTCTAAAACTCTACTGTCTTTCCTGGCACTTCTCGTTGTATTGATCTACTCTGATTAATTACCTACCTACCTGACGCTTCTTAGCTCAGTTGTTAACCTCGTCATTCAGCCATTTTTCGAAATTATGATGTAATCGCATCTTTCCCTTCGGGATCGATCCAGGAACGTTGTCAATAGTCTATTGCATTGCTCAGTGTGCCAAATTCAATTACATGTCAGATGTCACCTAAGCAGACGTGGATCCATGACTGGTTTTGCCCACTGCGTGCTAGCAACCATACACAAGAATCTACATATCCACTAGTCACGTGGCTGCACTGAAAACTGACATTGTTGGCTCATTTGGCACCTTATCGCTTTGTTTGGTGATAAACCGTCTTATGACAGGATAAATGCGTGAATGCGCACTTCTATAGAATGGCCACAAAAATGTTAAAATTCTCAAAATTTAGCTCTAAGTCTAGCGCACCAATCAATGGATGGACGTCTTCTCCCATGCCATGGACCAATCAGATGATGAATCTTCATTTTTCACCCTACAGTAAAAAGTAGTTTAAGGGTCACGTTACTACTAATTTTAGTCACATGATCCTGGGAACTTGAAAATATTCAATTGCTTTTACTCTACTTTTACATTTCCTCTTCTAGAAACCTGCGAGTTGTTGGCGATACAAATTCGATTCCTCCCTAGGTGTTTTTTAGAGGAAATATAAAAGCAGAATGAGCAATAATAACCTTTTTATGTGCCCAGGATCATGTGTGCCTAAAACTGGTAGTAATGTGACTGTCAGACTGCTTTCTTCTGTTGGGTAGAACCTGAGATTCATCTGATTAATCCGCGGGCCGGGAGACGTCCATTAATTGATCATATGATTGTCAATTTTTTAGAGCTGTCACGTGCAGCGCCGGGCCTAGCCCTTGATCAGGGTAGAGCGAGATTGTCTTTCGGCGCCCTTTGATGGACGTTTTCCCATCACATAAATTGAATTTCAGTTTATGTTAAATAAATAATATTTACCAACTTTTTCAAAAATCCACTTTTATTGCAAGAATCAACACTTATTGAATTTAAATTAAATTAAGTAGCTCTAATTATTACACTCCTGCTTCTTTAACATAAACAAAGTTCCACCGCTATATAATTAAATTAGTATTTGGTGCTAATTTCAATCAGTCACTAAATAATAAAATATGTTACCTATGTTGGTATTGTAACAACATAATTAAAAGAAAACACGATATTACGTTTGTTATATCGATCTTAATTTACATTAATTTATGTTTGTTTCTTGTGTATGTTTTTATTAGTTTTAATTTGCTAAAACTACGCTCACTTTTGGCGACACTTACTGGAATAGTTTGTAGTATCCGAAAGAGGCCAGTCCAAGTGTTTTGGAAACAAACCACACCAATCATTTTGTTCAAGAAATAGAGAACATCTTTCGGTTGGCATTGGGTCTGTCTCCAAGAAATGCTTCAGTCTTAGTATTTCTTAAGCCAGGTCCGCTCCAGAAATATCGCTGTGTGAATCATGTGTCAAAATATCATGTGCAAATTTAAATATGATTGCTCCAATTTGTCTTATCAACCGGTCGCTTTAAATCATACGAGAAACACCAACTTGCATTAAATTTAGACATCCGTTAAAATCGTATTTCCAGCGAATTTACAATTGTATCTATCAAAGGATAGAATATGGTGGTCTTAAAATTTTGTCCTGAGTCTATTGGAGTTTCATCTTGAGATTCATAGTCAAACATTCTTTTTATTCGGTTTTTTGTTTGTTGAAATACTGGTGAAATTTCAGCTTTTTCGGCAATTTCTTTTGCTATGATTACAGCTGATGCGTAGCCTGTATCCCTTAACAAATTGGCGACATTTGTGTAATAGATTCGTTACATTTAACAAGTCAGTCGATTCTGATTGCAAGGATTTGCTAACAATATTTATTTGGTACAGTAAATCATACCAAATCACAAGAATGAGCAAAAATTCATATTGATCCATTAGGGCGAGAGACCTGGCTTCTGAAGCAGCAACGGAGTCGGTACTTTCCTCGTATTGTTCTTGTAGCGCATCTCACTTCAGTATATTAATACTTAACTTGAAGGCTTGAGACTGCTTTCCCAACGTGTCGCACAGACTTTTTTAATGTGAGGACTTCTGTATGTTTTGAGATTACTTCCCATCTTTTTGCGGAAGAGGAGAAAAAACAAACAGCCATTGGATAACCCCGAACAACGACACTGATTTAACTGAAGTTTTAGTTGTAGCGTCAGAAACAACCAAGTTTAAGCTGTGACAGCCGAAAGGATTTAAAAAAGCCATTGGAAATTCTGTGGTAATACGGCTTTGGGCGCCTCTTTGGTTCCCCACCATAATGTCGCCATTGTTGTAGCCTTGGCCCCTGCAATCATGCGTCTAAATCATGTTTTTTTTATCACCATCCCAGAAATAAACCTGAGACCCTGGCCACTGGACTCAATCGCGCCATCACTGGATGCCATTAAAATTTTTTTTTCATTTGTCGCCCCTAGCCACCTGACGCCTAGAGCGACTGCTCCTCTCGCTCTACCCCCAGGGCCGTCGCTGGTCACGTGACTACTAGTCGATATGCTGATCACACTTTTAAAAGCTTCTCTCAATAGTAATGCTCAGTCTACTTATATTTCACACCTACGGTGCATTTCTATCTTGTGTTTGCAAATTTGTGTATATAGTATCTACAGGGTGATGCATAAGTCAGTATACAATTTCAACGCACTACGTAACAGTGACAATGTAAGATATTTTATGTTACCTGTAACAGAAGTGTAGGTGAATGTTTCAAGTTTTTTAAGAGACAGTCACAGATGTTTTATGTGTGCACCCTTAGTCACACATCGAACCGGTAACCCATTTCTGTCCAGACGCGTATTAGGGTATCTGAAGCAAGCAAGTGCAGTGATTTTGGTTGCGATACGCTGTTTTAACTCCGCTAGATCAACAGGAAGAGGAATGTTAAATACGTTATCCTTTATATAGCCCCAAAAGAAAAATGTTACATGGTGTTAAATTAGGGCATCTGGGTAGCCATTGGGTTAGTGGCATGCTGTAGTCGTCGCTTCATCCAATCCATCCGTGAAGAAGATATTAATGGAGGTAATGTCACCTGACTATATCCATCCAATTGTGCTCCATCCAATTGGAGAATAAAGTTTTTAACGACAACTGCCGATACACACACTCAGTCGTCCTGGCTTTGGAACTTTACACAAACCGCACGTACTTTCAAATTTTTTAAACCAATCGTTAATGAATTTTCTGGTTGAAGGTTCTTTTCCAAATCGTGATCGAAAATGCCGTTGCACACCGGTGACAGATTCCGTTTTGGCTCAATTCAAGAACAAAACGCCTTCTCCACTGCAGATCCAGCCATTTCCACTGACTAGTCACGTGACAAGCTTGTTATCGCTTACGCCACTTCGCTCTGGAGGGGGACACAAACTTTGTGTATACCTAGCTAACAGTTTGCATTTGGGTACCGTGTCTTAAACTGTTTGTGTGTTACAGCATCTAGAAAACTATACGTATTTATGAATCCCCCTGTATTTACTTGACATTGTCATGTGTTTAGCGTACTTTGGTCAAATGGGATGATTTGTGCTCCAGATAATGGTTAGACCAACTGCAACAGTGTGGAGTCATTTCACATCAGAGTTTGGTCATGGCAATAAAAAGACTGCTAAATGCAGGTATTGCCACAAGAAGTATCTGGTACCAAACGCTACTAAGTTGGCAAAGCATTTAGAAAAATGCGTTAAAAAATCCAAAATAATGTCTTTCCCTATATATTCTTTGGCAGATGCTGATGAACCTTCAGTTATTGTGGGATCCCAAGAGGTCATAACGGACGTTGAAACTATGTATATGGATCCAGGACTATCAGAATCTACAAATAGATCCTCTTGATATTGCGTTTTTTTTTTTCAGCTATTAACCCTCATAAAAGGGATACAAGTGCCGGTGCCAAATTGAATCATCAGTAAAGTAGAGAGTAAATTGTAACTGCTTTATATAAAGAAAATATGAAATGTTTACAAAAGTATTGATATATTTTATACATTTTTTATTGATATATTATTTTATATTGATATATTTTTTGCTGCTAGGTCTCGGAACAAAACCATCACATCAACATTCATCTGGATTTGGATATAAATGCTGATGTTAATACAATAAAAATAAACCGATATTTATCCTCAAAAAAGAAAATTTTAATTTTATTGAAACAATTTTCCAGGTTGTAGTTTTATATATATATGGGGTTTTTTCTTTATTGTTTTACTTAGCATCAAACCAAAAGAAGCCACACAATGTGAAAAAATGGTTGGTTTAGTTTATTCCCAATGTTCCCCATAGTTCCGTGTTTATTCCCCTCTTCCAAAATTCCCGGTTTTTTTGCATCACTACTTACAACACGTCGATCCTCTCGGTCCGGTTTCTCTACGCCTTCCTGAGCCTGGTTGACACTTGCATGTCCCTTGTATCCATCGCTACCAACCCAACAACGTGCAATAGTAATATCACTGCAATCAATGTTGCGCATTCCGTCGATTAGACCATTCACCTTCTTGTGGATGCAAATGACCAAATTTTCAAAATAGTTTGAGTATGCGCCACACGCATGATACAAACACGCTGAATACCGGGGCATAAAAAGACATCCAGTAGACTAGACATCCAAAGACTCGGCCTTTGTCAAACTTTTCCTGTTGCTTAAATTGCTTGCGAACTTTTTTCCGAGGCATAACTCAATGAGAAGCGATGTAACCAACACAGCAGTGTGAGTTGAAATAAATTTGTTGCGCTACTGGATGTCTTTTTATGCCCCGGCTTTCAGCGTGTTTGTATCATGCGTGTGGCGCATACTCAAACTATTTTGAAAATTTGGTCATTTGCATCTCCAACGCAGATGTACCACACCTCCAAATTTCATTTATACTGGTCTACTCCTTCCAGGTACAACTTTTTTGCCTTAGAGTGTAATTTTTGTAGAGATAAAAATCAGAAACCAGAATTTTTGGGCACTGGGGCCTAGGACTCTAGCTACGCCACTGATTATCATAGTACCTTAAAATATTTAAAAAATAAATTCAGTGAAAGTCCAAACGTCCGGCATTCTCTAATAAACAAATTAAAATATGGAAAAATTCTGGACGAAAAAAATTGTGATCAATAAACCTAAAGCAAAAACGACAAATTTTTATGCGTTGACCCTACAAGTTGTTTAGACAAGATATCTCTAATCAAAATCTGACTAATGTGCTACTGACGCGATATGTCGTCATCAAGATATTGCCCGATTTTCATGATGGCTTGATCAAGATCTGATCAGTTTTTGCTAGTAAGGAGATTCCTTGTCGAGATAATCACCAGGAGTGTTAAACAGAGGGAGACGTCAATTTCTATTTTGACGCCTGATTTTCACAGCAAAAAGTCGAATCGCCTGCTACAAAGTCTACAGATGTCCATCCCTTTGAGCCTTAAATGGTTCTTTTTAATGATGATACTTTTAACACACTCTTCTAGCCTACCACATGCTTCTTATTGAGGCTAGCATACAATACAGATCATATGCGCAGTTGTTCCTTGCGCATGGTCTTTTCTCATTCCCACGACTGACGCCAATCTCTAAGATAAACGTTTGGATAACCCTTCATAGAAGTCAGTGTTGGGCGGAATTGGACTACTTGAACTCCTTTTTCAACCCTCCAAGTGTTTCAACGAGGTAACTCGTCCAAAATCTGGTCAATTTTGCTAATGCAAGATGCAAAACAAATTGCCCCTTGCCCAGAATTGGTGTCAGTTTGGAACAGGATTTTGCACCAGAAGCTGGACACTACAGGACAGTTTACGACGCGAAGATAAACCACCAAGAGGGTTCACTTAAGGCTATTAATGATTTATGTTGTATTGTCTGCGGAATTGAGGCAATAGCAACTGGAAAATATAATTTGTTTTCTAATGTTTTCTGCTGACTTTTAATATTGTGTGAAGCTAAGCATAAGATTTTTCTGTTTCGAATCTAATCTCGGCATCCCTAGTTTATGCTACAAATTATTACAATTAAACGTATTTCGTTCTGAGATGTTTCATTTATTGACAGGAAATAAAAACAAATTATAAACACAACATTAATAAATGAAATGTATTTTTATTAAATGCAACCTTTGCCATTCTCAATAAAATAAAAGCACACATGGTTAAATAACTTAGAGACAAGCTCACAATGGAGTTTTGCAATGCATTATCTTGCTTTGATTCGTCAAACCAAAAGAAGAAAAAATTAGGCAAGCCACACATTGATTCAACATGTGTCGTGCGACACTAATTTTTCTGAAATACGCATGCGTACCGACATGTTTTCTGTAGAGAAACAGGGTATGTATGCACTTGTTCGCATGCTGCTCCAGTGTGTGGCCGGGCTAACAAGTCACACTTTTCATGCATTTTTAGGACAGAATTAAGAAATCACAGATAAATACAATGTATTATTATTTAATACACTCTGGAACTCAGTAACAATTGCATTTAACAGATAAGGAATTGAGAAATGCTTTGGTTAATGTCTTAAACAATCACATTTCTTTGTGTCAAAGGACTTAAATTACCTGAAGAGAATTTTGTCCAAATTCTGATAAAAAAGCCCCCCCCCCCTCCAAAGGTCTTCTGTTTGAAATTTTCATGATCAGTAAGAACATCTTTAGAAAATGTGAAAAGATAATATTAACTTTCGAAGGAGCATTTAGAATTTAAAACTAAGTAACTTTAATAAATTGAGATTACATAAAATAAAAATTAAGATATATCTGTGTTTACAATACCACAAGATTTAATGAATAGCAACCAAGAAAAATTAACTCTATAAATTAAATGTATACAAATTAAGAAACGCTTAATTTCACAATTTCAAAACGTTTTAGCAAATACCTGACTGATTCAAGCATTTTCGAACACTTATCAAAAGGTAAAACACTTTTAAAGCAAACAAAATAGCAAAATGGTAAGTGGTTGCTTTTCAAAATTCGTAAGTTTTGAGATACATGGCACAATATTTATATGTACATGTGTAATTTTACTTAAGTGAATAGTATTAAAAATGTACTCACGTATAAATACACAAATATATATTTGGTTATTTTGATTACTTTATAGAGATATATTAGAACCAGGTTGCATGGAACAGATTGTTTTACAGTAAGTTAAAAAATGAAAATATAGTAACGTATATTTAAAATCTGAGGTTGGGAATCGTTAAAGCATGCTTACATTCTACTAGACATTTATTTTCTACCTGATTTGTAGCTAAAGGATTGCCAAAACAATTTCTTTAAAATTTAGAATTTTAGATTAATTGAAAATAAATGTTTACAATGTTATGTACATATTTGTTAAGTTGAGTAGAAAGTTAAAGTGTATGGATATCTTGAGGTTTTAATTACTTGCTAAATGGTCATGTTCTTTATAAATAATTTTTGAATATTTTAACGTTTAGCCAAATGGTCATGTTCAATACAGATAATTTTTGCAATAAATTGAGTGTGTCCTATTTCCTTTAACTTCTATTTTAGCATTAAACTTATATTAAACGATCAATATTCTTTTTTTGTTAATACTTGATATTTTAAGTGTGGACTTAGTAGTTAAGTATTCCAAGATAAAAATTACTGTTTTTTGTAAAGCATATTTTCGGATTGTCAAATATTGATTTTACCTTAACAAAAGCTTCAATCAGCGTGCCTTCCGTCAGTAAAGACATTATAATGTTATGTGAGCATGGAAGGGGCATCAATAAACAATTAGTGATGATCTTACAGCACACGAACCGGTTTGATGACCATCAGTAATTATTTTGATCACACTGGCGGGTTAACAACGGTGATCATCATGCATCATCAGTCTTAAGGAGGTTTCAGAGATGTCATGCATCATCATTTTTAAGTAGGTTTCAGAGACGTCACGAAGATTTTTAAGTGAAAAACCGGCCTTATGGGTTAAAGTTAAATTTAACAATCATATGTTTGGGGACAAAACGTTTCCTATTACCGAATTTTAAATTCCTTTTTGAAAAATATCAAGTACATCGTTGAGAGGCTTTTTCTGTCAAGCTAAAGGCTCATTTACACTTGCACATCCATCTGAATTCACCATATGTATTCAGGTCTATCGAACCAATGAGCAATGGGAACAAGATTGATTGACAGGTTTAAACACTCACGTTCGCATCGCTCCTTGGCTCGACGGATCTAAATACCAAGAGCGGATTAGAGCTGACATATTAAGTGTAAATGAACTTTAAATGTAAGCTATGGTAGTGCTTTTGTGGTGGAACTTCTAGTACGTATTCCGGGAGTGACATCCCTTGGCGTGTTTTCGAGTACGATATCGCCAACAGAAATTCTCCATACCACAGCCAACAATGAATTCCGTATTGATATATGATAATTATGATTATTATAATTATTGATTATATTAATTAATCAAAGCAGATTAGATTAAACACCGAATGTCACCAAAATGGCGAAAATCTATTTTTTAAGGTAACTCCAATATGAATCATACTAGAACATTTGACTAACATGAAGTAAAATTCCCGTCTTACGCATGGTTTGCGCGCTTGTACTGAAAATCCCTCTCATACAAAACAGAAAAATAAATTCGCTCGTTTAAATAATTTAGTGTTTCAATCAACATTTTTACACAGTTTTTCACTTTTGAAAAAGGCAGTTGGATGATCTGTTCTGTTCAATGCCTGGTTAAGTTTTAAGTTAAGTAATTCTAACACCGATTATTATATTAGAGATTCACAGATGAGCTCATTATTTAATCCTAATTCATGGAAAATTGTCTAGTTCTGTACATGAATTTTTTAAAATTAATTATTGAATTTCCTCGATGAATTATTTTCCTTAAGAAAGGCCTTTTTGGAATCGAGTTTTAATACTTTTCAGTTTTTTCTCAATCACGACTCGAAAGGGAAGTGTCAACTCCTAAACGTGCTACGTATATCGAGAATATACTTTATTTTCTGATAATCGTAAAAGGAATTATTTCACGATTTTGAACGCTTTAACAGCTCCAGCAGAAAATTGAAGGAATTTAGGTCAATTATATATTTGGTGAATGACGTTAGCTTTTGAACTACATAGTACATACATTTTGATTCACGTTTTGCTTTTACGCTTAACGATATCGATCGAGAGGGTATTTCAGTTGTTTCGCGATAAATATTCCTTGAAAAGTAGCCTAATAAACAAAATGAAATTGCTTACATGAATAAAATGGAAGTTTGCAAAAATTTACACGTTTTTTTTTATCGAAGGGCTGGTATAAATTTCTGTTTAAGCGCGTTTGAACGTAATTCAGAGAGCAAAATTGGAAGGTTCATGGCAAATTATCAGTTTTTTACCTTTAGTGTTTTAGTACCTTTTTTACAGAATTAGTTAAGGTGGAAAATATGGAAAGAATCGATTCTCTCTGCCGTTATTCTAACAGTGGTCCTTTAATCAGTTGGTGGAATGGTTGCCAGACTTTGGCAATGAATGTTTATGAAATGCAACATGGTGCGTCAGTCATGAATCTGAAATGTACTTGGGAGTAATTTTGCAAGCACAATGATGAGGTGCCGCCACAAAGCCCCATTGGGGAGTTCGGTAAGGATCATCCACTCTTCTGTAGTACATGTACATCCATCCGTATCGTTCAGTGCATTCGCTTTCATACCTATAAAACAAAATGAATGAATAGTCTGCGGGGTGCTTCAACGATACATAGGTTTGAATGTAGTGTTTACCACAAGTCAGTCACAAGAATCAGATGAAAAACAAAGCAAATTAACAAGCTGTGTCGGATGATTTAACGATTCATAGGTTTAAATGCAGTTCAGGAAGAGTCTGATAAAAAACAAAGCAACTGAATCATCTGTGTAAAATCGATGTGTAAGTGTAAGTGGAGTGTTTTCCATCAGTCCGAGAGATGAAAAACAGAGTAAATTAACAGTCTGTGTTGGGTAATTCAGCGATGTATAAGTTTGAATGCAGTGTTTTCTATTAAGTCACGAAGAGTATTGTGACACTCAAAGTGCATTAAGACCGCGTAGGATGTATATTTCTCCATTGCGACATTAATATTCAACTACCAACTAGGGATGCGACATCGACAGCAAAACATCGATGTTTTGAGACATCAATGTTCAAAATTAAAACATCGATGTAGATAATATATCGTCCCAAAAACATCGATGTTTTTAAAATTCAGGGCATTTAAACTTTTCCTCCCATTTCTTAAAACTGGTTTAGCAACCTAGTGATGCAACATCGACAGCAAAACATCGATGTTTTGAAACTTTGATGTTCAAAATTAAAACATCGATGTTGATAATACATCGCCCCAAAACCATAGATGTTTTTAAAATTCAGTGTATTTAAACTATTTCCCAAATTTCTTAAAACTGGTTTAGCAACTAGTGATGCGACATTGGCTCCAATGCATCGATGTTATTTTATAAAACATCAATGTTTTGAAAACATTGACATCGATGTCGAATCTCAATATATCGTTCAACAATATCTGATCAGTTTTGCTGAAGACGAAATGCCGAGGTCAGATAACCACTAGGAGGGTTAAAGCAGCAGGTTAAGTTTCTTACAATGAAATCAATACATGTTGAATGCTTGACCGTAACCTAATAGATAAAGTGCAAATTAATGCAAAAGAATGTGAGATTCTTATATAACTTGGTGAATGATTCAAAAGGAACTTGAGATTCTTATATTTTTATGTACATATATACTCTAGTTTTATGATGTTTGGACCATTACTTATTAGACAAAGAGTATATTTACGAAAAAGAAATTTACAATATTAACTTTTGTATACTTGTATATTGAGATTTATGTTTGGCCATTACTTATTATATTTAAATTTATGATATTAAACATATATGCAAAAAGAATTCTAATGTTTTTTATATACTTATATAGTAGCTTGAGATTATGTTTGACCATTACCATTATATCAAGAGCAAATTTACGAAAAAGAAAGGCTTAGATTTTTATATACTTGTATAGTTTGGTGAATGATTGGTCATTACTTATTGGGAAATTATGAAATAAAAGAGCTGTTATTTTTATACTCACAATGGCGATATGCCTATACAGGGTCCTGTTTCGGCGACGCATCTATAGGAGAAAACATACTGTTGTACGTTATCTTGTATTACTTCCACTTCATTGTCATAAAAGTCATGAGTACTGTTGATTTGTTCCCACAATCGGTTCGTTTTGCAAATCTCTTCAGCAGGAAAACTGGCTTTACTCTTTTTCTGAACAGGTTTTTCTTCGTGACTCTGATCAGAGGTATTTTCGCTCAGGTATCTTTTACGCTTAGAAGAGGTGCGACTTTGCTGTGAGATAAAACAAACATTTCAAAATCACGATTTCTTAAAAAAATTAGGAAAGAACATCATCTGTTTCATCTTAAGAAGATACGATTAGGTCAGTACCTAACCATTCACCTACCACTTATACTTTGCAGCGTTGGGAGTAACCCACAGAGTAAATATAAAAGTAAAGTGAGCAATGGATAACTTTTTCATGCGCCCAGGAACACGTGACCAAAACTAGCTGTAACTTTACTTTTCGAAACGAACATTCATCTTTCTGATTGATCCACTGGACAGAAGACGCCTATCCATTGATTCATCGTTTGAATAGTCTGCTCGGCGTGGTACTACACTGGCGATTGCATCACTTTGTCGCCACTCTAATAAAAATGCGAATTCACGCGTTTACCCTGCATAAGATGCCGTATTGCCAAAAGAGGCGATAAGATGCCAAATCGACCAAAGTTAATTTTTTAGAGCAGTCACGGGACTACTAGTCGACATTGACGTAATCAACTAAGCGACATTGACGTAATCAACTAATTTTTCAAATCGATTGATGAATTAATTAAAATTTAAAACATGACAAAAGTTGTTCTGATGAGTGTAGAATTAGTCATAATCATAACTAAATCAATTACCACCACCCTAATCATAAATCCTTTAATCATTAGGATGCTGACACACGGGGAGATTGATGAAGCGCGACCCGGAATTTGCTTCTTCTTGTCACCTGGATGGAACTTTCAGAGCGATTCAGACCAATCCCGAGTCACGCTCTTCAAGTCGCTTCGTGTATCATCCGCTTAAGAAAGCAATAGGTTACCGAGATGGCGCTACTATAAATATCAGCTGAGTAGCGGATGGTCGACCGTCGCGCACGATTTGATGAGAAGCGATATCCCGTGTGACAGCATTGGAAATGCTGGTATTTACATTGTTCTTACCGTAATGGAATTAAACTCAAAATAAGAGTTTAGACTAAAGTAAACTCCGAATTCCAAGTTTTTAATTTTGACACATGTCACATATACAGGGTGATTCTATGGTCATGGGACAAACTTGGAGGGGTGGTACACCTTACTAAAAGATACATTTTTCGTATAGGAATGTATGGTCGGAAGTGAAGTGGAGGCACGAACACAAAAAATGAGACATGAACAGAAAAACATTGTTTATTTACATCATTGCAAAGGGCTTCTTTGCAGCAATGTTTACAGTAAATGCTCAAAATTGCGACCACCAACAGTATAACAAACTCGGTAGTTGTGATTGGCTGGTAATACTGTGGGTAGTGGGCAGTTGTGTGCCTGGCCATCCGTATTTGCGGGAAAACGTCATTTGCGACTGACCTGTGGGCCGTGATGGAAGATTTTACAAATACTGAAATATGCGTATGATGTACTGGCTAATGGGAACGCTACGGCTGTATCAGGAACGTTTTCCGAACAGGCGTATGCCGAACCACAAAATGTTTAAGCGGTTGCATCGGCACCTTTGTGAAAATAGTTCATTCATTGCCAGCTCTGATGGAAGAACTGGATCAAGTACTGTACGACATCCAAACATGGAAGAAACCATCTTGAACATTGTGGATGAAACAGTTCACACAAGTACAAGGGCTATTGCACGTCGTGTACATGTGAGTCAACCCACAATTTGGAGAGTCTTAAATGAAGAACGTTCACACCCATTCCATATTCAGATTCCAAGCGTTGCAGGCAAGTGATTACCCGCTACGCGTAGAATTCTGTCAATGTTTCTTGCAGCAGTGTGCGGTGCAGCCGGATTTCCCATTTTCTGTGTTATTGACTGATGAGGCGACTTCTACACAGGAAGGTGTTTTCAATGTGCACAATACTCACGCGTGGGCTACAGAAAACCTACACGCTATACGTTCACATGAACTCCAAAACCGCTTCTCTGTGAATGTTTGGGCTGGTGTTGTGAACGATTTCCTCATAGGCACATATCTCATAGCAACGCGACTCAATGGCTCACATTATCGTATTCTTCTGGAAGAGGTTTTACCAGAATTGCGGCAAGATGTTGCGCGACTGTCGTTCATAATCACATGTGGTTTTAGCGTGATGGTGCGCCAGCCGATTTGGACGTGGTTGTCCGCAAATACCTGGATGCCAGTTTTGCGGTGCGATGGATTGGGCGTAGTGGACCAGCCCGATGGCCACCCCGATCGCCAGATTTATAGAGCATCGATTACTTTTTATGGGGGCATCTGAAGACCATCGTTTACGGAACGCCAGTTGACTCAATTGAGGACCTCGTTGCCATTGCGGCTGCAAGCGTGGGCCAAATGCCTGGCATCTTTGGAACTGTTCGCCAATTACTCCTTCGACGCTACCAAGCATGTGTTACTGTTGGTGGTCGCAATTTTGAGCATTTACTGTAAACATTGCTGCAAAGAAGCAGTTTTCAAGGATGTTGTACATAAACAATGTTTTTCTGTACGTGTCATTTTTTGTGTTCGTGCCTTCACGCGTCACTTCCGACCATACATTCCATACGAAAAATGTCTCTATTAGTAAGCTGTACCATCCCTCCAAGTTTGTCCAGTGACAGTAGAATCACACTATATACGCATGCCGAAAATTATGGGGAAATAACATTTATATAGGTGTGAGCTTTAGCTTTTATATAAAACCTTATTTCATTGAAATACATATAAAAGTTATTCCTGCTTTGGCATTCAAAAACCCAACTGTATTTTTCAAAAGTAGAATCAATAGATCCATCGAAAAACAATACGTTTTTCAGTCCAGTAGGCAGTTGTTCTGAATTATAATTAATTATTTTTATTTTAAACTAATTCGGAATATTGTAAGAAATTAGTTGTCACAAATATGTCATTAGTTATCACAAATAGATGGCGTCACGAAAAGAAATAAAATTCTCACAAGCCACACATTGATTGTGATAAAACATCTGACACGCGCATGCGTAGTCATTTGAAAAGACGTTAGAGCGCAAGCGTAGTCATTTGAAAAAACGTCGGAGCGCATACGTAGTCATTTGAAAAGACGTCGGAGTGCATACGTAGTCATTTGAAAAGACGTTGGAGCGCATGCGTGTCTCATCTTTTGAGTGTGACCAAATCAATGCGTGGCTTGTTTTTGATACCAGTTACACTCACTTGTCTTGTCGATTGGGAAGGTGAACCAATATTAGGATCTATGGTTGGTCGTCCCTTTCCAACCCAGAGATACCTCTGATGTAGAGCTGGATGATGACGTATGTGGTCATACAACGCTTTCATACGTTGTCTCAAAAGTGCATATTGAGTCTCTGATAGTTGAAACTCTGGCCGCGAGTCGATCTCTCGAAGCATTTCTTCTGTGTAAGCTGCAACACAAAAAGTGTATTAAAGCTGGTTCGCTTAGTCATTACTACTTAACCATATTTGTACAGAGGCCACTGTTAATTATATTGCTTGTTAATAAATTCAGCTACTTAATATATTCAAATTTCTACGATGAATTAAAACCATGTTGTCATACAACGCTCTTATATGTCGTGGTACAAGTGCATGTTGAGTTTGATAGTTACAACACTGGCCGCTCTAGTCGATCTTTCACGGAATTTTGACACGGTTCAACCAAAGACCATCACGTACACGGGGGTTGATGCTTGTTAAATATGTCGGGGTCTGTAATATATTCATGTTGGCGTGGAAGTTTAGGGAGTGGGGTGCCAGCTCAGGTGTTGCTCTCGTCATCAAACCATGGTTCAAAATTACGTATAGGTAACGTAATATCTTTTCCTTCGGGTTAGATCCCGGACCGTCACCAATTACCTGTTGTGTAGCTCTAGGGCGAAGTTAATTAAAATACCTTCCTACCTACCCTTCGGGATTGAATTTAATGTAGGTAGTCCGTCGTGTTGCTCCACGGAGACATTGATTAAACACCTGCCTACCTGAAACGATCTTTTTATTTGGATCCCTGGATAGGTAGGTATTTGATTAACATTGCACCGGATTAATACAACGTAATTTTGAACCACGTCAGACCATGAGGTCAACAACTGAGCGGGCACCCCACTCTTTAAACTTCCACAGCACCTAACGTAAAGATATTTGAGGTCACGACAGTTTTAACGTGCACCAGCCCCCTTTGTACACGACGGTCTTTGTCTGGACCTAGTTTCGAAATCCATACTTCCGGTTGTTTTTCTGTTAATCTTCCAACTAGGCTGTAAAATGTCCCTTCTGTGCCCTTCAAAATGTTTGAATTGGAATTATTTTAGATTATTTCAATTACCTTTGACCGGATCAATTATCATTTTATCAATTCGCATCTCATCCCGCCAGCAACGCATGCGTGAGTAATAGTCCCGCCTACCGTTATGCTTTCCAATTGTGTATTTATATATAAGTTTGGATTGCTTTATAATCATGAGGAGATGTCCGAGTAGAATTGATGTTTCTTCACAATACACTTAAGGACCTACTACATCTATTGATTGAAAGTATCTATGGATTCTTTCAACCTTTATAAGGATTCTATTGGTCATTTCTTTAAAATAGAATTCCTTGAAAAGATTATAATTGTATTTCCCTTGGAACAGAATACTTTGGAAAAAATCTATTGTTATTTCCTTGGAATAGAACCATCTGCAAAGATTCTTTTAGTCCTTTCCTTAAAATAGAAAGTCTTGGAAGGTTTTATTTGTATTTTCCTTAAAACAGAATTCCTTGGAAAGATTCTAGTTATCTTTTCCTTCGAGTAGAATCATCTGACAAGATTATGGTACTCCTTTCCTTAGAATAAAATTATTTGGAAAACATTTAATTTCTCCTTTCCTTTTAAAGATGTATTGGTCATCTCGGAAACTTCTTTGGAAAGTTGCCATGACATTTCCTGGAAATAGAATCCTTTGGAAATAGGCTATTGCTCCATACTTGAGTCACCTGGAAAGAGTTTCTATTGATTCCATCCTTAGAATAAAATCTTTTGGAAAGATTCTTTTGGCCAAGGTCAAAAATGGTTAGAAGTCATGGCAGGCAAAACTGCAGATTGCAGGGAGGAATTACGCGAACCCCTCGGAGGGTTAAGAACTTTTGTTTGGACATTGAAGGTAAAAATTTACTTACATTGAGAGTAAAAACAAGCTTTAAAAATTTACAATAGTGTTAGTTCGCAATTTCATATGTGCCATTTAACTTTCTATTTAGCCTCTAGATGGCGCCATGAGCAATTCGTATAACTAGCTCTCGTATCTACAGATTGAGGTTTTGATGACAACAGGTACAGAATTGAATGTCCAATTCAGAATTAATGAGCGGTGGACAAAACAAGCGCAAGTGGAACTACGATCTGGTTTGGTTGACCATATTTGACAGGACAAAAACGGGATGGGGATTATGGAAAATTCTGTTTTGCTGTGAAAACGACTAATATTTTCTCTACATCGTCGGTTGAACCTCTGTAACCTTTGAACCTCCGAACTTGTAACATGCTGTCTTTTCTGTACAACTGCTTTCCAATTTTTGCGTTTGACCAATAAAATCTTTCCAACGAATTCTATTCTAAGGAAAGGATAAATAGAATTTTTTCCAAAACATTCTATTCGGAAAGGGAGTAAGTAGAATTTTTCCAAAGTATTTTATTATAACAAAATGACCGATAGAATCTTTCGAAAGGTTGAAAGAAACCAAGGATTATTTACTGTCGTGTACGTTGGAGCTGGAGAAAGTTAAATCTGTAGGGGCCTCAAACGTTCTCACGTATGTGTGATGTGCAAGTTTAAAGTGTAAAGTGCGAGCTCAGTGTTGCCTCGTTATCTGACCGTGGTTCAAAATTTCGTAGCGATACACCGAATGGTTTAGTCCGGGATGTATCTCAAAGGGAAAAAACTCAGGACAATACCTCATAATTTTGAGCTACGTTCAGATAACAAGGCAACACCTGAGCTGGCACCACACTGTCCAAACTTACACACCCCGCCGACATGAGGATATTAGTGGCCATGGCAGATTAAACAGCCTCACGACGGTCTTCGGTTAGTTAGTATTTCGAACTTGTAACCTTAATCCACTACTATTCCAACCGGGCTACCGGGCCAATGTTTCTTAGAGATGACTATTGACACTCTCATGAGAGGGACTTTTAAGTGGAAACAAACCACACAAAATGCGAAGATTTTACTTCCACTATTCGAATGATACACATCGGAGTTATCTTAAAATGTACATTGTTGCCATTTTGGAAACGTATGTTATTTAATCTATTTGGTGTTGGCCAATCAACTACATACTTGCCACTGCATGGCAAGCCCGGCATTGCCCGTGCCAGTTGCTTTTGTGGGGTTGTCGGATTGTGAAGCTTACCAAATGGGAATATGTAGCCTATTGGATTACAGCCATAACAGAGTTGCACGTGGTGTTGTTTAGCTTCGCAAACCAAATGGGCGCTGCCCGTGACAGTTGCTTTTGTGGGGTTGTTGGATTGTGAAGCTTACCAAATGGGAATATGTAGCCTATTGGATTACAGCCATAACAGAGTTGGCCGTGGTGTTGCTTAGCTTCGCAAGCAAATGGGCGTTGCCCGTAACAGTTCTTTTCGTGGGGGTCACATTGCCCGTGGTGTTGGTTTGCTTTGCAAACCAAAAAATATCATTATTTAATTGAAAAATTATTTATTAAAAGAAAATTACAAACGTATAAGGTATCTATATGGTGTAAAATTTTCCGCAGATTTCAAATCCTTTAAAATTTTATTCTATCTTTAACGATCGATGAGATAGAAAAAAAACACTGATGAACACCAATGATAACTTTAATAATTTATTTTGCTTCACTCGAATCCGTTTCTCAGGAAATCAAAATGAATTAATCTCGAATCAAAAAAATGTCATTCGAATCTGTTTGCTACTATTCTCATTCATTGCGAATGTACGAAAGGTGAAAAAGTTTGCATGGTTGCAAAGGCTGACGTCAACCGTGACGTCACAGAGGGAGAAAAGTCAATATGCATATAGTTCTTCATTTCCGGAAGAAAGAACGACGAAAAAAACTTATTAAATTCACTTAAAACTAATCTAGATTAAATTTTAAAATTCGCCATGACCCAAAAATTGCAAAAAATTCGGACTACCTGAGTGCCAAATCCCATTACTGTAAGTTCCATTGATTCGGCAGGAATTTTATGTGCAGAAAAGAAATAAACAAACACTTCATTTTATAATAGACTAGCTACTTATAGTTGCCCGTGCCCGTGGTGTAAGTTGTTAATCTGGTGTAAAATTTTCCGCAGATTTCAAATCCGTTGAAGATATATTCAATTAAAAAATTATTTATTTAAAGAAAATCATATTTTTAGGTAACAGTCTAAACTGAAATTTTCCGCAGATTTCAAATCCGTTGAAATTTTTACTCTATCTTTAACGGTCTAGGAGATAGAAAAAGAACTGTGACTCCAGTTGAAAGATTTATTGTCTGGCTGGAAAATCATACCTCCACTCAAAATCAAAGCGGAATTTTCTCCGCGTTCTGTCGGATGAAAATAACGGCATGATTCCAAAGCCTGACGGCAAGGTCACGTGGGTAGAAAAGTCTAGTTTCCGGTGTTTCTTTCTCTCCGGTAGAAACGCGTTGAAGAACCCGTTGGAGAATAAAACTATTAAATTCATTTAAAAATCTTCTAGATTGAATTTTAAAATTCGCCACGAACCAAAAATTGCAAAAAATTCAGATTAACTGTGTGCCAAATCTGATTGTTGTAAGTGCTATAGATCGTCAGGATTTTGCGACCGCGAAGCAAACAGACAAACAGACTAACAAACACTTCCCTTTATAATAGCAGAGAAGAGATATATTCACTACCCTACAATAATGGACCGGACAGCAAGATGTGAAGGTATAAGGGAAACAAATATATGCTTTCAAACGAGGATAGTCTCCCATGTGCTAAATTACACTAGCAACCCTTCTGGGCATACTTTCAACAAGGTTTTGACACACAACTATGGGTATTTGTGTCCAATCCTGCTGCAAGAATGTCGCCAGCTCACCTGTAGATTTCGCACGTTGTTTCCTGGTCCCGAAACGTCTCTCTAACTCGTCCCACAAATGTTCTATGGGGTTTACGTCGGCCAGGGAAGACGTTTTACATCCATATCTTGATACTACAGCTTGATAGAGACTGCAACATGACATGGAGCGTTGTCGTCCTGGAAGTAACATTAGTCCATTCCATAAAATTGCCTGAGCGTAGGAAGAACCTGATTGTCCAAAATGTTCATGCAGGCGTTCAATTTACCAGGAACAACATGCAAAAGTCCCAGGCCATACCACGAAAAATACCCCCAAACAAGCACACCACCATCACCGAAATTGACAGTTGGAACGATGCACTCGGGTAACAGACGTTCGCCTGGCATTCGCCAAACCTAAGCACGTCCATCCGACTGGAAGAGCGTCTCTTGTCTCGCCATAAAATAGTTTTCCAGTGGTCCACAGTCCACTTGCGACGTTGCAAACACCAAGCTAGTCTGCCGGCTTTGTTGGATGGGGTGATTTTTGGTTTGTGTGCGGTAACACATCCGTGGATATTGATTGCGTGCAGTTCTTTCCGCAAAGTATTGGGGCGCACCGCAACCCTTGCTGCCTGTTTAAACTCACTGTTGATGATTTGGAGTTGTTTCTTGCGGTTCTTACGAACCTCACGCTTCCTGATCCCGTTCGGTCAGTTTAAGGGGTGCAGTTCGACCAACGTGTGCAGTTCGTGTCCCAACTCCCGTAGTCTTCCACTTCTTCATGACATCACCAACACTTGACCGTGGCTGTGATAATTCTACCGCAATTGCGAGAATAGAGTTGCCATTTGTGACAACCAACTGTAACACTTCTTTCAAAGTCACTAAGTTCCTTTCGTTTCGACATATTGTCAGAATTCAACACAGAACTAACGACGTTACCACTTCGTGTATCGTATTTAACCCTAGCAGGTCACGTGCGATCACTGGATTTGCATAAAATCCGATATGCTGTCGGATTTTACGCAAATCCGCAGGCTTCCTGTCCATTTTTGTAGGGTAGTGCATATATATAACGTTATATGCTGGAAAACGTTAAATCGGGTTGAAGAAAAACAAAGCATAGAGCACGAAATATAGACTAATTTAAGTAACATACCGTTTATTTCTTCCTTTACAGTAGTTTATTGTTTACAGATATCTGTTCTTGTGGTTTGCGTTTTGCTTTTACTAGTTAAATCATTTACATCATTCTCCACAGATTTGAGTTTTAGTAAGTTTTTTAGTATATCTAATTTGGCGATTGACGAATTTGACGAAGATATTCATTACGAGCACAAAAAGGACTGTTTGAGGTTTTCTATTTTCGCGATCGTAAAAGTTAGAGTAACAATTTCAACGGATTTGAAATCTGCGGAAAATTTTACACCTGATCACAATACCTCAGGTAGTCCGAATTTTATGCGAATTTGTGACATGTAGAACTCATTCTTAAAATTGTTGCTTTTTTTCCCTTTTTAATGTTTTTAGTATCAGTAAGCGCACGAAAAGAATCTGGAATTTTAAAATTTGACTATTTTAAGAATATCGCTTTGAGTTCTGAAATCGTGTTTGGAAAATGTGCCAAATAATGCCACGTTAGTAATATAGACAGGAAACACGTTCTGCTGCAGAAACACTGCCGCCAGCTACGTTTAATAGACATAAAATGCCTTTTTCATATAAGTGTTTATTTTATTGTTCCAGTTAATAAAACGTTTTTTTTTAAAGAAGTGAGTGTTGGCTCAAGTAACATGAACACTATCGATTCCGCCATTTAATAGACAGAAAATACCTCTTATACAAGTGTTTGTATTATTACTCTGGATAGTAAAAAAAAATTTTAAGAAGCGAGGGCATAGCTCAAGAAACTTTAAGAAGTCTTAGAAAGGAATCTGAGTGTTTGTTTTTCGAAGCGGCAACAAGTCAGATTACTTTCATGATCAACTGAGAGCGTTAAATCTCAGTTCATATTACAGGAATTGCACTACACAGGTATGTTGTTCAGTCTACCAGTAAGCTATTTCTATTCATGGTAACAGAAATCGAATATATCTCCCTCGGAACCTTAATCTTAGCCCACCCACGCAAGTGCTACGTTACACTTTCGTCCACCCTTGCAGGTAATTCTTGCCACTGTCCCTCGTATATACTACTCCCGAGATTAGGTCCATTGCCAAAGCAGTGGGATTTATCTTCAGATTGGGTCCAATGGCCTTTCTGAGGCGTTTAATGTGATAGAAACGGGAATTGGGCAAAAAAACTGCATGGTTTTCCTTTTCTACTGAACAAGATCGAAGACACGTTTACTTTCGATCTGTTGTTTTCAGTCGAGTTTATGCAGGATTAACCATTGGAGGGCACTTTGCTAAAAAAGCTGTGAAACTACGGATGAAGTGAATTTACCTTTTGTGAATGCATTTAGTGCAGTTTTATTTATCTTCATATTGGATATCAGTGGCCTTCGCCAGTGAAGGAGAATTGGACAGAGAACCTACAGGTTTTCTCCTTTTCTTCTGAACTAGACCGGGGTAAGGCAAGTTTAAAATTCAATCCGTAATTTTTACTCCTGGTGGGCACTTAGCAAAAAAGAGCCTTAACAATTTATGGATGTAGTGAATTCACCTTTTGTGAATGTATTTTTTGCAGTGGGATTCTTTTTTCAGATTGGGTTCAATGATCAATTTTAGGTGCTTTATATGACATAAACGGAATTGGGTATAAAAAAGCAGTTTTCTTCTTTTCTTCTGAATGAGATCGAAGACACGTTCACATTTTAAACTGTTATTTTTAGTAGAGTATATGGAGGAATAATCATTGGAGAGAAATGTGCTCATTTTTTAAAAAAATTTATGGATTAATTGAATATATCTTTCTTGATTGTACTTTTTACAGTGAGAATTATCTTCAGATTGAGTCTTATGGCCTTTCTTAACTTCTTAACTTCTTAATGGACAGAGAAATTGACTTGGCGGAGAAAAGCTGCAGGCTTTCTCTTCTCCTGAACAAAATAGAAGATACGTTTACATTTTAATGTGTTATTATAAATTTATTTTAGGATTAACCACTGGTGGGAACTGTACTAAAAAGTTTTGAAAACTTTATGGATGAAGAAACTTTATCTTTTGTGAATACATGTGGATACATGTGGATAATACTATGGGATTATTTTTAGATTAGGTCACAAAATGGCCTATCTCAGGCGCTTAATGTGACAATGAAACGGAATTGGGAAAAACCCTAGATTTTGTCCTGTTCTTCGAAACAAGATTAAAGACACGTTTATAGTTTGATTTGTTATTTTTAGCCGAGTTTATGGAGGATTAATCAATGGTGGGCTCTACTAAAAAAATTAAAAAACCTTTATAGATGAAGTGAATTTACATTTCCTGATTGTATTTATACAATGAAATTTATCTTCAAATTGTGTCTAATGGCCTTTTATAGCTGATTAATGTGACAGAAAAATGGACTTGGTGAAAACAAAACCTCCACTCATTTCCTACTGACCAAGATATATGTAGATGATACGTTTGTATTTTAATCTGTTATTTTTGGCTGAATTTGAGGCGGATTGACAGCTGGCGGACACTGTACTAAAAAAGTTTTTGAAAACTTTATGAATAAACTAAATTCATTTTTTGTGAACAGGTTTTTTGCAGTGGAAATTTTCTTCAGATTTGGTCTATTGGCCTTTCTTAGCTGCTTAATGTGACAGAGAAACGAATTTTTTTTGGGGGAAACCCGCAGGTTTGTTTCTTTTTCTTCTAAGCAAGGTAGAAGACACATTTATATTTTAATGTGTGATTTTTACCGTGTTTATAGAGGATTAACAATTGAAGGGCCACTAAAGAATAATTTTAAAAAAGGACCTTTACTTGTGCATTGACTGAATAATTAAAAATGAAATGATTTTTTTGGGGGATTAAAGTATTTTTTTGTCACATATCTAAAGAGGAATGATGAAAGCAACGTTAAAATTTACACGTTTAACCCTTTGAAATAACTATAACAAACAAATTTTAAGAAAACACTTTATAGGAGAATACTGATTAACTTATATAAATACTTTTTACACTTAACAAGACATTAAATAAAAACTTTCTTAACCCTCCTGGTGGTTGTCTCGACGAGGTATCTCATTATAAACCAAACTGACCACATTTCGATGGACAAGATATCTCGTAATTCGAAAGAAACTGACCAGATCTTGATATCCTCCTAAAAAAATAGGCAATATCTTGACGACGAGATATCTCGTCGAAACTTCTTAGAGGGTTAAGTTGTGGTGTGCCCTCGTATGCCCCACCACTCATTTAAAGCTAGACATAATATCAAATGACACGCTATTTACATATCTCAATGGCCTTCCCCCTCCTGGTGGTTATCTCGACGAAGTATCTCGTAACAAGCAAAACCAAGCAGATATCGATGGACGAGATATCTCGTCATTAGAAGAAAACCTTAATCTAGCCATAACCCAAAACTGAAACGATCTTATTATCATAAAAACTGGATACTTCCTTTAGTGTCGAAACATCTCATTGAAAAATTGGTTAGATCTCGATAGATGAGATATCTCGTCGAAACCATTTGGAAGGTTATTCTTCTCAGGTGACTTCCGATATCCTGCAACCTACAGTCTTTCTTGCATGACTTATAACGAGTTCTTGACCAATAGAATCTTCGTTTGGATTCTTTCAACCAATAGATGTGGCTGTTTAGTCACGTGTGATGAGGGGGTTAAAAAATACTTTACTATTTGGAATCTCATGACGCTTAAAGGGTTAATAAAGCTATAATTTTTATATACGCCTTTATTATATGTCTGGCTCTAGTTTACTATAAAAATGAAAATGAATCATTATTTACCCTGTGCTTAAGTCTCTCAACCACAGCCAATTAATCAACACTTTATACCTTGATAATTGCACACGTAATTTGAGATTGAAGGAATTGATGTGTGCTCTATGTTTCATATAAATAACTTCAACAGGTAATTGTCCGCATTTCACTTTGTTATTGTTCGAACTATACAATAATTTATTTTTAAATCAAATGTAAACATAACATTTGTCAATGTTCATTAATAATATATACAATCAATATATGGTAGTTTCATTGACAAATATTTTGATATAATATATTTTTTTTATGATTTTATATTCAGAATGGGAACGAGCTTGGTTTCCATGGCGACCGCCACCACCCAGATTTGGTGTCCACGAGCAGGTCACGTGGAAGACAGACAGTATGCTTGTTTATTAAGTCGGCATAAAGCTGAAACGTATTAACTGATATTGATTCCGGAGACTTAAAATGAGAAATACATGATAATGATATCATGATGAGAAATACTTAGCCGTATTGTGAACTGTTTAAAAGGGACTAACAGTCAAAATGCTTAGCTATTAATTCTTGACTCATAAACTAATAGTTAGTTTTTTTTAGTTAGTACAGAGTAGAAAAATCTTTTTGTCTACGTATATGAGTTTCAGCTCTAAACCGACTATATGTGTGTTTCATCACAAATAATACCAATCACATTAAAAGTTGAAACGAAGTTTCTAAGTTCTATAATATTAAGATGTGTGTACTTTAGCGAACATTCTCACCTTCTATAATTAGTTGAATGACTCCATTAGAAAAATGATGTGGATGAAAAGCAGGATTGGATACTACTGTGGGAATTGCTGTAAAAGAACAAAAAAAGACCTTTGTTAACAACCGTAGCACAATAGAAAATTTTTAATGAAAGTATAAATTGGTGTTAAAACAATAATTTCCACTGCTTTTGTGCAAAATAATCACTTATTTTATCTTTGTATTTTCAATAAACGCTCCAAGCGTTTGTTCTCTTATCGCAGACCATAATATACTGTATCACAATAAAAATCGCGCACCAATTAGGTGCAGAATTACAGTGGTGCCGGGCTCGATCAACTTGGAACGGCGCTGACGTGGGACATATAGTCTTTAGTGACGAGTCCCGTTTACAACTGGGTCCTGACAACAACCGCAGACTCGTGTTGAGACAACCAGGGACATCGTGGGGATCCTGCCCTTACTATCGCACGCCACACATGCCCACAACAGGGCGTTATGGTCTGGGGTGCCATCTTCTTTGATAGCCCTTTGGTAGTCATTTCTGGCACACTTACAGCACAGCGGTACGTAGACGATATTGATAATCTAGGACCGGTTGTGTTAACTTTCCTTTTGCGACACGCGGACTTACTTTTCAACAAGATAATGCCCGGACGCACACGGAAAGTGTTGCTATGAATTGTCTTCAAGCTTTCCCAACACTTCCTTGGCCAGCTAGGTCTCCTGATCGCTCCCCCATAAAGCACATTTAGGGCCGTTCCCGGAATGTTAACCATTTAGCCAGATAGTTGGAGACTATTTGTCAAGAAATTCCGTAGGACACCACCCGGGAACATTTTGAGTCAATGCCACGCCGGGGGACAGCTTGCATCCAGGCCAGAGGTGGACCAACGCCTTATTGATTTCCTCCCTTTGTAACGGTCAAACTCTGAAATAAATCATTCAATTGTTCTGAAATTTTAATCGTTTGTTTTTCAATGTATGTTCTTCATATCCACCCATTTTTATCACAACGATTGCGTCGATTATTTTGTTACAGAGTGTAAATTAAAGTTAACCCTTAAAGAAAAGTAAAAAAAGTAATAACTGGAAATTACGTTTGGTTTTGTTCAAATTATAATTTCACCCGTCTTAAAAACTCTAATCTCAACTAATTGTTAACTCCTCGTGTACAGACGGGACAATTTTTTTTTGTGATTTAAGTCTTCTCACCGACTTATGGTATTATACAGTAAACTTGATGTAACATTCCTTCCTCAGAACTAGTTGACCCTCCTGGTGATTGTCTTGACGCGGTATCACGTCATTACCAATCTGACCAGATGTTGTTGGACGAGATATCTCGCCATTCGAAGCAAACACGATCATTAGAAGAAAACTGACTAGATATTGATCTCGTCATCATGAAAAATCTACAGTATCTCCACGACGAGACAGCTTGTCATTAGTAAATTGATTAGCAATTTTCAACTTTATTTTCGTAACTTAGGTTACACTAGCCACTGTTTGGCCAGCACAGCGTTGCCCGTAACAGTTCTTTTCGAGGCGTCAGGTGTGATCACTGCTCGCTAACGCTTGCCCCCAGTGATTGCTACGCATTATCATTTGGTTTGCTTCGCAAACCAACACCACAGGCAACGCCGTGATGGCCTAGAAGTGGCTAGTAATAAATACTCGTAGATGCCTATAAATGAATTTTAAAATATTTTAGATTAAAATCTAAAAATCGGGCTGGACACATTATATCTTACCGATACTGAAAACATCAAAAAGAAAAAAAACAGGAATTTTAAGAATGAGTCTCACCTTTACCCGACATGACATATTACACGGGTTACAATTGAAAACTGTTTATTTAAAGTAAATCATATTTAAGGCATAGATATGGTGTAAAATTTTCCGAAGAATTTAAATCCATTGAAAATTTTTCACTCTATCTTTAAGGATCGAGAAGATAGAAAACCTCAAATAGTTTCTGCCCGTGACAAAGTTGAAACCGCTAGCACGAAAGTTATACTAATAAACAACGTAAATCAAGACACGCTATAATCGGAAAATTGGCATGGTTTCAAAGACATTAGGACGAGATACACAGAATCTGCCCTTTCCTCAATATGACGTCAGCGGTCGATAATCGCGAAATCCACTTCTTTCTTCAATCGAGGAAGTCTTACCCGAGAGAAGACCGGAAGGTGAAAAAGCTACTAAATAAATTTTAAAATGTTCTAGATTACATTTTGAAATTTTTGCTGGACACGAAAATCGTAAATAACTAGAACTACATGTGTGCCAAATTTTATTATTGTAAGTGCCATAGATTTATCAGGACACTGCTCACAGAACACAGAGAAACACTTCCTTTTATAATAGTAGAGATAAGAGTTTTCTAATTTACGGTTGCTGAATTCAAATGACTAAAAATCTCCACATCGTATAGTTGTTTCGCGTATTAACAATTGCTAAATTTAATTATGCATATACAGTGCAATATTAACAAGTGAAGTAAATTTCATATTTTATTATATTCAAAATTAAAACCTTGCTTCAAATTGTGATTTATAGCATTTTTTTTTTGTTCACTATAAAATCTCCCTCTTTCTCTATCAATGTTGAACAATTATAAATACCCTATCACTGCATGAGACAGCAAAAAAAAGAGAAAACTAAATAAGTAGAACAAAGTAGAGCAAATGGGTATGCATACAAAAATTCAATACACTTATACTCATAAACCCATACACGTAGTTCTCCTATATGACGTATTATAGTTAGGATACATTGGATTTTTCTCCTTTTTCACAGCTGACTGCTCCCAGGTTGTTAAGAAAGAATTCATGATGAGAATCCAGGTAAATAGGTAATTAATTAATGTCGCCCTTTAGAAACACAACGGGTTATTGGCAACGGTCCGAGATCAATTCCTAAGTGAATGATCCGAGGACAACGCCTCGTAATTTTGAACCATGGTCAGATGACAACGTGAACAATAGAACTCGCACCTCACTCTCCAAACTTCTACAACTTGCCAACGTGAGGACATTTGAAGCCACGACAGATTTAACGTGCACCGGCTCAGGTGACGGTCTTTGGTTTGACGAGTTTCGAACTCGCAACCCTCCGATTGCTAATCCGTTACTCTTCTAACTGGGCTCCGATGAGAATATAGGAAGCCTATTTTTAAGGACAAAGGTTTCTCAAGATTTTTATAGTTCTTGAGATGGTCTTGGAGGAGCTGTTAGTAATTTGAGTAATAATGATTGTCATGCGTCGAGCTCCTTGGTTTTCAGCTTTTCTTAAACAAAATAACTCAGTAGTTTCCTTCTCTGAAGATCAATTAAAGTTCCTTCTTTGATTTTTGTATCACTAAATTTTGAAAACTTTGATCCTTTGTGGTTTCGACGAGATACCTCGTTCATAAAGATCTTAGCAATTTTGCTAATGAAGAGATATATTGTCCTCAAGGTATTGTCATTTTTTTATGGTGACGAGATCAAATCTGGTCAGTTATCTTCTAATGACGAGATGTCTAGTCCATCGAGATCTGCTAATGGTTTTGCAAATGACGAGATACCTTGTCAAGACAACCAACAGGAGGGTCAAGTGGAAGAAATACGGACCAAACTTGTCCATAGCCTTTAGAGTGGTTTTCATCAGCCTTTGTTTGATATAAAGTGGTGGAGCAAAAAATATTGACCATCTAAAGTGGTAATATTGTATAGGACTGAGAAAATTTCCTATACTTTCACAAAGTTCCTTCATTTTTACATGATGTGTTACTGGAATGTAAGGCCTTTGGCTTCCGTTATACCAAAAAACGGCTTTTAAACTAACCTTGAGTTGATAAATAGACGCTATTCCTTGTGATCACGAGGCATTCCTAAATCTGTCATCCGCCCTTGAATATTTGAACAAAAGCACATATGGTCCGGCATTTCATAGAAAGCAGATATACACCAGTTTGTATTAACCGTCCTGATTGTCTCGAAGAGGTAACTCGTCATTAGCAAAACTGACCAGATCCTGAAGGACGAGACATATCGCCATTGGGAGAAAACCGACCCGATCTGACTTTCATTATCAAAATATCGACAGACTTCTCTTGATGGCCTTCATAAATATACTCTTTATCTAATAAGTAATGGCCAAATATACGTACAAAAATATAAAAATCCAAGCTTTTATTTTGTATGAATTTGCTAACATTAATTTAAATTTAATAAGTAATGGCCAAGCATTCATCAAGTTACATATGTATATAAGAATCTCATATTCTTTTGCATTAATTTGCTGTTTATTAATAGGTTACGGTTAAGCATTCGCCGTGAATTAATTTTCGTGTAAGAAATTTACGCTGCTTTAACCCTCCTGGGGGTTGTCCTAACTCTGTATCTCGTCATTAACAAAACTGACTTGTTAAGCGAGATACCTAGTCATTAGAAGAAAACACTGCCAGGATCATTAAAAAATTTACCATACCTTGATTTCGTCATCATAGAAAAATCGGCAAAATCTTAATGACGAGATTTGTCATTATTAGTAAAATTGTTCATATCTTGATAGAAGATATATCTCGTCGAAACTATTTGGAGAGGGTTAACACAGAAACACGTGTACTCTAAGCAGGAAATTTTCATTATTCGAAACTGGAATTTAAAAGTTCAGCTTGTTTGGATAGACATAAATCCCCAACGAGATCAATCACTTCGTTTTGGACTTCATTCAGTCATTGTTAATGAACGATACTGAGATAGTAAAATATACTGTCCACAAATAGCAAGAATTATCTAGAACGTTAATATATCCGCACCATCTTACATTTCAAAGAAAGATCAAGACAAATTTCTGTTTCTTAACACAAAAACACGTGAAAGCCAAAAAAAAAAAGCTACTCACCCGATCGAAATTGCACAATTTACATCACAAAACAAAACGGAAGGTAGAAATTGATAGGGTTCAATGTTCTCTACAAATATCAATGCTAAAAGTTTGTCTAAGGGGCCGTCTTCATATTAAATTGGGTGCTTGATCCTGTAATTTCAATACGAACCACCTCTTTTGTCACAAATATGGATTCTACACAAAATTTCAGGCGGATTTGATGAAAAAATAATGTAAAACGGCGTAAAATTGAACGAGAAAATCCATAAAATCCATTGAGGGAGCGTATAAATGTTCGGAATTCAATCACATTATAAATATTAATAAAGACGTGTAGTGGCCAACGCAGTCAATGACCTGTTGCAAGTGCCTTGGGATGGAGTCCATTAAGATGGTGACAAAGTCAGGATTCCAGGATCAGTTGGCAAACAAATTTCTGTTTTCATTTTGTGAACAATCCCCAATAACGATTTTTTTTTATCATCATATTTTGCAAACAGTCTCACTGCGCTTCTAATTATACACATAATGAGCTGGAATTTGGAATTCAGATGTTTCAGTAACAGTTGAATCACATGGTGTCAAAATTTTCCCATGTTTCTATTCATAATTTTTATGAATATTAATTTCATAATTGATAAAAAATTGTAAAATTTAGTTTGATCATTAAAATGTTTATAGATTGTGTTTGGGTTTTTGGGTATATAGCAAAGGATGAAAAAACAATTCCTAAGAAAAATTAATGTTTGTAGCAAATATAACAAAATACGTGAAACACCAATTTAACATTAGAAGATCTACTTTTCAAACACTTACAAATCGGTGAAAAATCCAATAAAATTGATGAACTTTTTGTTATTTCCGCCTGAAATTGTGTGTAGAATCCAAATTTGTGATTTAAAAAAAAATGGGTGTTCGTATTGAAATTATCGGAGCAAAAATCCGATTTAATATGAAGTAAATTTAAAATATTAATATTTGTCGAAAACATTCACCTCCATGGATTTCTAACTTCCGTTTTGTTCTGTGATGTGAATTGTGTAATTGCGATCGGGTGAGTTTTTTCTTTTTCTTTTTTGGCGGCTGTACAACTGACTGTACTGGCCGTAGTCTAAAGGTTAAAAACAGCTAAATGTATCCATGTTATGAAAACCTCGTAAACCATTGCAATTAAAGTTGAGATAATATCCGAAAATTTCCAACTAAATAACTATTTTTCTTTGTAATTGCTTCTGAAATAAAATCTTTGCAATGGATATACAAAACGACTATTTGTTCAAAACACGTATAAAAAAATTTATTATGCTAGTTTTCAAACATGATTTTCCAACCCAATTAGGACCCAAGTAATTAATTTACTTCACAATGTTAAGCCGTATACACGCTTCACTAATTTAGAGCTAGTATTATAAAACTATTTTGTTTATAAACTCATACATTAAGAAATCCTTCTGTGTAATCTGCAAGGTGAAGCAATCAATATGTACTAACTATAAATCTATACCCATTTACTGTACAAACAATTTCTCTTAAAACGAAATAAAAGCAGACAAATAATTTTGTTTGTCTCAAAATAGAATCATTCATCATGAGCGCAGTCATAAGAAGGGAATAGGGTGGTAGCGCTGTCTACCTAATTAATATAAATACCCCGAAATATCACTTGAAGTAATCCGAAAGCTAGAGACCTCTGAACGTGACTCGTTTTTCCTGGAGGACATTTTTATTAAAGCATCCAGTCACTGTCTCCTTCATACAATATAAATAATAATGAAGCATTATTGGATTCGGCAGAATCTCAGTTTGCGCCTTCTACTGCAGGTCGAATTGATAAAGTCATGCCATTTATTTAGTAGTACTTAATTTTATATGCGCTTACAAATTTAGAAACTAAATACTACTCTAATTCATTGCCTTCAGGCAGTATCACTTAGGCCTTCAGGTGTCAAGTGCTACAAAATTGAGATTTTCTAAAAAATATAATCTAATTGCAATTAAATGTTATAGACTGTTGGGATAATTTAATAGTTATTTTATTTACCACTCTTATCTTATTTTTTATGCACTTATATTTTACGAGATGAATATACTTTTTCTACAATAGTATGGTTCTTAATAGCGTTTTCTATAGTACAAATACGGCAACACATCGTTTAAACGGAGAGAAGAGTCTTCGCAAAACTTGTCCTGATATACAACATTTAGTCATATAAAGAAGGTAGTCTTATGTTCAAACACTTTTGTTGAAAGGCATCTGTAGATTTTCATTTGAATAGTCTTGCGGTTATTCTAAATTTTCATATTTCAAACTTTCAAAATTAAAAATAGCGATTTCAAGCTATCGCTACAGCATGGCTCAGTCACGTTATATGTGTAGTGCGAAGTGCAGTTCTCTTTCAATATAAAACTGCTAATAAAATGCTTCTTGGAAGCGCAGGGACTGATTACATCGACACTCTCGATGACCACAATCATCCTTCTTCGTTATTCTGCATTTCCATTGCTGCGTGGGTGGTCGACTTCTTGAATTACTACTTTTTCTATAAGAAAATATGTCTTATGATAAGTGCGCGGGGCAGTAGGGCATATACGTTCACTTATATCACGAAAATAGGAGTGCGGAACCATCGCAAGACTTGTCCTGATAAATGATGACTAACCGTGTAACGAAGTTAGTCTGTTTTTCGCTTTCGGTCGAAGGAGCTGAAGAGATGCGGCAAAATATCCTTAGAGTGCACTTAGTCATCTACATGTAAAACTTAGTCGGTATCTGGACAATAAGTGATATATTGGTGAAAGAATATAGCATGGGATAATAAATATCATTAGGTAATGGATAGAGATAGTCTTTTTGATTTCCAAAATGAGAGATTGTGGCTAAATATATTAATCTTCAGAACGTTCATTCTGTTACCGATGTTCTAGGAAAAGGAAGTATTTCTGTAGTTTTCGGGTATATGAATATATTAAACTGATTTATATATACATGAGCCGTTTAAGGCCAAAGTGGTGTTAGTCCAAAAAACATTGCTGCGAGATATAGACATTTAGTTGAATTTTCGTCATAGAGCTTCATTGTATGCATAATCTTGTGTTGCCATCTGTGTTTGGTTATTTTGGGAATTAGCAGTTACACCACCTTTCCTATGAATAGTTTTCCACAGTACCGGCTATATGGTCACCCTGTTATAAGGTCACCCCGCTTATATGGTCAGTTTTCTAAAATCCCGTCGAATTTAAAAGGGAAACATGTGTTAAAGCGCACCGCTTATATAGTCATTTTATTTTTCTGGTTATCGGTTATATGGTCGGTTTTTCATCTTTTTAATGAGGTTATCGAGTTTTTTTTTTGCTGAAAAAGAGTAATTGTAACATTTATGTTATAGTAATGTATATATAATAGTAATATTTATATACTAGTAATGTATTTATAATAGTAACATTTATCTAATAGTAATGTATATATAATAGTAACATTTATGTAATAGTAATGTAACATTATGTGACCTCTATATGGTCTGATTTTTCTGGACCGCTGAGCTGACCATATAACCGATACTGCTGTATATAAGCGGGGTGACCATATATGCGGAACAATACTACACTATTTAATTATGGCAGGATTATATTCACCTGTCAGAATATAGTGCTCATAAACAAATAATTAAACTTTTAAGAACATTTTGAAAATTAATTCGCGAAGTAAAAACTACAGTTAGAAATATGCAATGTTTTAGTAGTGAAATTTATTAGCTTACCTTTAAAATCTAAGCACAGTACGCATACGTACGTGTATCCATATTCAATGCACTTATCTCTACTACTATAAAAGAACGTGTTTGTTTTTCGTTATCACAGTCCTGACGAATCTATGGCACTTATAATAATGGGATTTGGCACATTTGAATGTTTTGTAATTTTTGGGTAGCGGCGAATTTTAAAACTCGATCAAGAACATTTTTTAATGGATTTAATGGAATTTAATTATTATTGTTTTCTTAGGAATGACAACAGCATAAAAGATCGCAGATTCTAAATTTATTTTTCGTTTCGGTTTTTATTTTGCGCAGAGGAACAATTTGTCAGCAGACTAAAAAAAAATATAAATTTTTAACATAAATGAAAGTTTTTATTCGTCACGTAAGATCCAAATGAAACAAAATTTTCCATTACCCCTTTCGTCTGAATTACAACGTACTTTTCAAATAGGGAGAGATAACTTCAACCAATAAACAGATAAATGTCCACCTGTTATGCTGAGGGATGAAGATAATTGAGGGCGGGGGGGGGGGGGTAACGCCGAAGATGATTAAACGCAAAACAGAAATGGGGGTAATTGGATGTAATTAAAGACGTAAATTCAGGATATCTCCGAGATCGCAAAGACTTTTTACTTCTGGTAATTCACTCTGTTGTTCCCAGACTCAAAAAATGTTACAACAATTACTATTAAAAAAAAACCACGATAACCTCATTGAAAAGAAAAAACCCGACCAAAAACCGATAACCAGGAAAATAAAATGACTATATCAGCGGTGAGCTTTATCACAAGTTCCCTATTAAGTTAGACGGGATTTTACAAAACTGACCATATAAGCGGGATGACCTTATAAGAGGGTGACCATATAGCCGGTACTGAGTGGATATATATATATATATATATATATATATATATATATATATATATATATATATATATATATATATATACATACATACAGGGGTTGGACAAAATAATATGAACACTTGTGAAAAAAAACACTCGAAAGAAACCTCTCGTATACTCCTGCCTTCTAGCGGTGAAGGCTGCCACCTAGCGGATGAGATATTACACACATCAGTCTGCTACTAGCAGTGATAGAAGTCGGATGCGAAATATATTTCTGTGTTAAAATTGAGTTATGAATCTCTCTGATTTCGAAAGAGGCATGATTGTTGGGGCCCGTCTTGCTGGAGCCTCAGTAACGAAAACGGCCACCCTTCTAGGTGTTGGGAGAAGTACAGTATCGACTGTAATGTCAGCATATTTGAAGTAGGAAAAAAAACATATAAAAAGCACAACAGTGGTTGAAAATCGAAACTGAATGACAGAGACAGAAGGGTTTTGAAGCGAATTGTGGCAAAAAAACACAAGACAACAGCATCCCAGATAACATCTGCGATGTACACACATCTACAGGAAGCAGTTTCATCAAAAACTATCCGGCGTGAACTTCATATGACATTATTTTTTGTTTTTGTTTTTGTTTTTGTGGTAGAGCGACTATTTTAAAACCATTGATTACACCATGCCAATACCTTGAAGCGACGAATATGGTGTCGCGAGCATTAAAATTGGACATAACGACAGTGGGAGAATGTAATATGGTCAGACGAATCGTCGTTCACATTATTCCCGACAAATATACGTGTTTACGTTTGGAAAACGCCACCAGAAGCCTATCAAGTTGACTGTCTAAGGCCTAAGGATAAGTATGGTGGCAGTTCAGTGATGGCATGGGGTGCGATATCATATCGTGGTCTTGGCCCACTTGTTGTTCTGAATGGCCGTGTTACAGGAGAGGATTATGTCAGTTTTCTGGCCGACCATTCACCCAATGGTGCAAACTGTGTTTCCTGATAAACGACCAGTCTTCCAAGATGATACTGCCCCCATTCACACCTGTGGAATTGCCCGAGACTGGTTTTATAAACACGACGATGAAATAGAGCACCTCCTCTGGCCCCCTCAGTCCCCTGATCTTAATATCATCGAACCTTTGTGGGGTATTTTGGAAAACAAGCTGCGCAGTCTATTCCCCTCTCCAAGGACACTTTCTGAATTAAATACTTTTTTTGCAATTTGAGTGGGAACTTATCCCTCTGAATGTTGTATGGGACTTGTATTTGTCAATTCCACGTCGGATACAAGCGGTAATTCATGCAAAAGGAGGACCAACGGCCTATTAAAAAAATTCTCTTTTCACAGGTGTTCACATTATTTTGTCCAACCCCTGTAGGATGATACTGAGTTTTTGCTGAATTTTAGCATACATATCAACATTTTTTTCCCTCCAAAACTAAATAAGATCTTGCAAAATCGATCCCTAAAGTTGTTCAAAACATCCTTGAGAATGTAACAAAAAAGTTCACTTAAAAAGATAAATACAAGAGGAGCAGGGTTTTGAAATTTTCCAAAAATTGTTTTAAAATTTTGAATCTATTACACTGTATCAACAATGTATGCAAAATATCACCTGAAATCATTTTCTTCAATAGAAACACTATATGGCATGGTAAAACATAATTTTTGTATGCGTAAATAAAAAAATTGTTCAAAGGGTACCGAGTCCCCTTAAAAAACTTTCTCTTTGCATCTCCAAATTCTACGAATTGTGTTAATCTTGGTATGATTTTATTTATTTGCCTCTTATACAGCTTTATAGTAAGGTTCCGTTGATTTATTGTTTAAGGATTAACTAGTAGTTAATGTGTTGGGGTCTTTCAGGTAAATTAATAACCTTGTATAAGTTAATTAGTTCTTGGGTTCCTGGTTTTCCATTATTTTATACATTTTAAACTGATAGCCAGTAGTAAATTTGTGTTTTTGTGCCCACTTAGAGTTTTGTACTGTATTTTTACAGGTATGCGAACTTCACTTTAGAGATGAGGATATTATAAGAGAGAAATAGAACACTTCGATGATAAAACAGGAAGGCTGTTGAAAGTTCCCCTTCAATATCCAAGACTGCAAAAAGATGTTGTTTCGTCCATAATTCCTGGATGCTCCTCAAATATACAGCCTTGTGAAAATGCAACAAAATCACGAGACTCTCCAGAAAGTAAGAGGAGAAAAGTGGAGTCGAGAAATCTGGAGCAAACTATTGCAGACAGCAAAGAAAGACTATGATGCTAATAGGACGTTCGACTCATTGTTGAAGTTAAAACAATGTTTTAATAAAATCAAATAAGTAAAGCATTTGATATAATAGAAAGAAAGGATAAAATCTTGTTCTTAAAAATCTATGAAGATATCCCTGAAATTAGAGGTAGCGTTATTGCTGATTCTGATTTACGGGTAACTGTTTACCTTAGAAACCAAACAATTAAGAAAACGGGTAAGTTTGATTTTCAGTCCATGATTGTAAGTAACTTTAACACTCTGTGTGATATTTTGAATGGTATAGAATTTCTTTGTGGAACTGAAACCAAAAATGATATGGTTATTGATTTATTAATTGAGTTATTAGAAAAACTTGAATGTATAAAATTTTATGAATGCCATTTGAACATGATAAAATTTATTATTGAACAATTGCAAAGATTAAATTAAAAAAAAGCATAACATTAGGTATTCCTCAGACTATGGTGTTTTGTTGTCTTTTAAATGCTATATATCCTCACTGTTATAAATTTCTACGCAATTCCAAAAATTTGATTCTTCCTCACCCTGGAACTCTTCGTACAATATGTTCTAGTTTAAATTGCAATCTTAAAATTGAACAGTCCGATTCAACATTTTGGTCGTACATTCAGAGGAAGAGTTTTGCTCTGATTGATTTGGATAAGATTGTTATTTTGATGGTTGATGAAATTCACCTTCAGAGCCATTTGGACTATTTTGTAGAAAAAATGACAGAAATGGCTTATAATACAACCGAAGCTGCTTCAAGTGCATATGTGTTCATGATCCGAAGCTTACTTTCTTCGTATAAGGACGTAGTTCACATTTTGCCTGTCAAGACATTGAATACTGAAGTATTGAACACGTTCATTACAAAAAACCATAATAGGTTTAGAAGATTTAATGTTTAAAGTAATTGCTGTTGTAACGGACAATAATTCCATTAATCGGAAATCAATGTCTCATTTTTCCATTCTTCCAAAATTTGATATAATATACAAGCATCCTTCCGATTCCCAAAGACCCCTATGTTTTGTAATCGACACTGCATTTAGTGAAATCAATCAGAAATAATTGGTTAAATCAAAGAAATCCTGGACATTGCATGTATTATCCTGATTTTAACTCCCTTCTACCCTTTACAACTGCATGTTTTTCTGCTCTTGAGGAGTTGCATGTTTCAGAAGCGAATAATGTATTAAAGTATGGTTATGGATTAACTTCTAAAGCTCTGCCTTTCAAGCATGGAAAGGTAAAATGTTAAATTTGCTTTGCAAATATTCAGCCCTAGTGTAATATCCCGATATATTGATATTATTTGGAAATGGTGGTCTCTAATGAACGTAAAAATTGTTTTTAAAGGTATTCATAAATTGTATTAATACCAAGAACCGTTACAAAATTATTTGAGTTTGGATTTAAAATTTATATTTCTAGATCAATTTGTAAAATGGCTAGGTATTTGGGAAGCTATGAATTGTTATACTGGTTCTTTAACAAATGAAACGCACCGAGCACTGAAGAATTCAACTCAAGCCATAGTTGAAAAGGCAAAATATTGTTTTATAGATTTGAATTTTCTGTACTTTCTTCCTGGTAAAATTCAGACTGATGCCCTTGAAGATAGGTTTGGCCGATATCGCCAGTTATCAGGGGTTCACTATCGTATTTCTATTAGACAAGTATTTTAAAATGAAAACAAACTTAGGCTTGAAAGCCTTTTACCCTATAACTAAATTTATCAAAATTTGGGGAGCAAGAACTAAGAATTTTTAATGATAATCATGATTGGGATGGAATGGAGTTAAGTAAAACAAATTTAAAGTCTCAAATTCAGATCAACCCCGAAAAAATTAGTGAATGCGATGCAGTTATGCCACTTATTACCTATATTGCTGGGTATTCTGTTCATGTCGTTTTAAAAAAGATAAAGTATGAAATCTGTAAACCCTTTATTGTAAGTCATGAGCAGCTGGATACTAATTGTCATGAATGGATTAAAAAATTTGATAGAGGGGGACAAAAATATCCACATTCTGATGTTGTTTGCATTGCGTTGTATTCCTAATTTAGTAACAGGAAAACTTTTAACGAAATATGAAGAATTTTTATGTGCGAGAAATCAGCGTTGTGTTGCAACAACCATAATAGTACATCTCATCATTGAAGAAGATATATTCCCTGGTTTGGATATTTGTCGAAAGGGTCACACATCACAATATATATTAAAGCATATTGTTTGGGTTTGTGTTAATGTTCTGATAAATAATTATTGTAAAAAACAAAATGACATAATATCCTTACGAAAGTTGCAAAAGCAGAGACATGTTAAAAATACAAATGTATCTCCTGGTAAACGTAAACTCAAAACTTTGCAAAATTAATTAGTATTTTTTTCTGTACTGCGAAATTTTTTGGATAAGTGTTTCAATAAATGCAAGTTCTCATATTTAGTTGTTCATAACTTATGAAAATTTAAATAGAAGTGTGAAAATTTTGTTTATATTGTATTATTTGTATTCTGTCAGATTTTTTGATTTAATTGCTTTGTCAATAAAATGTGTTATATTTTAAAACATATTTATCTTATTTATTTAAACTAGTGTACAAATTTATTATTGATCAAACAAAATTTCAAACAAAATTTTTTTAAATCGCCATAGAATGTAAAATTCTAAAAGATTTTGGAAGTAAAGATTTCATTAGAAAATAATGAAACTAATCTGAAATTCTGGTCTAAAAATATTTTATTTAATGAAATATGCAGATAATTTTCAAATATATTTGAGTAAGTGAAAAGGGCAGTGGCTGCATTTCTCCAACGTTCAATATTTGTGTTCTATTTTGTTTCCAATTTGTCTCTTTTCCGTATTAAAAGCTAAATACTTTTTCTCTTAAAATGTTAACAAATTTCAAGATCATTTTTTATGGTGATCTTGTGTCTACACATGATATATAAATCACGATAGTTAGACATCAAAGTATTGAAAAATACCTTCTAACACACAATAGTTGCAAGCGCTGGGACTTAAAAATAGAAAACTGCTTTAGAAAATATCCCTATTGTACAAATATACTTCAAAACAAATTTTTAGCTGAAAAGAGAATAACTACTATGGAATATCAAACTGTCTAGTGTGTGAAAGGTAAGTGGAAGCTTTATTTTTAATTGTCTACCAAAATTAAATTGTGGAAAGGAAATTCAAGAGAGAACTTGGTCAACATTGACTGAATCGTGCGAGAGATACCGTAGTCAACCGCGAGCCATCGGACTACTCTTGATGACTCATCGAGGGAGTGTTACAGCTTTCTTCTATAGGAGGTGTTGGTCAGTCTCAAATGTTGCCACTTAGGAAACTAAATTCTCATTAAACTTCTAAATTATGAGCTAGATGTTTTAAGAACATATCAATGATTTTTGTTTAGTAACCTTGGCCTCCAAAAGTTAAAGCACGCGATGGTAAAATCAACAAAAATGCAAAAATAAACTTTGATTAACAAAAAATTGCACATGAAGGTAGAAAAAGTAATTATGCATTAAAGAAAATAATGCATAACAATGTAAATATGTAATTTTCTTAAGTTAAACGATAACATCACATTTGGATCATTAATAAAATGTTTAAAGCCAAACAAAACTAACGTTAATAAGGGATGTGACCACCTTGGACGTTCACACAAACTTTACAACGATTTTTCATGCTTTCAATGGTGTGATGAACTATCGCAGATGCGAGCAATGGCCATTCTTCCATTAGGGCAATTTCCAATTCTGTGAGACTGGTTGGAGGAGATAAACGTGAAGAGACGCACTCCCGAGGGTATTCCAAAAGTTTTAAATGTGATTAAAGTCGGGGGAATACGTCGTCCACTCCACACGAGAAATGCTCTCACTTTCCAGGTACTCGTCAACGATGTTGACTCGATGGGGACGGGCATTATCGTCCATAAGAAGGAAATCAGGACCAACAACTACAACGCACAATGGGGTCTAGGACTTCCTCACGATACCGCACAGAGCCACTTTTAAAGATGTGCAATTCGGTGTCATATCACATTGAATTTCCAGCCCACACCTTTACGCTGCCACCTCTGAATGAGTAATCTTCGACTATGTTCTTGTCCTGATTGCGTGTTCTCTCCAGACCCTTACGAACTTTTAGAGCTTTATTTATGCATTTTTGTTAAATTTACGTCGCATGATATACGTTTGAAGGCCAGTGTTACCAAATTGAGTTTCAGGGACTTTGAAAGACAGTGGTAGATGTATTTCGTCTTATGTTAGTTCCAAAATCGCCGATGGGGGGCTTTGGCACTGTCGAATAGTCGAACATTTACATCAAACGTGAATAAAATGGATTATGCAAAGTTTCGACTGAGTACCTAACAGCAAATTCACTAATTCCAAATAGGGATGCGACATCGACGTCGATGTTTTCAAAGCATCGATGTATTTACCATCAATGTATTGGTGCCGAAGTTTTTTTAGCATCGATGTTTACACTTGTCGATGTTTTATTTTAAAATGAAAAAAGTACCATTATAAAAATTAAAAAAATTACCAAGTAGCATAATTTTTACAATCAATACTTTAAGACCAAAGTGGCCAAGGGTGAAGGGTCTGAAAAGTAGGGATGCGAAATCAATGTCGATGTTTTCAAAACATCGATGTTTTATAAAAACACTGATGTATTTACCATGGATTTATTGGAGCCGATGTTTGTTTAACATCGATGTTTTAACATTGTCGATGTTTTATTTTTGAATAAAAAAACATCATAGTAAAAATTAAGAAAAATAACCGCGCAACTATGTATTTGTTAGTGATTGCGACATCTGTCCCATCAGAAAGAGTTTTTCCTAACTGGTGGGATATTTAGTGAAAAAAGAAGTCGGCTAAAGGTGGAGAAAGCTAACAAACTGCTTTTTTTACAAACTGTAAATAACAAATATTGGGGCATATAGGCCCCAATATATTTATATACAGTAAATAAAAAATAATTTTATTGTGTTACCCCTCCTCCTAAGTTGATAAATAATTAATAATAACTAACAATAATTATTGTTACATACCTACCTAATTATACTTATAGTTAGTAGTACCTATGTCAATTTGTTGTATACATTATTTTCGTTTATATTATTCAATTTCAAAATAAACGATTTGGTAATTTTTCTTATAAATTTTTTTACTTTATTTTGACAGTTAAAAAAGCCTTAGTTATAAATAAATAAGCACGGCAAATGACAAATTAAATCTCTCTCCCCCCCCCCCCCGGGCTAACATTAATGTTTGAGATTGCTAAACCAGTTTTAAGAAATGAGGGGGGGGGAAGAGTTTAAATACACTGACGTTTAAAAACATCGATGGTTTTTGTAGGATGTATTATCAACATCGATGTTTTAATTTTAAACATAGATGTTTTGCTGTCGATATCGTATCCCTAATTCCAACCAGAAAGGGAATAAGGAAGTTCAGGCAGTTATTCGAATGATTGACCAGTGGTGATCAATATGAGCCTTCCATGCCGTAGCCGCGCGTTACTTGTTTCATTTTACCTCAAATAGTGCCAGCGGAAGTTCGTTATTTTAGGAAGCTTCATCACCTGCGTACTATGTCAGACATTGCATAGAAAGCTACGATTAAGAAACTTGAAGAAGCAGGATAGATAGCTGTTTAAATTACCAGAGGACGGAAAGAGTAGTGTTAGAAGATAGGTAGGTAGTTAATTAATGTCACATTGGATCAACGCAATGGGATTTTGATGACTGTATGGCAACAATCCCGAAGGGAAAGGATCTTAGGACAACGCCTTGAAATTTTGAACCATGGTCAGATGACTAGAATCTGAGCTGTCACACCATTCTCCAAGCTTCCACATCACATCAAAGTGAGGACATTTGAGGCCACGACATATTTAACGGCAATGCAAGGAGAAACAATAAGAGACGCTGTAACTGCGGTGTTCGACGACACATGGGCCGGTCCAAGCGCTCGCGGCTCTCGAACTTGAAATGGCTTATAGCACGGTCTTAAAGATCTTACGGAAAATGCTTCACCTTTATCTGTATAAGATCAATCATGTGTAAGCACTAACAATCACATATTATGATACGTTCTTGACCTTCATGTGTGATGAAGTTTATAGCCCGACTGGCCTTGAAGAATATTGTAAGGGATGAAACTCATTTTTTATCTATAAGGGTCGGTTAACACCCACAACTGCAGAATTTGTGCATCTAAACCCCAAGATTCCAGCAAATCCCACCGCATTCTCCAAAAACAACTGTGTGGCATGTCTTCACGGCCGATTTAATTCTAGGGCATACTTTTTTAAGATATCACTTCTACAGGTAACCATGGCTCAGTTTGTTCAATTCTGAACCTTGCACCATTAAACCCTGACATCCAACAGGCAACAGGCTAGCCAGCCAAGACAGGCAACGCCAAGTAATAAACATACTCAACTAATAGCCCGTTCTGATGCTACAGAGTGACGCTTATTTAAAAAATATCAAAATATACATACTTACCCAAAGGAATTTTTACTGACACAGAAGACAGAAATACTGCTAAGGTAAGTTACAGGAATCAAACTTGTGCCGCCTAAAACTAGAAGGTTTTTTAATTTAGGGTTGGGTTTTTAACCATAAAATTATCATCATCAAGATAGGACCAATTTTGCAAAGTACAAGATATCTCGTTATGAAGATATTGACGATTTTTGAAGATGACAAAATCCAGATCTTGTCAGTTGTCTTCTAATGTCGAGATATTTCGACGAGACAACCACCATGAAGGTTAAAAGCAACCTGGTAGGTAATGTGGGGCTAACCTCATCAAAGTTAGAATACATTCGGAAAGGATTAAAATTTTACGCAAAAGCATTCACTCTCTGACACAATACAAAAGAAAATGGTTAAAAATTAGCAAGAATGAGTTTCAGATGGTGAGATGTTTTACAAAACCTGGCTAAAAAACCCATTATGAAGAAAATTAAATGACCTTCGTGTTCACATGAAAGTATTAAAGTTAGTGGTATATGTGCATTGTATTTATATGTTTTCTGTTAAAGTATTGATCAGTCGAAAAATGCAGAAGTCCCTCAATCCTTGTGGAGTTTGAAACATGCAATTTAACAGGCCAATGTTATAAACTAAACTTAACACCTGTCTGTGGAAAAATCTAACTGATGGATGTGTGGAAGTCAGTATCCTTCTAGAGTTTTAAAATATAAATTTAACAGCCCAACACCTTTGTAAAATCCAACTGGCGGACGTGAGGAAATGACTCTATCCTTGACGAGTCTTCAATGTGCATTTCCAGAGATACACTCATCTATCACAAATTCAAGGAAGAGAAAAAAAATACCGCGTTGATAGATCCTGAGGATTTTTGAATCGTCTTTCTCCCCGACTTTATCAATCGTTTCTGAGTCAGATCACGCGGTGGTCAACAGGTGCTTGCTGTTGTGGCGCCCAGCTGGCTGCCACAGTCGGAGATAACGGAACCAAATGAAATCATAACCTCTCTTCCTACCCAAGCATCCTTGAACCTCGACCCAAAACTCCGTTTTCTTTACTTCTTGTTGCAATTTTAGTTACTATCGCACATTTATCTGACTACTTTCAAAACCCACTTTTGAATAGATGCTCTGATCTTTTGGTCTGAAAGAAATGATACGCGCTATTTTTATATCCGTTGACAAAAATAGTCAAGTTGATTTGTAAACTATCTATCTGCGAGCATAAAAACAACGATAGAAACAAAAAACTTTGATTCGTGTGAAAACGAAAATAACTAAACTGATCTTTGCTAACTATACCCCATTTTTTCCGCCGACATACCGGCGTTGTGGTTAAGGTGTTAGCCTCTAGGTCGGAAGGGTCCTGGTTTGAATCGGGGTCAGTGCATGGATATTTGTAAACGTATGGCGTAGAGGCGGCTAGTGCACCTTAAATCTGTCGTGGCCGAAAGTCCTCTGGTTGGTGTGGGAGTTTGGAGAGTGGGGTGCCAGCTCAGATGCTGACTCGTCATCTGCCCTTAATTCAAAATTACGTGGCGATGCACCAAATGGCTTAGGCAAGTTGAATAGTCCATTATTCCGAATGTCCATATATGTGAGCTTTTAATTTTGCTTATTGAAACCCAAGTAAGGGCATTATAATTTTATATATATATATATATATATATATATGAAATTCCATGGATTCACATACGTAAATGTTCACGGTAATCGAAGTGTATATTTGGTAGTCAGATGTTGAGATTGTTATAGGAACATTCGTTTCGGAGGTTTATATATGTAAATTACTGGGTTCTACTCTTGAGATCCAGTTAAGTGCAGAATTATGTACTCTAAATGTGGATTCATAAACATAAAAGTTCAAAAAATGGTAATCGAAGTATGTTTTTGACAGTAAAATATTCAGAAGTTGGAACAATTTTAACCTTTTCACACCGGAGGTCCATAGATGTAAATTACTGGGTTCAACTGTTAAAATCTAACTAGGAGCAGAATTATGTACTGTAGCCATGAATTTACATACGTTAAGAATCATGTCATTCTAAATCGAAATGGATATATGATGATTACGGCAAATTTTTTGTTGTAGAAAAAATGGGAAAAGTTGCATTTATCATTCCCTAAAGTTGCATTTATGGAAGTAAAGTTACATTTATGGAAATAAAGTTACATTTATGGAAATAATAAAGTTACATTTATGGAAATAAAGTTGCATTTATTTTTGATACACTAAATTCTAAAATAAATTATTCCTAAAAAATGAAAACATTCAAAATATATTAACAATTTTATTCGTGTACAACAGAATTATAATACATTCTTAAATACAGAAGAACGTTGAATGGCCTATCTTGGCCAGTAATTTCTTCAACATTGAAAAACTGCGCCTGCCGCATTCATACTAAACTCTGCAGTCTATTACGCAAGTTTCCTCTGTATTATCAAGAGTGCCAACCAATGTATTAAAAGTACTTCTTGCCATTTATTCCACTTTCGTATGTTAGGACGAATACCTTCTTTCAGTGAACTTCTTGTTTGATAAGCCATACTTCGGCGTTCGCAAGATCAGACACACGTGATCGAAGGGTTGGTTCAGAGGGCAAAAAATGAAATAATAAGTTTATATTAATTAATTTTAAGCTAAATTTTAAAAAGTTACAGGTGGTTGCATTTATGCAAAAAGTTGCATTTATGTTGCGGTTATAACTCACTTACAATACACCCCATATAAGAGGAATTTTGGTTTTAGTACTTTACATGCAGCGTAGAATGTGTGAAAAAAAAGTTGCATTTGTTGCAATACGTTGCCCTAATGATGATGAACCTTTTAGGTTCAAATTAGTCTTTAAAAGGGACCCCTTTCTTCAGATTAGTTTAGAATTATCTCTATCTATTGTCATTATCTCTACTTACTGATGTTTCTTTATAGTTTCGGTTTAGCTATCTCTGCATATCTTATTCAATTGTGTTGAACTCCTAACCTACAACTGATACAGAGGAGGAACTCTCTTACCTATTATCTATGCAAAAAATGAACAACACAGTACAAATATTAGCCAATAGAGGAGTTGACATGCATAATTCTATCATACAACCTGCAGTCTTCCCTGCTTGACAACTAATCAATTTTGATCTTCTTAACTAATAAAATATCTACAAAGGGTTCTATTCTAAGAAAACGAACGATAGAATATTTCCAAAAGATTCTAATTTAAAGGAAGGTGCAATCGAAACTTTTTAAATGATTCTATTCTAAGTAAAGAAGCAATAGTTATCGTAGGTATAGTAAATACTTGGGTATTTCTACAAATTATGGAAAGCGCAAATGGAACTGTTTGAAATTAGGAATGCTGTCTATGTGAGGGACTTTAGTAAAGCTAAATATAGAGGGTGCTAGTACTTGTGTGTAAATGCGTGTTTTTTTTATTCATTCACATAGGTTATTAACGTCGCACTGGAGCAACACAACGGGCTATTGATTCGAGAGCGAAGGGAAAAAAAATCAAAGGAAAACATCTTGTAATTTTGAACCATGGTCAGATGACGAGAACAACACCTGAGCTGGCACCCCATTCTCCAAACTTCCACAGTACTCCATTTTGAGGTTGTGAGAGGTTTAACGTGCACCAGCCCCCGTTCTTTGGTGGGACCGAATTCCACACTCGTGATCCTCCGGTTGCTAATCTATTACTCTTCCAACCAGGCAGGTATTGTGTGGAAGTTTGGAGAGCAGGATGTCATCTCAGAAGTTGAACTCGTCATTTGACCATGATTCAAAATTGCGAGGTGTTGTCCTCGATCTTTCCCTTCGAGATTAATCCCTGACCGTCACTAATAGCCCATTCTGTTGCTACAGTGTGACACTAAGTGAACTGCCTACCTTCCGGTATTTATATCCTAATAACCTGTTCCTAGCGTTTCCCTAAAAATGAATATGCTGACATTTTTTCGGAGACATTGAATGCTTATTATCATGATGACAAATACATTGTCGTATCATAATGTGTAAAAGATAAATGATACTATTAAAATGCTTATCATATATTTTTACATATTCGTAGACTTAATAAATAGAATATAACTTGAACTGTAGTTTGTAAACAGACGTATTCAGAAATAATTTTTGTCAGTTAATGAGTCTGCTCTAAGCCGACGATACGTTTCTACCCCTATAAAAAAACTGGGAACAAAAAGTAGTCAAGTCGATAAAAAAACGCTGTATGAAATACTTAGAGAGAAATTATAGTTCAGTACCGATATCAGCGGAATTTAACATCTTGCAATCCTTACTGATAATCAGCCACGCTTTGACATTTGATAAAATCTAAAAATTATTGTATCAGTCGACAACTATAATTTAAAAATGACTTTCTCGGCGAAAAAACGTTGCCATGGAAACGTGGTCACAATGTTTATACCTGATGCATTCTACTCGATCTTCATGTGTTAGTCGGAGACTCTGAACTTTTGAATTCACACTTAAACTACAATAGATGACATCGCTGTATCTAATCTTTCACCTGATTAAACGAAGTAAGCAATTCGAGTTATTATTCAGACTTTCAAAGAGAAACACTTGAATCAAATATAAATGATGACTCAAAGGGGTAACTCGAAGTTCTGATTCATATCACTTAACTAATTGTGTAATAGATTGGAAAGATACACACTTGTGGGGATATGATAGAACTAAATAGGAAAAACAGTAGAATTACAACTCGTGTTGTTTGGATCATATTATGGAATAAAAAGGTTTAGAGTAAGTTTTTAACATAATAGGAAAACAGTATAATTAGTACTGAGATTGTATGAACCATCTTCTGGGATTTAAAGATATTCAGAGTGCTGTTTAGTCTCAAAAATACATCACTAATATATAATCTTGGGCATTTTATAGAACATAATAGGAAAACAATCGAATTAAAACCGAGATTCATATGGACCACCTTATGATATTTAAAGTTTTAGAAGAATATTTGGTCTCAAAAATACATCACTAATACACAACTTTAGGAATTCGATAGAACGTAATGGTAAAAGTAATGGGATTAGAACGAGATTGGTATGAGCCATCTTATGGGATTTAAAGAGGAAGTCAGTAATTCTTTGTCCCCAAAATACATCCTTAGTAACAAATCTTGGGAATTTGATAGAACGAAATAGGCAAACAAGATTTTACACCACCAAACGAGGTGATAGGATACGAAATTGGCAAACCAAGTCACATTTTCACAGATCAGTCACGTGACTACTAGTCGAAGCGTTGGTCCCACTTTTGGAAACTCCGTTCAATAAGAATACTCCATCTACTTTTATTTCTCGTCGATGACTTCAGCAGCAGCACAGTGGCATCGCAAATTAACGTCTTATTCCATCGTATGAATAAATACCCATTTTTTTTATACAATTATGACTGCCATCACTGCGATATCCTTCTTTCGGTGAAAATTTTTTCCCTGCCAAAAAAATTCCGGTTCCTGAGATTTTCTCCTGTACCAAATCACACTTAAATTTTCCAATTGAGGATCTCTTTTTGAATTATTGAAATGTCAACAAATTTATGGGACACACTGTATTGTAACTAAGACCCCCGATTCTTAGGTTTTACCTATTTAGTTCTATGCCTGTATTTTAAATCTGGATAAACATTTTTGCGAATTGACCAAGTTCTGAATAAAAATGTATCTTTTAAAACATCTAAAAATACCTATTATGGGTTTAGTACCTAAAATTCCTAAACGTTTTAAGC